>OX451737.1:359062527-359573028 GCA_948472305.1 Vicia faba
TGATAATAAATGAGTATGATTGTATAAACAATTTTGTTGTACTAATGTTTTTTATCGTTGAGTGCTTAACAAACAGATTCTTCTTCTGATGGATGGCGTGGCCAAGACATTAGAAGATAATTAATTCCCCTTATATGATACACAAGTTCTGCTGAACAGTAGCAAGACACTCCAGAAGGCTCTAAGGTGTAAGCTATGATGTTGTTCTAAATAAACCAGTCAGAAGATCTGAAGACTCAAGTTTCTACTTACGTCCAGATACTAAAGACTCAAGCTTCTAAAAACAATGTGTTCTAAAGAAACCAGTTAAAAGATCTGAAGACAAAAGTTATTACTTAGGTCCAGATGCTGAAGAATCACGTTTCTAAAAGATAGTGTGTTCCAAAGAAACAAAGTTAGAAGATCTGAAGAAAAAATTCCTACTAAAGTCCAGATGCTAAAAACTTAGTTTTTAAAAGACAACTTGTTTCAAAGAAGACAAATGTGATACGGTGGCCAGAACCGGACTGTTTGAAATGCCGGTTTGCGTTTTGCGTTTGCAAAATGTCGCGGTAATCAAGAGTCGCCACCGACTTTTATTTTATCCAACTGGAAAGGAAAAAAGCACAGAAAAATTCCCTTTTTCTAGATTTTGAGTACGGGGGGTAGATTATAGAAAGGGAAGGTATTAGCACCCTTTCTATCCGTGATTTTCCACGGGCTCTTAGGTACTTGCTCATCATTTTCAAAATTGCTTGTGTGTGTTTGATTTGAATTTTTTTTTGTTTTACTTCGATTTAACCCTTGTGTTGTACCCCAAAATTTTCCCTCTCATATTTCCCAAGACATGTCAAGAATAATCTCCAAGTGGCTCAAGATTGCTCAAGAGTTGGACAGTCAAGCTATCTCCTAAGGCAGTCAACCTCAAATTAGGGTTTTGTATTGCATCAAGGTCCTTTCATCCAAATGACCTCAAGTTCTCCCCAATGTTCTAATATGTTCTCAAGTTCATCCATGTCAAATTTCAAGCCTTGCAAAGGAAGTTTGGTCAGTCAATTGCTCAAGAGGCCCAAAAATCGACTGTGTTAGGGCAAAAGTCAACTGTGACCCAAATACAGGCAAACTTCAAGATTTTTTGTCAACATTCTCATTTTGAAGTATATTTCATCATTTTATCAAGGGTTGATCATGATTCATCAAGGATTTCTCAAAATTCATCAAGACTCAAAAGTTGCTAAATTAGGGTTTTGCAGGAAAAGTCAACTCAACTTTGACCAAGCATAACTTTCTCATACTTTATGAGAAAGGACCCATCCAAAGATCATTTTTAATAGGATTAATTTCCTACAATCCATCTTCATACCCCAAGATCAAGAAATGCACTCACAAGAAGTTACAAATTTGGACATTATAGGTCATTTTTGAAAGTCAACAAAAACACCTTTTTTGACAAAGCTTATAACTTGAGCATGGAATATCAAAATGATATGAGACCAAAATGGTTGGTTATAGGACATCTCAACCGTTATAAAAAGTCCAAGAACACTTCTAAAAGTTCAAAATTGAAGAAGTTATGCGTTGTTGAAGTTAGGTATTTTTCCAAAATTGCCAAAAGTCAACTATCCCCAAAACTTCAAATTTTGTCAAATGGGTCCATTCTTTTCCACTTGATTTGGTCTTTTCACACTACAAACGTGTCCTAGCTTCAGCCTTGTGTCCATTTATTAATTGTTTCTATTTTATTTGATTTTTATTGAATTAATTCATTTTAAATCAATTTAAATCCAAATAAAATCCAAATATTGATCATTTAGGATCTTTTTTATTGATATAGGTCTTAATTGTCATCATGAACATGATCAAATCCGTATCAAACCATATCATGAACAAAATATTGGATTTTGGACAAAATTGGAAGCTTTTTAATGGTGAATCAAATCATATCTCCAAACATCAATGCATAAGGATTCAGCCCAAAGAAGTTGACCTAATTCATTCCATGTTACATATACAACACAAAGGCACGAGCTTGAGAGGTTAGAGGCTGCAAAATCACAAGAACCAAACTTGAAAAAATTGCAAAAAACCTTGAAACTGAAATCCGTCTTAGAGGTGCTTTCAACACAAAATCTCAACGCTATTCTCTTGTTGGGCATCCACTGAGTGAGAAGCAATCAAAATCAAGCTCTCTCCTCTCCTCAATCGCGCTGTAAGTCCCTCTGAAAATCGCTCTGCACTTGAAATCGTAACTCCATATTTATGCATCTTTTGAATAAAATCTTTACATATTCATGCTTATCGTTCGATTTAGAAGCTTTTGGCATTATTTGATTGCATTTATATTGCCTGTAGCGCCATACCCGAATCTAGGGTTCTTGGTTTTTGTTTTTGGGCATTTTTGCTACAGGTGAAATCAAGGCCATTAATGGACATGGACGTGTTCAGGAGGAATAGACGATCATGACTCTGGTCTTGGAATTGATTTTTATAGCCTAGAACTAATTTTATGAGCAAGCTACAGATTTAGCTGCGGATAAAAATCCGCAGGTAAATAACCAGGTTCCAATGGAGAAGACAAAGACGTGGCCCTTTCCAATTGGCCCATTCAAACACTTGGCGCACGTTTTTTAATTTTCTGGCATATTATTGATGTTTCCCATATAATATTGATTGTCTATTATGATAACAAATGAAACGTAGTGATGCAGTGGCAAAGGCGTGTGTTCATTGGCTAATAGGACCTGGGTTCGAATCCCAGGTCCACCATATTGCTTTGTTTTATTTTTCAATAGGCAATCCAATATACACTCAAGCGCGTAGGTTCATCATACACCATCATGCCAATGCTTTCCAGATGGCCCTAGGCCAGATCTAGTGGTCCATATTGGAGGTCCACCATACTCCCAAGTCAACGTACACGCGTAGAAGCAGGAAAAGTCAGCCAGGCCAATTCGTTTGGGCCTTTGAAATTGCAATTCTTACCTCCTGATCAGGCCCAACACCCCCTTGGTTATTTCTATTTATTTATTTCTTTTTATTTTATTTACTTATTTGATTAATTATTTTTATTATTTAATTAACCAATTAACCTTTTTCTTAATAAAATCAAAAAACCAAAAAATATATTTTATTTATTAAAATTAAATTCAGCATTTTATTTTTGTAAATAAATATTAATTGAATTAACTTAGTTTTAATTAGGTATAATTTTTAATATCTTTTGCAAATAATTAAAATTAATTTAGATAATTAGGTTTCGTTAACTTTGATTAATTTATTTTTATTTCCTTAAATACTCCAAAATCCAAAAATATCTTTTTTTTATTAATTTATTTATTTAATTAACTTAGTTAATTCCTTTCCAAAAAACTAACAAAAAAATCACTTTCTTTCAAAAAAGGGTCAAAACCCTAAAAAAAAACTCACATTCGATTTAATTTCCCGCACGCGATCCATTTTACCATATTGATGTAATTGTTCCCCGGAATGTAATAGTTTTAATAGGACTTTAACTTATTTTATCGCTTTATTTTACTTTCCGCATTTTAATTTCAAGGGTTGTTTTTGGCGATGTAAATACCCGACGCCTTGTAATAGTTAGATTTAATTTCCGCAATTTAATTTCCGCAAATTATAAACTGTTAGATGTTTGATAATAGGGAATGCATGACAAGATCGAATGTTTGAACCTAAAATCAACATAGATAGCTATTGACATGTACAAAGATAAAATTAACCGAAAATAAAACACTCGCACATGCACACTCTTAGGGTACACCTCACTTGGTTGCCTTCGAACGTGGTCATTGAGTATAGGAAGTTTTAGAGGTCGCCCTCTTTTCCAAAGATCATAGTTGCCTCGAAACGGTTGCCTCGGAAATATGATCTAAGACATTAGGGTTACCGCTAAGGCATCCTAACATTGCTTTAGTGACCACACGTCCCTTAATCGAATTGACCCTCAAAACTCCAACGACGGTGCTACCTACTCATCAATAGTGGGATAACATTGTCTAAAGGACATTAGCACAGTTTGATTCCTTTTTCGAGTAGGTAGATGGTTCTTAAGTACTTGTTCTCTCAAAACAAAATAAAACTTTTCGCACTTACACCTTTCAAACAAAAACTCCTTTCAAACCCACAAACACAAAGAAAAGCAAATTTTGAAAACACTTTGAGAAAGTACCTAAGAGCCCATGGATAACCACAGATAGAAAGGGTGCTAACACCTTCCCTTTTTATAATCTACCCCCCCGGACCCGAGAAACATCTCAAAAAAGGAATTTTTCTGTGCTTTTTTCCTTTCCTTGTTGGATAAAATAAAAGACGGTGGCGACTCTTGCTTACCGCGACATTTTGCGAAAACAAACGCAAAACGCGAACCAGCATTCCAAAAACAGTCAGTTCTCTCCCACTGTACCACACCTTGCTTTTTTCTTCAAGAGTGTTACGAAGTCGTTTTGAAAACTTTGTTTGAAAAGAGTGTAAGTGTGAAAGAGTTTGTTTTGAGCAAGTACTTAAGAACTAATCTACCTACTCGAAAAAAGAGAATGTTTATGTTCTTATTTCCTTTAGACAATGCTACCCTACTATTAGTGAGTAGGTAGCACCGTCGTTGGAGTTTTAAGGGTCAATTCGAAAGGGACGTACGATCACTAAAGCAATGTTAAGACGTCTTAGTAATAACCCTAATGTCTTAAGATCAATATTCGAGGCAACATATCCGAGGCAACCTTTCCGAGGCAACATTTCCGAGGCAACATTTCTGAGGCAACCTTTCTGAACGAGACTTTGATCTTTTGTTTAGACAAGAGAGCGACCACTAAAATACCCTATATTTAATGATCGTTTACCGAAGGCAACCGAAGTGGGAGTGTACCCTAAGAGTGTGCATGTGCGAGTGATTCAATTTCAAGTTATTATCTTTGCGCATTTAGGGTTTGCTAACCGTTTTAAATTTAACATACATTCTTGTCATGCAACCCTAATACCATACATCTACCAGTTAATATTTACAAGAATTTAAAGTGCGGAAAGTAAAGCTACGCTATTACAAGGCTTCAGGTATTAATTACATAGCCAAAAATAACCCGTAAAACGATAAATGAAAGAAAAAAGTCTTAATTAATCTATTACATCCTTTGAGCAGTTACATCAATATTAAAAATAAATAAACGCGCGACGAATAGATAACGAAAGGAAATTAGGGTTTTGACCCCGTCTAACCTAATTAAAGGAAAACTATTTTTTGATTGTTTTTTTGATTATTTTAAGAAAAAAATAATAAGGTTTTAAATTAAATACAAACCTAATTACTAATTAAATTAAATTAAATAAAATAATTAATTTTGACCTATTTTTGTATTTTGTTATTTTTTAAGAAAAAGAAAATAGAAATTAAATTAAACTAAAACCCTAATTTTCTAATTGTTTTTAATTTATTTACAAAAGGAATTAAAGTTGCCTAATAAATTAAATAAACTAATTAAATTAACTTTTATAAAAAATAAAACCTAAATCTAATTTGGGTGAAAATTATTTTTATGATTTTTTGATAAAAAGAATTAATTTTTATGTTAGTAAAAATAATTAAATAAATTAAATAAGGAAAATATAAAAAGAAAAGAAAATAGAAAATGGGCATGCAATTAGCAATTGGGGGGGGGGGGGTGAATAACAGCTTCTAGGCCCAAAACAAGCTGACCCACGTTGACTTCCAAGATCCCAGGCTGTCCGTTGACCATGGTGTATGATGGACCATCACATGATGACCTTTGGATTGAATCTGCGTTAGATCTAGTGGCTGCAAACGGATGGCACACGGTGGGGTCTTGGCCTGTACAAACACATGATTACGCAAGGCAAAATATTATTGAAGAATATGGGGGGCCTGGGATTCGAACCCAGGTCCTGTGGCCTTTTCCACTGCCTTCATACCAACTGAGCTGGGCGCGCATGTTGTACATAGTAGACAAAACAAACATTATATTAAAAAAACATAATATATTAACTCCCATCGCGCGAAATTCAAACAGAGCAATCCAACCTTGCCACACCATCGTCCCTGTCCTCTCTCCGTTGGTAAAAGATTAATGACTTTTACCTACGGATAAATGTCTGTAGCTATAACCCCTGCATATCTCAAAATCAAACACAAGCATGATAAACAAAATCTAATGCCATGAATCGAATCGCCTTGGCCTGCTGAGCATTATGGTGCCCTTCTTGTGGACCAATTTTGTCTGTATGAAAAGATCCTAAAACAAGATACAAAACCCTAATAATGGCAAATCTCTATAGGGTTAGGAAAAATGCAATTAATTGTTATGAACAACTTGCAAATGCTTCAAGGAACAAGAATATGTAGGTGATTCATGCTATAAGTGCCAGAATTATGTGATTCGAATTCAAGAAAAAGCATTGGTCATGGATCACTTACAGTGAGTTCTAGCACGCGAGGATCCTTGTTTCTGATTGCTATGGCTTCCTTGCAATCCCAGGAAGTGAATGGGATGGCTTATGAGTCTTGAAAACGTGTGGAAGTGGGAAATCAGATCACCACTTTCTTTGAATTTTTTCAAGTTTGGTTCTCTTTCTACACGCCTCTAAACCTTGTTGTTTTTTGCTGCAATTGTACACTATATACCACTGATTGAATTAGGGTTGCCATTGTGATCTCAATCTTTGTCCATTATGATTTGTGATCTTGATTTGATTCACTTGAAAATCTTTCCAAAATAGGCCAAAATCAATCTTTTTATGCACACCTATGCCTTGCACGATTTGATTCACTTGCTAGCTGTATATGGGACCTGAAATGTGCACAAAATCTTAAGGTTTCAATGGTTTGGATATTTTCATGATTTATTTTTGATTTAAAATGATTTAATTGAAATAAAAAATCAAAATAAATAGAAAAAATAAGATAAAGACAAGTGGAAAGATCTAGGGCTCGTGGACCATGCTACCAACTCAAAACAAGTGCAAAAAGTTAGGCCCATTTAACAAAAATTGCAATTTGAGGCACTTTTGACTTTTGGCAATTTTGCAAAAAAGGTTAACTTCACCAACACATAACTTCATCAATTTTGACTCTTTGAAGGTGTTCTTGGACTTTTTATAAAGCTCAAGATGTCCTCTAAGAAACCCTTTTGGTATCATCTCAATTGAGTCTTTCATGTTCATGTATGAAGCTTTGACAAAAAAGGTGTTTTTGTTAACTTTTCAAAATGACTTATTATGTCCAAATTCATAACTTCTTGTGAGTGCATATTTAGAACTTGGGAGATGAAGATGGATTGTAGGGAATTGCATCCTCTTCAAAATGATCTTTGGATGGGTCATTTCTCATAAATTATGAGAAAGTTATGCTTGGTCAAAGTTGAGTTGACTTTTCCTACAAAACCCTAATTTAGCAACTATCTGGTCGACTCCAGGCTTCTTAGTATTTGTCCAGGTAAACTGCTATTTGGTTAAAATCCAAGCTTCGCAGTGTCTTGTACTATTATCTGGTCATAATCCAGGCTTCAGTCCTTTTATCGTTATTTGGTCGTAATCTAGGCTTCATGATGCTTTATACCACTATCTGGTCAAATCCAGGCTTCATGGCGTCATGTACTGCTATCTGGTCGTAATTCAGGCTTCACAATACCTTAATTCTTATCTAGTCGTAATCTAGGCTTCAGAAGAAATCAAGTGGTTATTCGGTCGCCTCCGGGCTTCCATTTGATTTTTGGGCCTACTAATATTCGGTCGAATTCGGGCTTCATAGTAATTGGTGGTAAACTGCTATTTGGTCGTAATCCAAGCTTCACAGTGTCCCTCACTGTTATCTGGTCGTAATCTAGGCTTCAGTGTCTTTTGTCGCTATTTGGTCGTAATCTAGGCTTCGCGACGTCTCATACCATTATCTGGTCGAATCCAGGCTTCATGGTGTTCGGAGAAATCAAGATACTATCCGGTCGAACCCGGGCTTCATAACTTATATTAAAGATATACCACTATCTGGTCATAATCCAGGCTTCGCGGTGTCTTCGGCTGCTATCTGGTCGTAATCCAAGCTTCACAGTAACTTGTATTGCTATCTGGTCATAATCCATGCTTCACAATAACTTACTGAGCTGTTATTCGGTCGTAATCCGGGCTTCACAGCTTGTGTTTATGATATACCACTATCTGTTCGAATCCAGGCTTCATGGTACTTTCTGAGCTGCTATCCGGTCGTAATCCGAGATTCACAGCTTGCTGGGAATTAAAATATTATCTAGTTGAATCCGGGCTTCATAGCTTAAAGATAAACCACTATCTGGTCGAATCCAGGCTTCGCGGTGTTTGATACTATTATCTGGTCATTCTCCGGGCTTCACACTATGATGTAGAAATCAAGATACTATCCGGCCGGATCCGGGCTTCATAGCTTGAACTTTGTGAGAATTTGATTGTATCTTTCCTGAAAGGTAAAGGTTAGTCGTATGTAATGCATGACATGTATCAAGCAATGATGTTCCTAAAATAAATGAGATTGTGTTGTATGATGCGTAAGCGCATGTCAAGATGCATGGTCATGCAACGTTTTTATGATGTTCTCTAGTTGGGGAAAATAAATCCCAGATTGCTGCTGGAGCAAAAGAGTTGAATTCTTCGTTCTCACTGGGAATAACGACCGAAGATGATTGTGAGAATAATCCTGCTGGAGAATAAACTGACGAGAAAATGACTCTGTGGGGAAGAGATGCTCTGCTAGAGGATTTGTTGATTTGGAGGAATAACGTCTGCTGGGGATGAATTACCGCTGCTGGTGATAATGAAACATGTTAGGGATTGAGTTTCTGCTTATGGAAGAAATAAACTCCACTGGGGATAATCTTCTAGTGCTGGTGATATAAAAATTCTGCTTGGGGAGAATCACTGTTTTTAGATACCTTTTTCTCTGCGGGGAATGAATGTACCTTTAGTTGTATTCTCCAGCTAGGTCTATCCCTATACCCGGTGGACAGAGCAACTGTAGGGTTTGGACATTTCTCGTTTGCCCCTATTTCTGATATTACGAGTAATCGTCTTTTGTTTCGCATGTAAATATTTATGAGCAACAATTATCGTCAAATGCATATATCAAAAATGAACCATTGGACGTTCTTGCAAAATAAAACAGAAAAAGAAAAACAATTTGAAATTTCTTTGTGAAAATGAATTGTATTGATTTTGAAGTTGGCCTGTAAATAAGCGTTTTTGTACAAGAGGCTGACGTCCTAGTAAGAGAACGCCGCTGAATGATAGAATTTATACAGTTTATGTAAAATAAAGAAAAACAGCTATGTGAACAATCACATTGGGTTCCAACTCTGCTATTGCCTTTATATCTTCGAGCGTCTTATCACTTTGCTACTTGGTTGAAGGTAGATCGGATTGATTAGTGTCGTTCGAGCTTGATAGTTGGTACTGAAGTCTGGTTGCAAGATGATCCAATGAGACATAGTGTTGTGCGTTAATCCCTAATTTTTTCCTGGACCTCTCTTTCGGGTTTTCAGTCCACCGGGATACCCTTTTTTGCCCAAGCCGCCTTTTCAGGTTTTCGACTTTCCGGGTGTACAATTTTTTTCATTTTCATCCCTTATTTTTGCCCGAACCCTTTTGGTTCACCGGGAAGCCCTTATTTTTGCCTAGGCCAGTTAACCTAGCGGGTCTTTGATTATGCGTAGTATTTTTTCACTATGTCTGCATTGACAGGGTGAGGAAGGTCGTCACCATTGATGGTGGTTAGAATCATAGCTCCTCCTGAGAAAATGTTCTTAACCACAAATGGCCTTTCGTACGTAGGGGTCCATTTTCCCCTGGGATCACCTTGAGGTAATATGATGCGTTTGATCACCAAATCTCCAACTTGATACTCTTGTCGTCTGACTTTCTTGTTAAATGCCTTGATCATTCGCTTTTGATATGTCTTACCATAACAAATAGCAGTAAGTCTCTTTTCATCGATTAAGTTCAGCTGATCAAGCCGGGTCTGGATCCAATCATCTTCGCTCAAACCTGCATCCTTCATAATCCGAAGAGAGGGTATCTGGACCTCGATAGGTAAGACTGCTTCCATGACGTACACCAAAGAGTAAGGTGTTGCCCCTGTTAAAGTCCGCGCTGAGGTTCGGTACCCATGAAGAGCAAATGGTAACATCTCGTGCCAATCTTTTTATGTCACTGTCATCTTCTGCACAATCTTCTTGATGTTCTTATTAGCCGCTGTAGCGATAAAAAATGTAGCGGGGTAAATCGGAGATCGAGCTATTAATTAACTCGTCTCACAAAAGCAAGAGTCGCCACCGCGCTTTATTATTTCCAAGGGAAAAGGGAAAAGAGCGAAATAAAACCCTAAAATATGCAATGTAAAATAATACTTTAAAAGTAATGAAAATACAAGGCATTTTGAAAAGAGGTCTAGAGTTCGGGAGTTGGTTATACAACGGGAAGGTATTAGCACCCAATGTATCTATAGTATTCTATAGGAACCTTTTGAAATATCTGTTTATTAAAAAGTTTGTTTGATTAAAAATAAATTGTTTGGCCAAAAACGGGTATGGACGAGTTTTCGAAGATACGACGACCTAACGTCGAAGTTTTGACTTAAAAGGTATGAGTTTTGAAAAGTTGAATATTTGGGAAAATTATCTTAAGTTTTTAACAAAATAATAAATGGAAGATGAATGAGGGTATTCGCACTATGTTTTTGATGACATGAAGTCGACAAAAATTAAACAATTCCCTTGGATTGAGATGGACGAAAGATATGCGGATTAACGATCGATTGATTAAAATTACAATTGAACAATTAACTAATGAAATTTAAAACATACTAGCATGCATTTTAACGATTAAATAAATAATCAAAAGTACATGAAGATTAAATTACGAAATCATAGATTTTTAATAATTAAATACATAGCAAAAATTAAATCATGAAACATGTATTTTTGAATAATTAAATAAACAACAACACAAAAAATAAAATAGAACTAATAGTATGTTGACAAAATTAAATAAAAGATGAAATTTTAATTAAACGTTTTTTATGTGTTTTTTATAATAATAAATAATTATACAGCAAATTAAATTAATATATAATCAAGTATGTATAAATAAAAGGGAAATATGGCTAAAAGAAAAAAAGACAGAAAAATGACCCAACAAGGAATTGAACTCAAGTCTTTAAGGTTGCTGTTAATATATTTTGCCAATTGAACCATGATGTTATTCATTTACTAGCATGATTTAAATAAAACATAAGGAAAAAAGTAATACTGAAATTGGACCAAAATGGGCCCAATGGGCCATCCGGGCCAGAAGGGAACAAAACAAAACGTAAACCTAATTATGCTAAGGGGGCGCCGCTTGCTGTACTGGCATGGGGAAAGGAGAGAAAAAATAAAATTATATTATTTACTACTGTTATTGAACATCTTATTATATTATTATATTTTTAATGAAAGAACAAAACAACATGTACACCTAAAGCTAGGGAGGCGCGGCGCTACTACTGTATGCATAGGGAAAGAAAAACAAAAATTATTATTAATATGCTTTGTTATATTGGGAAGAGGAAAAAGATTATTATTATATATTATTAATAAAAACAAAAGAAACAGTAAGGTGAGGTCTTGTAAACAAAAAAAATGTTATTACTCTTCTCTCAAATGGATCACATATTCTCTCTCACGCATGGAACACCTCCTTCTTCTCTCACGCATTCACCTACTTCTTCTCCTCTCTCACTGTTTCGTTTTCTCTTAACTGTTACAGTTCTGCACCTTCTACAGATATCCAATTGGTTCGGCTTTTATTCCGGGTCTAATGAGGGTTTTGATTACAAGTAGAGCTTGCAAATAATTGGTGAGAACTGGTGGTCGGGTTTCAAGATTTGGTACTATTGATTTTTGCTTTGCAGGTTAAGATTTGGCATGGAAAAAAAAACTGGTTTTTAAGTGTTTGCACGGGTTAAGCATTTTAGAACAGCAAGTGGTTTTGTTGATTTTATTTTATTATCAGCTTTATGCTTTTGGATTGAAAAAGTTTTTTATTATGAAAATGGTGATGACTGATTTTTGATTTTTTAAGCTGTTGTTTTGGATTTTTGCAAGTTATACCGTTTTGAACAGATTGGGTTTTGGTTTTTGAATGGGTTAAACATTCAGACAACAAGTGGTTTAAAGATTTTGTAACAGCAAAATGGTGTTTAAATTTTGTAACAGCAAAATGGTGTTTGGATTTTGCAACAGCAAATGTTTTTTTGGATTTTTGTAACAGCAAAGTGTTTTTTTGGATTTTTAGATTTTGTAACAGCAAAATGGATAATAAGTATTTTTGGACAGCAAGTGTATTTTTTTTATTATTTTGTAACAGCAAATGGATAACATGTTTTTTGGACAGCAAGTTCTAAACAAGTTTTTGGGACAACAAGTTCTAAACAAGTTTTTGGGACAGCAAGTTCTAAACTGGACAGCAAGCGATAAATCGGTGTTACGCGACGGAAGAAGTAAGCTTTTTATTACACTTGTTATTATTACTGATATTATGAATACTAACATGTTTAAATGCTAACAATCATGCATCAACTCAACTCAAATACAGTACAACAAAGAAAGGAATGATAAGGCAAATATTGCATGGGAAAGAAAAAATAGTACAACAAGTGATTCAAGCATGAATATATGCAGCAGTAAATAGAGAGGAGGAAAAAGTAATACCTATCAGAGCCTCTCCGATGGGGCTTCTAACAAAATGGTAAGTTTTCTTGAATTTGTTTATGCTTTCTTCCTTGCTGGATTTTTAGAACAAAGGCTCTATTTTTTCTGTTTTTTCTTACTTGCTGAAATTTTTTAGAACAACACCAATTTTTCTGTTTTCTTCAACTGCTAAATTTTTTCTTCTCTCCCTATTTTGTGTTGACAAAGGCTCTTATTTATAGTGGAGTATGTGGGATTTGAGGGGGAAAAACAATAGAAATTTGAACTGTTTTGGCAAGCTGTTTCCATGCTTTGTTCACACAAATTACTTTAGCCATTTTGATGCAAACTGCTGCTACTTTGATGCAGGTTGGAGCAGATTTTGGCAGCACTTGGAGTTGTTGTATGTTGCTGTTTTTTTACTGTTTGTAGCATTTTACAACATCTCTCTTTGCTGATTTTTTCAGGCTGTTTGGAGCATTGTTGACCAATAAAAATACAACAAAATTGGGCTTGAAGATGGGTTGCAAAGTGGACTGCATTAGCAACTTTGCTGAATTTTTTTTTAGTGTTGAAAATACATTTGTACAAACTTGTAGCTTCTTTGCAACCTTGTAATAAACTCAAATAAATTGTAACATGAATAAAAATGCATTCTTCAATATATTCTCAATTCTTTTGGTAGTTATAAATAATCTTGAATCTTCACATAAACATGAATCTTGATATATCTTGATAAAAATTCAAGATCTTCCATTAAAATTTGGGAAATAATTGAATAATACTTGGATGAATTGTTGAATGAAGAATAAATAATAATGTAAGTCTTGGACTTTAATCTTGCACTTTTGTAATAGAAATCCAAATAAATCACATGGATTAATTTTGTAACCAAATAAAATTCCTCATGTAATTAAATAGAATTCCCCACTAACTTCTTGAAATAATGCTTCATGTATTTAAATAACCATGATGTAGATTCACCAAAATAATCACAAGAATAATCTTGAATAAATATTTCATGCGATAAATGAATATTCTTGGATGAGATTTCTTGATAGCTCCTCTTTAATTATCACTTGGATTCAAATAAAGAAAATTCAAAATATTCAGAATATTCCGAATAAATTCTTCTAGAACGGTTTTGAATTTAATTATCCCATTTTGATGAAATTCAACCCGCGTCATGAGAAAATTTGCAGATGACTTTTGGTCCAAGAAATCGAAAATGATGGTATAACCTATTTTTTCTTGTATTTTAGAACAATGTGAAACACACATGAACCAAAGTCGGTAGAATTTCAACTGCTCTTCCTGAAAAATATTCGGAGAAAACGGAGACCATTTGCTGGACAAAATGTGGAAATAAACGCACAATTCTCTGAAATTCTTTGATGAACCAGTCTTTTGGAAATTAATGAACGACAGCATTTATGTCCTGAGACTCGAAATCCTGATCGACGTACAACGTCTGATGCTCTTCTTTCAGACCTATTTTCTGTACATGAAAACAAAACAGCAAAACATACACTTCGTGCTTGATTAGTGGTTAGTCATTCATAAAAATACTCACAACACTCGATAATCTCTACACAGTCAAAGCTCGACAGCGAAACGTTTGAAACCTACCGTATTCTGTGACTTTGATGTGTATATAAAAAAATAATGCAGATGAAGTAGGGATCTTAGGTCAAAATTTGGGGTATGACAGCTGCCCCTATTTAAGTTTCTTCTATCCGGAGATATGAAGATTAAAATCTTCGTCTCGACGAGATTGAAGGTACTTAAATACATAAAACGCAATTTTTGACCTAAGATACCGCCATTATGTTTATGATATGAATGTAGTATTTAACTTCATAGAGAATGATACTGTATGAGACAAAATAATGCTGGGAAGAACCAAGTACAAACAAACCACAGGAACATAGATTACACACTACTGGGGAAATAAGCCATCAACTTCGAATGATAGACTGTTAACGGATAATAAAATTTGAGAGGAGACAATTTCTGACCCTAACAAAGAAGACGCCTTGCATAAGTCACAAAAAATGATTATTGTCCCAAGATAACAGTGAGTTCACAACCCAAGGTCAAAGATAGACAAAAGATGTATCAATTTTTCGCTGATAACGAACTAACGACTTTTGAAGGCAAAGATTCACAATAAATTTCTCTGCGAAATTTTTTCTTGAGGGATACCAATTAACTTTGAAATAATATATGGTTGTAGATCCACAAGCTGCTCAAATAAAGAAGCCGCCACTTGCTGTCTTCGATGAAAACTAAAACATACAAGCTGCTCAAATAAAGAAGCCGCCACTTGCTGTCTTCGATGAAAACTATAACATACAAGTTGCTTAAATAAAGAAGCCGCCACTTGGTGTATTCCAAGGATGTCTTTAACATACAAGCTACTCAAATAAAGAAGCCACCACTTGCTGTTGTCCAAAGATGTCAATAACATACAAGCTGCTCAAATAAAGAAGCCGCCACTTGTTGTCTTCCAAGAATGCTAATAATGCACAAGTTGCTCATGAAGAGACTGCCGCTTGCCGTTTTCCAAAACTATTAATAACGTACAAGTTTCTCATGAAGAGACCGCCGCTTGTCGTTTTCCAAAAATAATAATAACGTACAAGTTGCTCATGAAGAGACCGCCGCTTGTCGTTTTCCAAAAATAGTAATAACGTACAAGTTGCTCATGAAGAGACCGCCGCTTGTCGTTTTCCAAAAATAATAATAACGTACAAGTTTCTCATGAAGAGACCACCGCTTGTCGTTTTCCCAAAAATAATAATAACGTACAAGTTGCTAATGAAGAGACCGCCGCTTGCCGTTTCCCAAAAATAATAACGCACAAGTTGCTCATGAAGAGACCGCCGCTTGCCGTTTTCCGAAGAATATTTCAGAAGAAAGTTGCGATAACACTGTCAGAGAATAAAATCTTCGTCAAAGGGAACCATGAATAGATCCTTCCTGAGGAGATCAAAACTTAAATGCGCAAAATAAATGCACCATTCATCTATGTTTCCTAGCCTGGAGATAAACCACGAGATAGCCTATGCAAGAGACAAAAACTCCCTCCAGGCATAAACCAGAGAGAAGACGGTCAAACAAGACTCTACCCAATGAGAAAATAACTCGATTGGGGATTCACCCTATCCAGAAATGGACAAGGAAGACTAAATCAAAAATTCATCCACGAGGATTAACTCAGCTGGGGGAATTAGAAAGGAAGCACATTTTCTGCCTAAGTTAACATTCTACTTGGAAAGAACATGTACGATGTCTGAATAAACATAAACAAGGTATACAACCCAAAATCAACGACAAATGTGAATATGCATGCGTGATATAAGTGTAAATGAGTAAATGAATGTTATGCTGACAAAACAGGCAGATGGAATATCTTGAAGATGATAAGATATCACGAAATAATAAATATTCGGCCAATTTTTAAAGAGACAGAAAATAACTGTAACTGGACCCAAAAAGCAATGTCAGAGCGTATCACGCTACAAGGCTCGAGTATTCTGGGGAGAAAAGTATTCAAATCCAATCTTCTAACACCAATAGACCACTGACATGATACAAAACGTACCACACCTCATAAATCTGCCCAGATAAAGATAACCGAAACAAAGTTTAACCAGAATTGCTGGGGAGTCACCAAGCTTAGTACCACTAGAAACGCAAGTTTACACAACCAACACCTCATGACGATTTTGAAAGAAAACATGTTCATCATGCAAGGATAAATTACTGTATTATTTTTTATTTCCTGGCTTAACCATCCTCGGAACAACTGTTAATATTCCTTTCAGTATTCAATGACATATTTAAAAAATAGGAATGCGTTAAATAACTTTGTTTCAAATATTGCCGTAAAAGCTGAAATTTTTCCCACAAAAAGATAAATGCTCAAATTTAATTAATAAGATGGTAGTTCGCTAACAATGCGACTCCAACAGTTTACAAAAATTTTGGGAAATAGTACATGAAAGAAAAAGGTTACACAAAAACAATGACCACTATTCTCCCTAACAACTTCGAATTCCGAGATGTACTCAAATGCCATGACTGGTCTGAACAAAACCCTGCCTAAGCCGCCCCTTCGGGTTTTCAACTTAGTGAACTATCAACTCAAACCTAGGCGAAATACTTCTTGACTGCATCGGTGTTCACGCAGCGCGGGAGTTCTTCACTGTCCATATTTGCGAGAATCATGGCACCTCCAGAGAAAACCTTCTTAACGACATACGGTCCTTCATAATTTGGAGCCCACTTGCCCCTAAAATCAGGTTGGAAAGATAATATCTTCTTGAGCATGAGGTCACCTTCTCTGAACTCGCGTGGTCGAACCTTCTTATCAAAATCCTTGTTCATCCTTTGCTGATATAGTTGACCGTGACACAACGCTGTCAATCTCTTTTCTTCAATTAAATTCAACTGATCATATCTACTTTGACACCATTCAACCTCAGAAAGTTTAGCTTCCATCAAAACTCTCATAGACGGGATCTCAACCTCCACGGGGAGTACTGCTTCCATGCCATAAACTAGGGAAAATGGGGTTGCGCCTGTAGAAGTTCAAACTGAAGTACGGTATCCATGTAAAGCAAACGGAAGCATTCCATGCCAATCTTTATAAGTTACCACCATCTTCTGGACAATCTTTTTGATGTTCTTGTTAGTAGCTTCAACAACCCCATTCATCTTCGGCCTGTAGGGATAAGAATTATGATGTTGATCTTGAACTCTTCGCAAAGCTCTTTCATCATCTTGTTATTCAAATTCGAACCATTATCAATGATGATCTTGCTCGGGATGCCGTATCGACAAATGATCTGATTCTTGATAAATCTGACTACCACCTGTCTGGTTACATTTGCATAAGATGTTGCTTCCACCCATTTAGTAAAATAATCGATCGCTACCAAGATGAAACGATGACCATTTGAAGCTTTGGGTTCAATCATTCCAATCATATCAATGCCCCACATAGAGAAAGGCCAAGGTGAAGAGATAACATTGAGGAGGGTCGGCGGCACATGTATCTTGTTCGCATAAATCTGGCATTTATGACATTTCTTCACATATTTGCAACAATTAGATTCCATCGTCATCCAATAGTAACCAACTCTCAACATCTTTTTAGCCATTGCATGTCCGTTGGCATGAGTGCCAAAAGATCCTTCATGTACTTCTTGCATCAGCATGCCTGCTTCATGTCTGTCTACACATCTGAGTAGGACCATGTCGTAATTCCTCTTATATAATACTTCTTCATTGAGGAAGAAACTACTTGCCAATATCCTCAACGTCTTGCTATCTTTATTGGATGCCCCAGGCGGGTATTCTTGAGTTTGAAGAACACGTTTAATGTCGTAGAACCACGGTTTGTCGTCGGTGACCTCTTCTACTGAGAACACATGAGCAGGTCTGTCGAGGCGTATAACTCTGATTGTAGGCACATCGATCCAACCATTCACTTGAAACATTGAAGACAAAGTAGCCAAAGCATCAGCCATTTGGTTTTCATCTCTAGGGATATGATGTAATTCTACTTTGTTGAAGAAAGTTAACAATCTTCTAGCATAATCTTTGTAAGGGATCAAACCAGGATGACGAGTCTCCCATTTTCCTTTGATTTGATTAATTACCAATGCCGAGTCTCCGTATATATCAAGAATTTTAATCCTTAGATCCACTGCTTCTTCGAGATCCATAATACATGCCTCATATTCAGCCATGTTGTTCATGCAGTCAAACCTCAATCTCGTCGTAAACGGGATATGAGTACCTCGGGGAGTGACGATAATTGCCCCAATTCCATTTCCATAAGAATTCACAGCTCCGTCAAATATCAAACCCCAACAGGATTCGGGATCAGGTCCTTCTTCAGGTAATGGCTCTTCACAATCTTTAGCTTTCAAGTACATAACATCTTCATCTGGGAAGTCAAACTTGATGGATTGATAATCGTCAATTGGTTGGTGAGCCAAATGATCGGATAAAATACTCCCTTTGATTGCTTTCTGAGTGTGATACTCAATGTCATATTCAGATAACAACATCTGCCAACGGGCTATTCTTCCAGATAAGGCGGGCTTCTCAAAGATATACTTGATCGGATCCATTTTGGAGATCAACCAAGTGGTATGGTTAATCATATACTGGCGGAGACGGCGAGCAGCCCAAGCTAAAGCACAACAGGTCTTCTCAAGCATTGAGTATCGAGACTCACAGTCTGTGAATTTCTTACTCAGATAATATATGGCATGTTCCTTTCTTCCGGTCTCATCTTGTTGACCAAGCACACATCCCATGGAATCTTCCAATATAGTCAGGTACATAATCAAAGGTCTTCCTTCCACTGGAGGAATTAATATAGGGGGTTCAATTAGATATTCTTTGATGCTATCAAAATCTCTCTGACAATATTTTGTCCACACACATCCTTGGTTCTTTCGGAGAAGCTTGAAAATCGGCCCACAGGTAGCAGTCATATGAGACATAAATCTAGAAATATAGTTCAGTCTCCCAAGGAATCCTCTTACTTGTTTTTCCGTCTTGGGTGCGGGCATCTCCCGAATAGCTTTAACTTTATCAGTATCTACCTCAATACCTCTCTGACTGACAATGAAACCCAGAAGTCTTCCAGAACAAACACCAAAAGTTCACTTGTTGGGATTCAGACGGAGTTTATACTTTCTCAAACGCTGGAATAATTTCAATAAATGTTCCAAATGATCTTCTTCAGGTTGTGATTTGGAAATCATGTCATCTACATAAAATTCTATCTCTTTATGCATCATATCATGGAACAAAGCGGTCATGGCCCTTTGGTATGTTGCACCAGCATTCTTCAAACCAAATGACATTACTCGATAACAAAATGTTCCTCAAGGTGTAATGAAAGTTGTCTTCTCCATATCTTCTGGTGCCATCTTGATTTGATTATAACCAGAGAAACCATCCATGAAAGAAAAGACTTTGAACTTTGCAGTGTTGTCGACCAATACGTCAATGTGTGGTAATGGAAAATCATCCTTCGGGCTAGCTCTATTTAGATCTATATAGTCTACACACATCCGAACTTTGCCATCCTTCTTAGAAACAGGAACAATATTGGCTAACCATTGAGGATAGACCGATGTAACAAGGAAACCTGCATTAATTTGTTTTTGAACTTCTTCTTTGATCTTGTCAGCCATATCGAGACAAGTCCTTCTCAACTTCTGCTTAATCGGCGGACATTCAGGTCTCAACGGTAAACGATGCTCCACAATATTGTTATCCAATCCTGGCATGTCTTGGTAGGACCAAGCAAACACATCAACATACTCTCTGAGAAGATCCAACATTTTCTCTTTTACCTCTGGGATAAGCAATTCTCCGACCTTGACTTCCTTTTTATCTTCTTCATTACCCAAATTGATCATCTCTATAGGCTCTTCAAACGACTGAATAGTCTTTTCATCGTGCTCAAGTAAACGGAAAATTTCATCAGGAATCTCTTCACTATCTTCTACCTCGGCTCTGAACACAGGGAATTCAAAGTTGGAGGGGGCATAGGATCATTGTTTTCAATGGTTAAGTCATGGATTAATCTGCACATATGATTATGCTTTATTTTAGAAATCGATTAATATGAATGTTGTACAGAAAAAACAAAAGATTATTATATTTTCCTATTACTACCAATTAATTTTCATTACTATTTCCCAAAAAAAGTGAAAAATAAAACAACAGTGGACAAAATAACATTTTTTATTCATGATTGGCAATACTTGAAACAAAAGAGCCCAGACATCTTCTCTTTTGCCTTGGGCAGAGCAAAAGGATTTATTTTCAACATAGCCCAACACAAATACTTTTTCTCCTTGGGCAGAGCAAAAGTTTTTTTCAAAAATAAAACAGAACATTACTCAGAAATGTGCATCACAACGGGAATATCAACAGCAATCCAGTTCTGGAAAACCAATCCATGTGTTACAAAGTCGGGTACATCCTCTTCAGAATCGTCTCCTATTATAGCATCAACTTCAGGCGGAGTCGGATGGATAAAACCTGCACTTTAGAAAACTTCTTGTATCGGGCGGGTAATTGTATCCTGCTTAACTCTTGTAGACACGGGATGAAAACCAAGACCTTCTCCAGACTTGTTCTCAGGAACAGTCAACACTTGACCCCAACCTTCAGCTGAACCACTCTCAACCACTCGTCGCGCTTCCCCAAAAGAAGAAATATATGCCCCTTGCTTCTTCACTTCATTATTAGCAACAGATAGAGCTTGGAATTGGGTTCCAACATCCTCATCAGCATCAATAAAAGAGAAAGATGACAAATGGCTTACCACCATAGCCTGCTCTCCACCAATCATTACCAGCTTTCCATTCCTTACAAACTTCAATCTCTGATGGAGCATGGAAGTGACTGCCCCTGCATCATGGATCCATGGGCAACCCAATAGGCAACTGTAGGCGGCACGAATATCCATTACTTGAAAAGTGATCTGAAAGGTATGAGGACCAATTATTATAGGAAGATCCACTTCACCAATGACAGTCTTCCTAGAACCATCAAACGCTTTGACAATTACCCCACTAGGTCTCATGGGAGCACCTTGATATGAAAGTCGAGATAATGTAGTTATGGGCATTACATTTAACAACGAACCTGTATCTACTAGCACACTTGATAAAGTATCATTTCCACAACTTATTGAGATATGAAAAGCCATATTATGGTTCCTTCCCTCCTCAAGAAGCTCTTCATCACTGAAACCAAGATTGTTACACGAAGTAATATTTTCCACAATTCCATCAAATTGGTCAACCGTCACATCATGATCTACGAATGCCTGGTCCAAGACCTTCATCAAAGCTTCCCTATGGGCACCAGAATCTCTCAGTAAAGCAAGCACAAAAATCTTGGAAGGAGTTTGCAATAGTTGGTCCATAATCTTGTATTCACTTCTCTTGATGAGCTTCAGGATCTCATCATCATCGGGGTGTGGGATAGGTTCATTGGATCGGCCTACCTCAACCCTGGGTTCAACATTTCTCGCTGGAATTTCTGCCGGTATAAGCTTTTTGACTTGGACTTCTGGTCTCTTCAAAGGTACTACTGCAAAGATACGCCCGCTTCTCGTAACTCTGCTCACATCAGCGATGTTAACAAAATATGGCATTGTTGGTATAGGAACTTCTACCCTGTTCTCGATCATTGTAGCATTATACTTGTACGGTATAGCTTGGTCTGAATTGTAAGGCACAGGACCAGGTGGATAAATGATCAAAGGAGCAACAAGTGCAGTCTGACTATCGTAAATGATCTCTACTGGTTCAGGCAAGTTGAATTGTGGTATTATAACATTCACTTCATTAACTGGATCTCTATCATGTGTAATAGTGATAACCCTCTGGTCTAACAATTTTTGAATATCCTCCTTCACAATAGGGCAATCAACTTCTCTTGAACAAAATTCACAAACATCATCATCATGCTGATGCTTAAAAAAGGCAAGTCTTCTTAAGCTTTGATGTAACCTGATCAACGAATCTCTTATGTGTTCAACTTGAAAAACTCGAAACTTTCCCGGACAACCTTCCACCATATTCACTGATGCTGACCCATGTCGAGGCAAAGGATTATCTCTAACATTCGGGTTAACATCCTTGAAAGACAAAATACCATTCTTAATCAACCTCTGCACATCCGCCTTTAAAGCAAAGCAATTTTCAATGTTGTGCCCCATTGACCCTTGATGATACGCACAAAACTGATCTTCCTTGTACCACGGAGAAGTACTATTCGGTGCGACAGGAGGAGGCTTCGTTGTTATGAGGTTTTTCCTGATCAGTGCGGGGAACAACTTAGTGTAAGTCATGGGAATGGCATCAAATTGTGGTTTCCTTGGTGAAAGATTCTGGTTATTAAATTGATGAGCCTGTTGTCGAGGCTGCTGTTGAAATGGCCGTTGCTGAGTTGGTGGGGTTTGATGAGTTAGGGTCACCATTGTTGGGCGGACAGCCGGAGTGACTGCCGCAACATGTGAATAGCCTCCCCTTGGTCTCCCAGGGAAAATTACACTGACATCTTGTTCTTTCCTTTTAGGGAAAACACTTCCAAACATCTTGATACTGCTAGATGGACTTCCTTCCTTAACCAAACGTCCCTCATGAATTCCTTCTTCCAACCGCATGCCCATACTTACCATCTCGGTGAAATCACTGGGTGCGCTCGCAATCATTCTTTCATAATAAAAAGAACCTAAAGTCTTCAGGAATATCTTTGTCATTTCCTTCTCTTTAAGAGGGGGATAAATATGAGCAGCAATCTCGCGCCACCTCTGGGCATATTCTTTAAAGGACTCTCTGTCTTTCTGGGACATCGCCCGAAGTTGATCTCTGTCCGACGCCATGTCGACGTTGTACTTATACTGGCGAACAAAAGCTTCACTAAGATCGTTGAAAATCCGGATCCGGGTGCTGTCCAAACCCATATACCATTTTAGAGCGGCACCAGTCAAACTGTCTTGGAAGTAGTGAATTAACAAATTATGATCATCAAAATATGTAGACATCTTTCTTACATACATGGTTAAATGACTCCGCGGAAACGAGTCACCTTTATACCTTTCAAAGTCCGGCACTTTGAATTTGGCTGGAATCTTTACATTTGGAGCTAAACACAAATCATGAGCATTCTTTCCAAACAAATCTTTTCCTTTTAACGCTCTGATCTCCCTCTGCATCTCTTGAAACTGGTCTTGAAATTCCTCCATTCTATCAAAAAGACCCAGACTTTCAGCAGGCTCATCATGATAAGTAGGTTCATTCATGTATGGCATATAATGAACCACAGGAGCGACAATTGTCATCATTGGTTGAGGGAAAGGTACCACAGGCAGAATTACAGGTGGCATAATAGTTGTCTCTGGTTGAGGAAAGGACACAGCGGGTTGAATCAAAGGTTGTACGGCAAGCTGATACCCTTCTAGCATGAAGTTATAAGGCATTCCCCACAGAAAACCTTTTGGCATATGATGTTGAAGCGGAGAGTTGACTTGAGTCACAGACGTTAGAGCGGTGATAATCTCAGAAACCACAATAGTTGAAGTTTGAATCTCAGCGGCTGAAGTCGATGGCTGATTCTGAGCAGCCATCAAACTTTCCACTAGCGTAGTTAACTTTTCCATTCCGACACGAAGGGTAGCAACCTCCTCGCGAAGCTCGTGGTTTTCCTGTTCCAGATCTTCCATCTTCCTTTGACGATTGGCTCGGGTATCGTACCGATGAGACAACTTGACAATCTGTCGGAGTGGAAAAAGAAACAAGGATAAGACTCTAGAAAACATGTGAAGTGGAATGTTGGATGATGCATGATATGCGATGCAAATGATAGTTTTTTCAAGGAACTTCGATAATTTTGCACACATCAATGGTAAAGGAATTTGGAACAACAAAAACTCATTTCATTAATCAAAACGGTAAATTACAACTTACAACTTTGGAACAACAAAACAATAAATTACAACTTTGGGACAACAACCCAATAATAAAAAGCAATAAATTACAAGTTTGGGACAACAGCCCCATAATAAAAACAGTAAATTACAACTTTGGAACATGAAGCCCCATAATAAAAACAGTAAATTACAACTTTGGAACATGAAGCCCATTTACAAAGTTTTACAAAATGACATCAGTAAAAATAAAACTAAGAACTAAAGATCACTCAGAATCATCAGATGAAGGACCAAATGCCAACTGTAACTGAAGCTTCCTAATCTTCTCTTCATAAAAGTCTTCCATCTCTTTCTTCTCAGCTACCAGTTGATCAATGATTTCCTTTTATGGATTAGGAACAAGAGCAACGCTTACCGAATCTTCCTTCTTTCTCTTCCTTTCACTAGCATATTTCTTCAGTAAAGCATCCTTTTGACGAAGCTTCTCATCATGATCAATGAACCAGCCGTCTTGAATAAATAGCAAATCCTCATTTTCCTTTAGCTGTCGAGTCAGGACCCTATTCTCATATTCTGACATATTATACTTTTCCTTCCACGCATCTCTCTCGGATTTCATCCTAGCCAGATTTCCTTGGTATTCTCCCATGTTCTTGATAGGGATATCAATAGATGATGATGCAACAATAGGGAATAAAGGTTTCTCGGGTTTATAAGGCATCTTGAGAGCACAAGCCCTAGCACGAACCCATTGTAGGTAAGGTTCCAAAGAAGTAGCACCTCTCTGTCCTAACATGTCTCTCCCTTTCCTATGGATGTGACGCCAAGCTCCTTCGATCTCCTTCTTAAATGCTTGGTGATCTTGTCCTTCTTGTAGAAATAAGCCACTCACATGGATGTTGTTCGGCTTGTCCCTCACCGGGTATCCAAATTGACGGCGCGCGAGAACAGGATTATAGTTAATTCCTCCTTTCATACCAAGAAGAGGCACGTTAGGAAAAACACCACAGCTATCGATGATATTTACATTATAGTAAACTCGATTATACCAATCTACGTTTAAATGAGTGAGAGCCATAATTTTTGGCGCCCATCGCGGCTCCTTCTCGATATCCCAGAAAACATCAGACCTAGGTAGATGAGAAACATACCACTGATACATCAACGGTGCACAACAAATAATCATCCCTCCTTGATAAGAGTTTTGAAGATGGATGGAGTAGTAGGTATCTCCTAGCAGCGTAGGGACCGAATTTCCAATCAAGAAAATTCTGATGGCGTTGATATCCATGAACTTATCAACGTTAGGGAATAAGAATAGGCCATAAGCAAGTAAAGCAAAGACGTCTTCAAAGGCAATAGTATCTTTTATCTCAGCGAAATGACGAGCTTTCTTCAATAAAAACTGCGTAGATAAGCCTCGGATTCCCCCTTTTGTGGTCATGTTCTCCTCTATCTCCGACTTCCTCAAGTGGGTGATGGTCGCTATCTCGTGAGATCTGGGTTCCTCTTCTAAGCCAGAAAAAGGAACACAGTCGGTGATCGGCAAACCAAGTATGTAGGAGTACTCCTCTAAGGTGGGCATTAACTGGTAATCCAGAAAGGTAAAGCATCGATACAAAGGATCGTAGAATTGGACCAACGTACTAAGGATGCCTTCCTTCATCTTGCGCTTCATGAGAGGTATAATGGACCCATATTTCTTTTGAAACTCCGCCGGGTTCCCGATCTTAGGAATCAAACTCTTCAGCTCTTCAATCTCGGGCTCCTTAAAACTATAACTTCGAGTGTTTCTTCTTCTAAACTCCATAATAACAGTACCTGAGATGTCTGTAAAAATCATTCTTAAGTTCCTTGAAAAACAAGTTTTTACAAAAAAATGTTGATGGATGCATGGATGAATGATAATGCAACAGTTACACACAAGTTCACAAACATGGGGTTCAAAGGTTCAACGCTTCGAGCATGGAGTCAAAGGTAAAGCCCACCCCAGGGTATTTACTAAAGGTTTAATCACACCTGCAAGACAAGGTTCTAAGATTTCCCAGAGTCTACATTCCTCCTTCGGATATTACCAACATCTTGATTACTCAATAATTATCAATATTCTCAAGAGAAACTCATCCGAGCGTAGCATCGTGTAACAACTACTTCCGGATTACTCCGTTATAGTCTCCGTGCTACACCTAAAAGGCCAAGATGGGTTAGGGTTCTACGGTTCTCAGCTTCTCTGGCTCCCAGGTCGAAAATAATAATGTCTTCCCGATTACTCGGTAAACAAATACTACGTTCAAAAGGGCCTTCCACTGAGTGGGGGATTTCATGCCTCCTTCTTCGGGATTACTCCCTCAAAGTTAACATGACTATACCGCCCGTCCTATTCTTAAGTGTAACTTAATCCGGGTATAGGATTCGTCCTTTGCAAAAAACCCAAATAACCCTAATATAAACACATAATCAAACAAATAAAATAATAATAAAACAGATAAAACAAACTAGGCTTAACCCACTTAGGGATGGACCAGCAAGAGGTCAATCTTTCCCCAGCAGAGTCGCCATTTCTGTAGCGATAAAAAATGTAGCAGGGTAAATTGGAGATCGAGCTATTAATTAACTCGTCTCACAAAAGCAAGAGTCGCCACCGCGCTTTATTATTTACAAGGGAAAAGGGAAAAGAGCGAAATAAAACCCTAAAATATGCAATGTAAAATAATACTTTAAAAATAATGAAAATACAAGGCGTTTTGAAAAGAGGTCTAGAGTTCGGGGGTTGGTTATACAATGGGAAGGTATTAGCACCTAATGTATCTATAGTATTCTATAGGAACCTTTTGAAATATTTGTTTATTAAAAAGTTTGTTTGATTAAAAATAAATTGTTTGGCCAAAAACGGGTATGGACGAGTTTTCGAAGATACGACGACCTAACGTCGAAGTTTTAACGATCGATTGATTAAAATTACAATTGAACAATTAACTAATGAAATTTAAAACATACTAGCATGCATTTAACGATTAAATAAATAATCAAAAGTACATGAAGAATAAATTACGAAATAATAGATTTTTAATAATTAAACGCATAGCAAAAATTAAATCATAAAACATGTATTTTTGAATAATTAAATAAACAACAACACAAAATATAAAATAGAACTAATAGTATGTTGACAAAATTAAATAAAATATGAAATTTTAATTAAACGTTTTTTATGTGTTTTTTATGATAATTAATAATTATACAGCAAAGTAAATTAATATATAATCAAGTATGTATAAATAAAAGGGAAATATGGCTAAAAGAAAAAAAGACAGAAAAATGACCCAACAAGGAATTGAACTCAAGTCTTTAAGGTTGCTGTTAATATATTTTGCCAATTGAACCATGCTGTTATTCATTTACTAGCATGATTTAAATAAAACATAAGGAAAAAAGTAATACTGAAATTGGACCAAAATGGGCCCAATGGGCCATCCGGGTCAGAAGGGAACAAAACAAAACGTAAACCTAATTATGCTAAGGGGGCGCCGCTTGCTGTACTGGCATGGGGAAAGGAGAGAGAAAATAAAATTATATTATTTACTACTGTTATTGAACAACTTATTATATTATTAGATTTTTAATGAAAGAACAAAACAACATGTACACCTAAAGCTAGGGAGGCGCAGCGCTACTACTGTATACATAGGGAAAGAAAAACAAAAATTATTATTAATATGCTTTGTTATATTGGGAAGAGGAAAAAAATTATTATTATATATTATTAATAAAAACAAAATAAACAGTAAGGTGAGGTCTTGTAAACAAAAAAAAATGTTATTACTCTTCTCTCAAATGGATCACATCTTCTCTCTCACGCATGGAACACCTCCTTCTTCTCTCACGCATTCACCTACTTCTTCTCCTCTCTCACTTTCGTTCTCTCTTAACTGTTACAGTTCTGCACCTTCTACATATATCCAATTGGTTCGACTTTTATTCCGGGTCTAATGAGTGTTTTGATTACAAGTAGAGCTTGCAAATAATTGGTGAGAACTGGTGGTCGGGTTTTAAGATTTGGTACTGTTGATTTTTGCTTTGCAGGTTAAGATTTGGCATGGAAAAAAAAATTGGTTTTTAAGTGTTTGCACGGGTTAAGCATTTTGGAACAGCAAGTGGTTTTGTTGGTTTTCTTTTATTATCAGGTTTATGCTTTTGGATTGAAAAAGTTTTGTATTATGAAAATGGTGATGACTGATTTTTGATTTTTTAAGCTGCTGTTTTGGACTTTTGCAAGTTATACCGTTTTGAACAGATTGGGTTTTGGTTTTTGAATGGGTTAAACATTCGGACAGAAAGTGGTTTGAAGATTTTGTAACAGCAAAATGGTGTTTGAATTTTGTAACAGCAAAATGGTGTTTGGATTTTGCAACAACAAATGTTTTTTTGGATTTTTGTAACAGCAAAGTGTTTTTTTGGATTTTTAGATTTTGTAACAGCAAAATGGATAACAAGTATTTTTGGACAGCAAGGGTATTTTTTTTTAATTTTGTAACAGCAAATGGACAACATGTTTTTTGGACAACAAGTTCTAAACAAGTTTTTGGGACAACAAGTTCTAAACAAGTTTTTGGGACAACAAGTTCTAAACAAGTTTTTGGGACAGCAAGTTCTAAACCGGACAGCAAGCGATAAATTGGTGTTACGCGACGGAAGAAGTAAGCTTTTTATTACACTTGTTATTATTACCGATATTATGAATACTAACATGTTTAAATGCTAACAATCATGCAGCAACTCAACTCAAATACAGTACAACAAAGAAAGGAATGATAAGGCAAATATTGCATGGGAAAGAAAAAATAGTACATCAAGTGATTCAAGCATGAATATATGCAGCAGTAAATAGAGAGGAGGAAAAAGTAATACCTATCGGAGCCTCTCCGATGGGGCTTCTAACAAAATGGTAAGTTTTCTTGAATTTTCTTATGCTTTCTTCCTTGCTGGATTTTTAGAACAAAGACTCTATTTTTTCTGTTTTTTCTTACTTGCTGAAATTTTTTAGAACAACACCAATTTTTCTGTTTTCTTCAACTACTGAATTTTTTCTTCTCTCCCCATTTTGTGTTGACAAAGGCTCTTATTTATAGTGGAGTATGTGGGATTTGAGGGGGAAAACAGTAGAAATTTGAACTGTTTTGGCAAGCTGTTTCCATGCTTTGTTCACACAAATTACTTTAGCCATTTTGATGCAAACTGCTGCTACTTTGATGCAGGTTGGAGCAGATTTTGGCAGCACTTGGAGCTGCTGTATGTTGCTGTTTTTTTTACTATTTGTAGCATTTTACAACATCTCTCTTTGTTGATTTTTTTAGGCTGTTTGGAGCATTGTTGACCAATAAAAATACAACAAAATTGGGCTTGAAGATGGGTTGCAAAGTGGACTGCATTAGCAACTTTGCTGAATTTTTTTTTAGTGTTGAAAATACATTTGTACAAACTTGTAGCTTCTTTGCAACCTTGTAATAAACTCAAATAAATTGTAACATAAATAAACATTCATTTTTAATATATTCTCAATTCTTTTGGTTGTTATAAATAATCTTGAATCTTCACATAAATATGAATCTTGATATATCTTGATAAAAATTCAAGATCTTCCATTAAAATTTGGGAAATAATTGAATAATACTTGGATGAATTGTTGAATGAAGAATAAATAATAATGTAAGTCTTGGACTTTAATCTTGCACTTTTGTAATAGAAATCCAAATAAATCACATGGATTAATTTTGTAACCAAATAAAATTCCTCATGTAATTAAATAGAATTCCCCACTAACTTCTTGAAATAATGCTTCATGTATTTAAATAACCATGATGTAGATTCACCAAAATAATCACAAGAATAATCTTGAATAAATATTTCATGCGATAAATGAATATTCTTGGATGAGATTTCTTGATAGCTCCTCTTTAATTATCACTTGGATTCAAATAAAGAAAATTCCAAATATTCTGAATAAATTCTTCTAGAACGGTTTTGAATTTAATTATCCCATTTTGACGAAATTCAACCCGTGTCATGAGAAAATTTGCAGATGACTTTTGGTCCAAGAAATCGAAAATGACGGTATAACCTGTTTTTTCTTGTATTTTAGAACAATATGAAACACACATGAACCAAAGTCAGTAGAATTTCAACTGCTCTTCCTGAAAAATATTCGGAGAAAACGGAGACCATTTGCTGGACAGAATGTGGAAATAAACGCACAATTCTCTGAAATTCTTTGATGAACCGGTCTTTTGGAAATTAATGAACGACATCATTTTTGTCCTGAGACTCGAAATCCTGATCGACGTACAACGTCTGATGCTCTTCTTTCAGACCTATTTTCTGTACATGAAAACAAAACAACAAAACATACACTTCGTGCTTGATTAGTGGTTAGTCATTCATAAAAATACTCACAACACTCGATAATCTCTACACAGTCAAAGCTCAACAGCGAAACGTTTGAAACCTACCGTATTCTATGACCTTGATGTGTATATAAAAAAAATAATGCAGATGAAGTAGGGATCTTAGGTAAAAAATTGGGGTATGACAGCCGCTTCAACAGCCCCATTCATCTTAGGCCGGTAAGGAGAAGAGTTGTGATGCTTTATCTTGAACTGCTTGCAGAGCTCAGTGATCATCGTATTGTTGAGATTTGTACCATTTTCCGTAATGATCCTCTCTGGTACACCATATCGACAGATCAAATTGTGCTGAATAAACCGTGCCACAATGTTCTTGGTTACTGTAGCAAAGGAAGATGCCTCAACCCACTTCGTAAAGTAGTCAATTGCTACCAGAATGAAACGATGCCCGTTGGACGCAGTAGGTCTGATCTCGCCAATCATATCAATACCCCACATTGCAAAAGGCCAAGGAGCTGTCAAGACGTTTAGAGGAACTAGAGGTATATGCACCTTATCAGGATAGACTTGGCACTTATGACAAGTCTGAGAATACTGATAACAATCGGCTTCCATAGTAGACCAATAGTATCCCGCCCGTAGGATTTTCTTTGCCATGGTATGTCCACTGGAATGAGTTCCAAAAGTACCTTCATGTAACTCTGCCATAATCCTTTCTGCCTCTCTTGTGTCCACACATCGTAGCAAGGTTGAATCATGATTACGCTTGTAAAGGATACCATTATTGATGAAGAACTTTGCCACGAATCTCCTCAGAAACTTCTTATCATTAACAGATGCACCCTCGGGGTACTCCTGAGCCTCAAGATACTTCTTTACCTCGTGGAACCAGGGTTTATCTGCTACCTCTTCAGTCTCAATGTCACAGCAATGTGCGGGTTTGTCCAACCTCTCTATGGTAATCTGGGGAGCTTCGTTGTCCCACCTGACCTTGAACATAGAAGATATGGTAGCTAGCGCGTCCGCTAACTGATTCTCCTCCCTGGGGAAATGTTCAAAGTTTATCTCCTCGAAGTGTGGAAGCAACGTCAATACATACTCTTTGTAAGGAATAAGATTTTGGTGCTTCGTATCCCACTCGCCTTTGATCTGACTGATCACTAGAGCGGAATCTCCGAATACACTCAAGAACTTAATCCTCAGGTCAATAGCTGCTCGAAGGCCCATGATACACGCTTCATACTCCGACATGTTGTTGGTGCAGTTAAAACATAATCGGGCGGTGAATGGAGTATGACAACCTTCAAGAGATATGATCACAGCGCCAATGCCATTACCCAACGCGTTTGAAGCTCCGTCAAAATACATAGACCATCAAGATCCTTCCTCAGGTCCTTCATCTGGTCCAGGTTTTTCACAGTCGGTCACCAATATGATGTTCTCATCCGGAAACTCGAAATTCATAGACTGGTAATCATCCACGGCCTAATGCGCCAAATGATCTGCCAACACACTCCCCTTGATTTCTTTTTGGGTTGTGTATTGTATGTCGTACTCAGTTAAGATCATCTGCCATCTTGCTATTCTTCCAGACAAGGCAGGCTTTTCGAAGATATACTTGATTGGATCCATCTTTGATATCAAAAGAGTAGTGTGAGTCAGCATATACTGTCTCAGCCGATGAGCAGCCCATGCCAAAGCGCAACAAGTTTTATCAAGCAGTGAGTATCGGGTCTCACAGTCGGTAAACTTTTTGCTAAGGTAGTAAATAGCATGCTCTTTTCGGCCAGACTCGTCATGCTGCCCCAGCACACACCCCATCGAATTGTCGAGTACGGTCAAGTATAAGATCAAAGGTCTCCCTTCAACTGGAGGCATCAGAATAGGAGGCTCTTGGAGATATTCCTTGATCCTTTTGAAAGCGGCCTGACATTCTTCATTCCATCTCACCACTTGATCTTTCTTCAACAGCTTGAAGATTGGCTCACAAGTAGGAGTCAGGTGTGAAATGAATCAGGCAATGTAGTTCAGACGTCCCAAAAAGCCTCTGACTTCTTTTTCCGTTCGGGGAGCTGGCATTTCCTGTATAGCCTTTACCTTGGCAGAATCCACTTGAATACCTTTATCACTAACGACGAAGCCCAACCGCTTACCAGACCTTACCCCGAAGGTGCACTTGTTCAGGTTTAACCTCAGCTTGTACATCTTCAACCTGTCGAATAGTTTCTGGAGATGGTCAAGATGTTCTTCTTCAGTTTCGGATCTTGAAATCATGTCGTCAACGTATACCTTAATCTCATGGTGAATCATGTCATGGAACAAAGCGACCATGGCGCGCTGATATGTTGCCCCAACATTCTTCAATCCAAACGGCATGTCCTTGTAGTAAAAGGTACCCCACTGCGTAACGAAGGTTGTCTTCTCCATGTCTTCGAGAGCCATCTTAATCTGATTGTAACCAGAAAAACCATCCATAAAGGAGAAGATCTTATGCTGCGCGGTGTTGTCGATCGGAACATCGATGTGAGGGAGTGGGAAATCATCCTTAGGGCTTGCCCTATTCAGATCCCTATAGTCCACACACATTCATACCTTACCATCTTTCTTCGGCACCGGAACCATGTTGGCAACCCACTGTGGGTAAGAAGTGACAGCTAGAAAACCGGCATCAAATTGTTTCATGACCTCAGCTTTGATTTTCTCATACATCTCTGGGCGCATGCGGCAAACCTTCTGCTTTACCGGAGGACAGTCTTCCTTAGTTGGCAGGCGGTGTACCACAATATCAGTGTCCAACCCAGGCATATCTTCATAAGACCAAGCAAAGATCTCAACATAGTCGCGTAACATCTGTATTAACCGTTGCTTGACACTAGGCTCCAGATTCGCACCGATCTTGACCTCTTTCTTGTCTTCCTCTGTACCCAAATTTACTAATTCCACTGGCTCTTCATGGGGCTGTATGGCCCTCTCTTCCTGTAGTAACAGTCTAGCAAGTTCCCCAGGCACTTCACAATCATCCTCACCTTTGTCCTCGGCTTGGTTGATCGGACTTTCAAAGTCATAACTGGCAGTAGCAGAATTGTTATCAATGGGATCCAGAGTGGATGTGGATCTGCATTATGATATGTGAGTGTGTGTAAGACAATAGCTATTTTAATAAAGTGCAAGACAGAAAAGAAAAACAAGGAGCGCAAAATTTTTAATGCAAGAAAAAGTCCAATGCTTTATTAATGATATATGGAAATGACACATAATAAGCCCTCACAAACGAAGCCAAGGTGTCTCGGGCAAGGCACTGGGCCGTAACGTCTCAAATTGTCTATTACAAATCTCAAAACAAAAGTCTATTACTGTGTAATAAAAGAAACGGACACGAAGTCCTTCGTCGTCCAATTGTTCAATCCACCATCGGTAGTCGGGTAGATCCAGCTTTCAAACTCTGACTCTTCTTCGTCGTCTTCAATTGCATTCACTCCCGGATTACTGATGTGCAGGGGAGGTCTTCCAATCCGTGCACGCCGAACAGCCCTTTGAGCCTCTGCAGTGAAGCCCAAACCAAACTTGTCAGTTTTATGTGCAAAGTCAGGGAGTTGACCCCAATTTGCACACCCACCTTTTTCAATAACAGCCCTGGCATCCTTGAGGGAAGCCATCTTCATTGGAGGTTCTTTAACAGCAACTTCAGTCGACGCTAGAGTCTGAGGGACCTCTTCAAAGTTCTGACACGGGGTTTCAATGAACTCTCCATCCATATCCACATAAAGAAAAGAGTTAAGATGGCTTACCAAGTACTCCTCCTCACATTTCACCGTAACAATCTTCCCTTTTACTGGATATTTCAACATCTGATGGAGCGTAGAAGTCACTGCCCCAGCCTTATGAATCCACGGGCGACCCAGTAAACAAGAATAAGATGGTCGGATGTCCATCACATAGAACGTAGATGCAAAAGTATGAGAGCCAACTTTAACAGGAACATCCACCTCCCCGTGCACCATCCTTTTGGACCTGTCAAAGGCCCTAACCAGAATATTACCCGGCTACAGAACCAACCTTTCACAGTCCAGCCGATCTAATGCTTTCTTGGGTAAAACATTTAATGAGGACCCAGTATCCACCAGTACATGGGCCAGAGTAGTGCCCCTGCACTCGATCGAAACATGCAGAGCGTCATTGTGATTCCTTCCTTTGGCAGTCAGATCTGCGTCGGAGAAACCCAACCTGTTGTCAGCGGTCAAACTAGCCACACAGTCTTTGAATTGATCAGCAGAGGTTTCCTGCGGCACATGTGCAGTTTTGAGGAAAGCAATTAAAGCCTTTGCATGGGCTTCTGAGCATAACAACAAGGATAGCATGGAGATTTTCGATGGGGTTTGCCCCAGCTGCTCGACTACGTTGTAGTCGCTCTTCTTGATAATCTTCAGAATTTGCTATATCTCCTGTCTAGAGGTTTCTACAACAATCTTCTTAGGTGCCTCCGTCCGGGCAGGCTCACCAGTGATCTCTTTGCCCCGAGTGTCAGATGGCTCAGCGACAGGGGTGATAATTGGCATATGAACTCGGGCAGTAGCTGATGTACTGGCAGACGGAATGGCAACAGGCTTTTGAACAGTTGGAGGGGAAATCTCAGGAGAGAAGAGTCTTCCGCTTCGGGTGACCTTGCCAGCCCTGACAATATTGCTGACATCAATATCAGCTTTTTCAACCTTCAAATCTTGTTTGATCCCATGATAATACACATCGGCCCCATAGTGCCACTGGACAGCCTTATCCGAAGTGTATGGGACAAGACCAGGAATAGTAATGATTAATGGAGGCACTCTTGGAACGGATGTAATCCTAACAGGATTTCTCGAGGAAGCCTTGGAAGGATTGGCGGAAATGGTCATGATGGAAATATCTTCAACAGGAATCAAAGTTTTCTCGAACAAGATCTCTTTGTTATCCATCAGGCGTTGAACACCTGATTTCAATAAATGGCAACCAGCAGGCAGGATTGAACATAGGTGGTAACCTTCGCCACATCCCGGAAATAAACCGGCCAACAATAGATTCTTCTTCACTATCATCAGAGGAGTAGAAACGTCTTCCACAGAGGTCACAAATAAATCATCATCCACAACATTTACTCCATGCTTGGGCATAGGAGCAGTCATGACGTTGGGCTTTTCCGGAGCGTCAAACTCGATTTCTTTAGCTTCAATCAAATCTTACACCTTATTTCTCAAGGCCCAGCAGTTGTTTGTATCATGCCCTGGGCTATCAGAGTGATAGGTGCAGCGGGCATTTAGATTATACAGCGGAGATGTGGTGCTGGGATTCTTCGGGGCTTCCCTCAGAGTTATCAGGTTGGTCTTCAACAATTGCGGTAAAATTAGAGATAAGGTCATATTGAGCCGAGTATACTGTCTTTGCGGTCTCTCTACTCTTTGCTGATTGTTGCATTGTGGGGCAACGGTGGGTCTTGATATCACTACTGCATTTACTGCTTGGCGGCGTTCAGGTCGGTTTTGGCTCCTCGAGCTGTAAACAGCACTAACTTCTTTCCTGAAAGGCTTCTTTTCTGTACGTGATGAAGCACCTTTCTGTATCTTGCCACTTCTGATACCAACTTCCACTCTCTCCCCATTCAAAATCAATTCAGTAAACCCAGATGACGAACTACCGATCAAATGATTGAAAAATGGACCAGACAAAGTCCCAAGAAACATATCCATCAACTCCCTATCAGACAGAGGGGGTTGGACTCTTCCAGCCAGATCCCTCCACTTCTGAGCATAGTCCTTAAAGCCTTCGCTTGTCCCCATAGACATACCCTGAAGCTGAGTACGCGTGGGAGCATGGTCGGTGTTATACTGGTATTGCTTATAAAAAGCAGTATCAAGGTCCTCCCAGTTGCGGACATTAGCTCCTTCCAATTGATAAAAACATTCAAGCTGAGTACCTGACAAACTATCTTGAAAGAAATGAACCCACAAATTTCTATCAGCAATATAGGGTTGGATTTTTCTGACATATGAGCGGAGATGGAGCTTTGGACAGGATACTCCATCGTACTTAGCAAATACAAGAGCTTTAAACTTGTGAGGGATCACCACCCCAGATGCTAGTCCCAGATCTCCAAAGTCCAAACCAGGTATCTTCTGAATCTCCATTGCACTGAGACGGTCTTCGAGTTGCTTGTACCTATCCTCAGCAGGAGGATATTGTTCTTCATCAAAATCAATGTCGTTATCAGAGACTACAAGACTAGGACCCTTTTCCTCCTCTTGATTCTCTCCTTCTTTATATGAATGAGACAGATCAGCTTCATGTCGCAACCAGTTCCCAAATCTGTGACCCATATTCAGAAGAACCACCTTCTTCTTCTTCTTTTTCTTCTCTTTCACGATGAGAGTCTTCAAATCCTCTTATCCTTTGGCCAAGTTCAAGAACATCTCTTTGAATTGAGCATTCTGTGCTTGAAGAGCTTTGATGGCTTGATCGGTAGGTATTTCAGAAGACATACTGTGCTGAAATAAACAGCGAAGGAGATGAGAAACCTGTAATGATACTTGTAATGAGGTGCATGATAATGGAATGCGTATGAAATGATTTCAAAGACTTTGGGAGATTTAAATTTTCAAACCAAGAAATAAACAAACTTTATTAGATTCAAACTTGTAAGAATGTTTAACAATGCCTTCAAGGCGTTACAAAAGAAATAGACTGAAAAAAATCTAAACTATAAAAAAGCAACAAAAATCAGAAATCCCAAGGTAGCTTTCCCTTCGTGCTGATGTAGTCATTGATCATCCTTTTGTTCTCAAGTTGCCTTGTGAGCTTCAAGATCTTCCTCTCTTGCTCATGATACTTCTCCCGGTAAGTATCCCTCTCTTCCTTCAGCTGAATCCAGGATCTCTTCAATGCCCCCAGATCAGTAGGCATGTAAGGATAAAGGACTTTATAAGGAACACCCTCTTCATTAGTATGCTCCACAATCACTGGTAACACAACTTCATAAGGCATCCCAAGCTTCTGAGCCCAATCTCGGACCCACTGGAGGTAAGGTTGCATATGGAGAGAAGTCTTTGGTCCTAGCTCTTGAGGGTCAGATCTGTTCACCATGCCCCAGGCTCGTATAAACCTTCGGCGATGCTCTTTAATGTCCTTCTTATAGTCAAAGACAATATCTGTAAGAAGTAGCTCATGAGGACCGTCTCTCCGAGCGCGACCAATCTGTCGTAAAACCAAACAAGGACTGTAGGTTATTCCCCCTATAATTCCAAGCAACGGGATATTAGGGTATTCCCCACATCGATCAATGATAGCAACACCTTCCATATCTTTAGAACTCCAAAGAATGTATGTATGAGCAAGGGACATTATCCTGTAAGACCATCCTAAACCTTTCTCATTCTTTAACACGGACTTGGGGAGGTGCGAAATAAACCACCTCGCCAACAAAGGCATGCAACACATGAGGGTCCCTCTTCTACGCGCCGTACGAGTATAGAGGGCATGCAGAATATCACCTAGAAGAGTAGGAACAAGATTGCGAGACAGGAAGATCTTAACTGCATTCACATCTATAAAGGAATCTGGATTCGGGAAAAGAACCAAACCGTAGATAAGGAGAGCTAAGATGTCTTCAAAAGCCTGAAAGTCCAAGTTATCCCATAATAGTTGAGCTTGATCCATCAGAAACTTGGCTAAGAAACCTTTAACCCCACTTCGTGTCTCCCAATTAGACACTACATCAGCCTTTTTCAAGTGTAAAGTTGAAGCAATGTCCTCTAGTCTAGGAGCCTCTTCCAAACCTGTGAAGGGCATCTGCTCGAGGATGGATATACCCAACAAATGGGAAAACTCTTCCAACGTGGGGACTAGCTAATAATCCAGGAAAGTGAAGCAATGATGCATTGGATCGAAGAACTGGAATAACACGCTCATCATTTGCTCATCAAACCTTGAAGTGACCAAACTAAGAAGCTGACTGTGTCTTCTAATGAATGAAGAAGTATCAGAAACTCTTGAGGCTAAGTCTTTGAGTTGAGAAGGTATTTGCACAAAGTTAACTCGGATGGTGTTTCTGCGCATAGAAGCCATAATCTGAAAAACAGAACAAAGATAAATCCCCTTGGTCTTTGAAATGGTTAGTCTAATGAGGTATGTATGCTATGTTATGATGCATGATGTCATGATAAAACACACAACAGGTATAGCAGATAGCAGACATGGTAAAGGCAAACAAGTCACACAATAGCCCTTAAGTTTCAGGCTTGCATGGGGTCTAGGTACTACCCTCTTGAAGTTCAGTTGGTTTCTACCTGTCCTAATAATAGTAACCGGGTTTTAGAGGTTCTCAATATCACTGACCATCCTTCATCGGTCATGGTTTCAGCTCACGCAATCTTTTCTTGCGGCCGGAACTATCTCGAGAGTATGGTCTCGATGAGTGTAGTATCGAGTATCAACCAGTTCCCAGCTTTACACCGAGACCGGCTATCTCACTACTTCTTATGGCCAAGTTGGTCAATTATAGGTTCTAAGGTCAGTTGATGCTTAACGACCCATATATCAGCCCCGTATTCTCCTCGTTTCTCCACAAGGGATACCGGTACCAACCAATATGCCACATCAACGTAGCTACTGCTTCAACCGTATCGGTCTATGTCGTACAGTTCCCTCACAGTTTATTGCTACTTACCTAAAAGGTGTCCCCCAAATCCGGGTTAGGATCTATAGTAACTCCCAATACAAAGCCCTTAAAGATAAAGCTAGCAAATCAAACAATAGAAGCAAATATGATGAACTAATCCTAAGGTATACCCCACTTATTTATTCCCCAGCAGAGTCGCCAGTTCTGTGATACGGTGGCCAGAACCGAACTGTTTGAAATGCTGGTTTGCGTTTTGCGTTTGTGTTCGCAAAATATCGCGGTAAGCAAGAGTCGCCACCGACTTTTATTTTATCCAACTGGAAAGGAAAAAAGCACAAAAAAATTCCCTTTTTCGAGATTTTGAGTACGGGGGTAGATCATAGAAAGGGAAGGTATTAGCACCCTTTTTATCTGTGATTTTCCATGGACTCTTAGGTACTTGCTCATCATTTTCAAAATTTCTTGTGTGTGTTTGATTTGAAAAAGTTTTTTTATTTTACTTCAATTTAACCCTTGCTTCTGTCTCCAAGAGTGTTACAAAGTCGTTTTAAAAACTTTATTTGAAAAGAGTGTAAGTGTGAAAGAGTTTGTTTTGAGCAAGTACTTAAGAACTAATCTACCTACTCAAAAAAATAGAATGTTTATGTCATTATTTCCTTTAGACAATGCTACCCTACTATTAGTGAGTAGGTAGCACCGTCGTTGGAGTTTTAAGGGTCAATTCGAAAGGGATGTACGATCACTAAAGCAATGTTAGGACGTCTTAGTAATAACCGTAATGTCTTAAGATCAATATTCGAGGCAACATATCCGAGGCAACCTGTCCGAGGCAACATTTCTGAGGCAACCTTTCCGAACGGGACTTTGATCTTTTGTTTAGACAAGAGAACGACCACTAAAATACCCTATACTTAATGATCGTTTACCGAAGGCAACCAAAGTGGGAGTGTACCCTAAGAGTGCGCATGTCCGAGTGATTCAATTTCAAGTTATTATCTTTGCGCATTTAGGGTTTGCTAACCGTTTTAAATTTAACAAACATTCTTGTCATGCAACCCTAATACCATACATCTAACAGTTAATATTTGCAAGAATTTAAAGTGTGGAAAGTAAAGCTACGCTATTACAAGGCTTCAGGTATTAATTACATAGCCAAAAACAACCCGTAAAACGATAAATGAAAGAAAAAAGTCCTAATTAATCTATTACATCCTGTGAGCAGTTACATCAATATTAAAAATAAATAAATGCGCGACGAATAGAGAACAAAAGAAAATTAGGGTTTTGACCCCGTCTAACCTAATTAAAGAAAAACTAATTTTTGATTGTTTTTTTTTTATTATTTTAAGAAAAAAAAGAATAAGGTTTTAAATTAAATACAAACCTAATTACTAATTAAATTAAATTAAATAAAATAATTAATTTTGACCTATTTTTGTATTTTGTTATTTTTTAAGAAAAAGAAAATAGAAATTAAATTAAACTAAAACCCTAATTTTTTAATTGTTTTTAATTTATTTACAAAAGGAATTAAAGTTGCCTAATAAATTAAATAAACTAATTAAATTAACTTTTATAAAAAATAAAAACCTAAATCTAATTTGGGTGAAAATTATTTTTATGATTTTTTGATAAAAAGAATTAATTTTTATGTTAGTAAAAATAATTAAATAAATTAAATAAGGAAAATATAAAAAGAAAAGAAAATAGAAAATGGGTCTGCAATCAGCAATTGGGGGGGGGGGGTGAATAGCAGCTTCTAGGCCCAAAACAAGCTGACCCACGTTGACTTCCAAGATCCCAGGCTATGCGTTGACCAGGGTGTATGATGGACCATCACATGATGACCTTTGGATTGAATCTGCTTCAGATCTAGTGGCTGCAAGCTGATGGCACACGGTGGGGTCTTGGCCTGTACAAACACATGATTACGCAAGGCAAAATATTATTGAAGAATATGGGGGGCCTGGGATTCGAACCCAGGTCCTGTGGCCTTTTCCACTGCCTTCATACCAACCGAGCTCGGCGCGCGTGTTGTACGTAGTAGACAAAACAAACATTATATTAAAAAAATATAACATATTAACTCCCAGCGTGCGAAATTCAAACGGAGCAATCCAAGCTTGCCACGCCATCGTCCCTGTCCTCTCTCCGTTGGTAAAAGATCAATGACTTTTACCTACGGACAAATGTCCGTAGCTATAACCCCTGCATATCTCAAAATCAAACACAAGCATGATAAACAAAATCTAATGCCATGAATCGAATTGCCCTGGCCTGCTGAGCATTATGGTGCCCTTCTTGTGGACCAATTTTGTCTGTATGAAAAGATACTAAAACGAGATACAAAACCCTAATAATGGCAAATCTCTATAGGGTTAAGAAAAATGGAATTAATTGTTATGAACAGCTTGCAAATGCTTCAAGAAACAAGAATATGTAGGTGATTCATGTTATAAGTGCCAGAATCATGTGATTCGATTTCAAGAAAAAGCCATGGTCGTGGATCACTTACAGTGAGTTCTAGCGCGCGAGGATCCTTGTTTCTGATTGCTATGGCTTCCTTGCAATCCCAGGAAGTGAATGGGATGGCTTATGAGTCTTGAAAACGTCTGGAAGTGTGAAATAAGATCACCACTTTCTTTGAATTTTTTCAAGTTTGGTTCTCTTTCTACACGTCTCTAAACCTTGTTGTTTTTTGCTGCAATTGTACACTATATACCACTGATTGAATTAGGGTTGCCATTGTGATCTCAATCTTTGTCCATTATGATTTGTGATATTGATTTGATTCACTTGAAAATCTTTCCAAAATAGGCCAAAATCAATCTTTTTATGCACACCTATGCCTTGCACGATTTGATTCACTTGCTAGCTGTATATGGGACCTAAAATGTGCACAAAATCTTAAGGTTTCAATGGTTTGGATATTTTCATGATTTATTTTGATTTAAAATGATTTAATTGAAATAAAAAATCAAAATAAATAGCAAAAATAAGATAAAGACAAGTGGAAATAGCTAGGGCTCGTGGACCATGCTACCAACTCAAAACAAGTGCGAAAAGTTAGGCCCATTTAACAAAAATTGCAATTTGAGGCACTTTTGACTTTTGGCAATTTTGCAAAAAAGGTCAACTTCACCAATATATAACTTCCGCAATTTTGACTCTTTGAAGGTTTTCTTGGACTTTTTAGAAATCTCAAGATGTACTCTAAGCAACCCTTTTGGTCTCATCTCAATTGAGTCTTCCATGTTCATGTATGAAGCTTTGACAAAAAAGGTGTTTTTGTTAACTTTTCAAAATGACCTATAATGTCCAAATTCATAACTTCTTGTGAGTGCATATTTTGAACTTGGGAGCTGAAGATGGATTGTATGTAATTGAATGCTCTTCAAAATGAGCTTTGGATGGGTCATTTATCATAAAGTATGAGAAAGTTATGCTTGGTCAAAGTTGAGTTGACTTTTCCTACAAAACCCTAATTTAGCAACTTTTGGGTTTTGATGAATTGTGATCAATCCTTGATGAATCATGATAAAACCTTGATCAAATTATGAATGATACTTCAAAATGAGGATGTTGACCAAAAATCTTGATATTTGACTGTATGTGGGCCACAGTTGACTTTTGCTCTAGTACAATCGATTTTTAGGCCTTTGAGCAATTGACTGAGCAAACTTCCTCTGCAAGGCTTGAAACTTGACATGGATGGTCTTGAGAAAATATTAGGACAATGGTGAGAATTTGGGATCCCTTGGACTAAAGTATCTTGATGCAACATGAAACCCTAATTTGAGGTAGACTGCCTTAGGAGAGAATTTGTCTGGTCAACCCTTGGACTTTCTTGAGCAACTTGAGGATCTTTCTTGAAGTGTTTTGAGAAATATGGGAGGGAAAATTTTGGGGTACAACAACAAAGTTAAAAGATCTGAAGACAACATTTCTAACTGAACACTTTGTGTTTCTAATAACAAGGCTCTAGAGACAAGGATTCTTAAATAACCAAGTGCTAAAGATTCTAAAGACAGAAGGTCTGAAGATTCTAAAGACTTAAAGTTTTAAAGGTCCAAGGTTATCTACAACGGGTTATCAAGACCAAGTGCTGAAGACTCTAAAGATGCAACTCTTAAGACTCTGAAGACTTGAAGCTCTTCTGATCCAAAGGTTCGCAACAATAGGTTCTCACCACCAAGTGCTGAACACTATGAAGACGCAGTTCTGAAGACTTGAAGTTCTGAAGACCTAATTTTATGTTCCCTCTTCTAACCTCATACTGGCAGAAGCCTCTAAAGTGTGAAGGAAATAATATAATGGTAACTTAGTACAATAGTTAACATTACGAAAAGCTTTATGCCACTACCTTTCCACTAACTTGAAGTGTGGAAGAGATAAGGACGTCGCAGTACTATTTGTAACGACTCCTTTTCAAATAGCCAATGGCTCTATTTTGCTTGACTATATAAGAAAAGAATCGTATGTTTAAACCGTTGGTGAGCTTGTTGTAGGTTGCTTTGCTGGTTGCTAAAAGCTACAAGTTGAAAGTCACAGGTTATTGATGTTCAATGTTAAAAAGAAAAGCTATCATTATTAGAACACAACCAAAAACTATCATCCACTATAACAATATGAAGAATTCTAAAAGATATTATTCAATCTACCAATCATATACATCTTGGAAGAATCATGAAAAAACAAGGAGTTGTTGCTCGTATCTTTCTTAATGAAGAAAGAAGATAAAAATGAAGAATTATTCAAGATGTCATTCAAATCATTAATCATATACATCTTGATAGAATTATGAAGAAGTAAGGAGTTGTTGCTCATAGCTTACTCAACAAAGAAGATGAAGACAAGAAGACTACAAGATGTTGTACTTAATTTCGATTTTATTCATCCTTGTAGAAATATGTAAAACACACGTGTTGTTGCTCAGATTGTGTTATTGCTTAATATCTTCATGTAAATTATTTACACACAAGAGTTGTTGCTCAAAATTGTGTCAAATAATATATACTTAAATTAGGAGAAATCTGCTTGATAAGAAGCACTCATGTAATCTCCAGAATATTTTTTTTGTTTAGAATTGGTCGGCACCTCAAGTGATGGAGTGAAGATCAGAAGACTTATGAAGACTTTGGCTGCGACCATCGTAGATGATAGCCTGGTAGTGGATTCTATTGGATCAATGGTATTCATATCTCAAAAGGGACTGAGTGAAGGTCATCCTTCTGAGATCACTGATGGAAATCATTGGAAGGAGATTCTGGAGAATCAGATTTTGTTGTTTCAATGAACGTTATATCTGGTTTGGATCTCTGAATGCGTCATTTGATGTTAGTCACCGACAATTGCCTGTGCGATTGCAATCAGATTGATTATAATGGATTAAGTCCTCGAGTTCAAGGAGAAATCACCTCCAAAAGGGTGGACTGGACTAGCTTGGGGGTTTCTCAAGTGAACCAGAATATATCGCATGTCATTTACTTTTGCTTATGCTTTAGATTTTATGTTTTTCTGAACTTAATTAGAAGCATTACTTAGAAGTAACAATCAGAAGCATTGTTCAACGAATAATTCTTAGAAGCAAAAGTTATACAAGAAAGGAAAACTCAATTCAAACTCCCTTTCTTGCATTTTCTTCACACCTTCAAATGACACATCCATCATATACGTTGTATATTCTATCATCTTCAGTAGGAGTGGTAGAACCCCAATGTGATGGTTACCTCACATCAAGAAAAGCCTTATCCAGGTTACCCTCGTTGGTGAAAGCACACACGGAGAAAGAATATATGAAACCTTCCCATGGAGATGATGGATTCATCTGGTTCCTTTTCACATTCTTCTGCGGGTTTTTAGCCATATGGCACTAACATTATCATGTATAGGAAGAGAAAATTTCAAAAGGGAAAGAGGTAGCTGCTCAAGAAAGAGGATAAAAGAAAGGTCTAAAAGGAAATGACTCTCGTTATTCCTATATTTATTTTCTAGTAATATGGGAGGAAAGGTGTCCTATTAACGACCGCGTCTCTCGCATGTAACACTCAAGTGTTTCATTTCCCAATAATGCTAATAATGATGCCTCCAATTAGACGTTTAATGTTCCAAAATTATAAAAACATGAAGTAAGGGTAAACAATAGCCAGGGTTTAAAATCCTCCAAGCCCCACCTTGCAACTCAAGCATAAGCGCTTAAGGGGGAAATTGTTCTGATCCGGCTATAATCCCCTTAGACCGACCACCCTAAGATGGTTCGTTCCAGATCGTATCCTCTCGGCCGACCACACAATCATGTTTTTGAAATCTTCCTCTTACCGTAGGGCCACCATATGCCTTGTTATAAGAGATTTTCGCCTCAAGCACATCCAACAGTTCTCCCTATTCCATATGTGAAAGATAGCGAGGTAGTTATTCCTCTCTCCTATATATAGAGAATGATGCCATTTCAGGTAATAAATTTTAAATACAATTTAAATACCCTCTACTCTTTCGCATACTGACTTGAGTGTCGAAATACTGTTCTTGTAAGACCACTGCTTCACTGCATTGAAAGTTCTACTCTACCGCAACTCTACATCTCTCTATTTACGTCGAATGGAACAATTTTAATGACTTAAATTAGTAATTTTATCTATTAACATTGTACGTATATATTTTAGTAGACACAAAATCAATCAAATTAATTAATTTTTGAAAATTTATCACATAGTTTTTAGTTTTTTCATTTTTACTTATAAAATCTTAGTTTGTTAGCTAAAAAAAAAAAAAAATCTACATATAGTGTTTACTTCTTGAATGAATTAAAGAATGCATAAAAAGAAGGTTCTAGCTGTTGGTGAAAAAGAAAACACTAGAAGATGAAATATTAAAAAGTGGAGGGCGAGCCTAATCCAGCCCTCACTTCTTTGAATTGATAAATTAACAATTGTTTGTTGTAGCAAATTATTTAATTACGGGGGTTTAAAATTGATTTGTTTTGTTATCACTATTTTTTCATGCTAATCATTTGATTGCAAAGGGTGAACCATGATATTTTTCTGGATTTTGATCAATCATAAAACCAAATCAATTTTAAATCACAATTCATTAACTGATTAATTATAACAAACAATGGTTAAACTAATGATTTAGCAAATTCAAAGAACTTTTGGACGTAACAGACTTGCCACAATTCTTTAATTTCATCTGCTAGTGTCTTCTATATCAAACACATTCCTCTATAACACTATGGTTTTGGTTTCATTTGGAGTTTATTTTTGTTGCTATAAATACTTTTATCATAAATATAAGAAAAATAGGCTATATTCTAGCCACAGATATTTCCTATATTGTTGAAATATTTTTAGGCAACTTATGATATAACCTTTTATCTAAAATTTAAGAAAATAGACTAGATTCTAGCCACAGATATTTCCTATATTGTTGAATTAGGTGATATTTTTATGAATAGAGACTTATGGTAATATCTTTTATCTAAAACTTCAGAAAAATAGACTAGATTCTAGCCACACAGATTTCCTAGATTATTCAACTAAGGTGATAAGCTTTTTCTTACGGGTATATGTTGGTAATAAATAAATAAAAAATTAATGAAAAATAATTTTTATGAAAAATAATATTTTAAATTATATTTATTTGATATTGTAAAAAATCTATTTGATATATGTAAATTTAAAATAAATGACTTAATTATAAATGATCAATAATCATATGAATTTAATTATATTAAATAATCATATATAAAAAAGATCAGTGAGATGGAGAAAAAAATAAAAATTTAATATTTAAAAATAAAAATTATCTCTCAAATAAAGATAATTGTTAATTAAAATAAAATTGACATTCTGCTGATAATGACCCGTAAAATAAAAAAGTATTTGATGCGATATAAAATATATTTAGGTACAAATACAAAATTTAAAATAATTTAATTAATTGTAAAATGAAAAATAATTATATAAATTTAATTGTATTAAATAATTATATAAAAAGAATAAAGAGAATTGTGAGATAGAGAAAGAAAAAAAATTAATATTTAAAAAGGTTAAATATGTTTTTCGTCCATATAAATAACTTAAATTCAGTTTTAGTGTCTTTAAAAATTTTCTTCGAATGATAGTCCTCTTAAAAAATTTTATCCATATTTTTGGTCCTTCTTATTAAAATTATCGCTAAAATTGTCGCTAACTCAGTCGTTAATTTTGTCGTTAAGTTGTAAAAACTCGTGGCTAAGTTGCAGGAGAGATTAAAAGTGTGGTAAAAAATTTAGAATGACAATTCTTTAAAGGAAATTTTTTTAGGAATAAAAAGTAAAATATGAGATATTTAGGAGGACCACAAACATATTTAACCCTATTTAAAAATATAGATATTGTCTCTCAAATTAAAACAATGGTTGATTCAAATAAACTAGATATTGTATTGATAATAATCCGTGAGATGAATAAAATTTTAATTTTATTAAAATTAAAAAATAGATTGTTAGTATTTTTATTGATAATAAATAAATAGAGAACAAATTAGAATGAAAGTAAGAAAGTGTGAGAAAAAGAAATGTGAGAGAAATTTAAAATTTTAATCAAAAGAGAGAATGAATGTATGTAATATTTGTGAATTAATTGGTGAAGCTTGAAAAATGAATGTCATATATCATGATGTAATAAGAGATTAGAATGAAAAAAAAAAATTACTTGATTATTTAAATGTCATTTTCTTAGTGTAAATAATTTACGGTGAAATGACAATTTAAAGAGTTCATACAATTAATTTTTAATAGATAGGTCAAATAACGAACAATTGACCAATTGTTTATTTTATTTAACTCAACAACTAACCTATATTAATTGAGGCAAATCTAGTGCAAGGTAGTGTTGAGCCTGCCTTCAACAAAACAAGATCTATGAAGAAATTGCTTAATTCATAAGATTTTTTTCATCATCTAAGGTATATAAATTCCATGTCTTATATATCTTTTAATGCTCCAAATATTTTTTATCATGCATTAGAAAAGTTGTTTTTTTATGTTTGAACTATATTAAATGACTTTCAAATATAATTTATTGACTTAGATAAATCAATAGATGTTGTATAAAGTTGATTCAAATAACTAGACACATTTTCAACTTTTAAGATATGTCAATCGGTTGCATCCCAGGCACAATCAATTGGCTCAAATTTGGGGTTTCGCCTCTACCGGTCTTGACATTTTTCAGGCATAACAATTGATTGTCATTTTGTACAATCGACTGTCACAAGGCAAAAATTGATTTTTTTTTTTTAACGCTGGAAGAATGACAATAGATTGTTATTTTGTGCATCGATTCTCACTAAGAATTTATGAAAAATGTTTTTGCTCATAACACATTTTCACCAAAAATTTCCAGAGCATCTTTTTCATATCAACATATTAACTTTTCCAATAAATCTTTCAACCATTGCCTTATTTGGTGAAGTGTTGTCTTCACTTTATAAATTCAATTTTGAAATTCAATTTAGAACAATCTCTTTCAAAATACATATCAAATCTCTTTGCATTTTTCTTCAATAAAATTTTTATTCTTTAATACTTTTTGAAACACATTTTCATATTATTTTAAAAAGTATCATTGAGTACTTAAAGAATATTTGTTCATGAATTTTCATATTTGAAAGAAAAGAAGTCTTTGTTCATTAGAATAAGTCTTAAACATTCAACAAACTCCATCTATTTTCTATCTATTGTATGTTACAAATTCTTAAGTATTAAAGATTATTTTGTACTAGGAGAGATCTATAAGAATGTGTTGTATCTTCATTTAGAAGTCTTTATTTATTTTTCAGGATTATTGGAGATAAGTGTGTAAAATCACAATATAATTTTTCTTGGTGATTTTGGTTTAAATCTTACATAAAAAGACTAGGAGTGTTTTGTCCATAAGATCTAACAATAATAAAATCTTTTACATATGATAAGAAGACTAAACGCACTCTTGAGTTGTGAGAGAAACTAACATAAATTTTCAATGTTCTTTACTTTATGTATTTTACTGTTTTTAGCAGATAACCTAACCAGAAAAAAAAAAGAAACACATCTCTAAAAACTAAAAAAAAATTATAAACCTAATTTACTCTTTTCTTAAGTGCACTTCATATTAATATAGTAGAGATTATTTTTATATTTATTTATTATAAATTATCAGATCATTTAATTTTTCATTTAAATTTTTTTAATATAATAAAATTAAAGGTGGTTGCAATGCCGTTTGAATATGTTTGGGGTGTCTAAAGAGAGAACGTTTATTCATTATAAGAAATAAAAATAGTTAAGTATAACCATTACACTATATAATATGAAGTTTGCGGTTACAATTTAAAAAAAAAAAGAAGTTTGCGGTTTAAATTTTATTTTACTTAAAATAAGCATAAAATCAACTATTGCACTGGATTTATCTCTCTCATATCTCAATATTAATTTGGGAATATCTCTTTAATAAAATTAAATGATTTTTCTAATATTGCATTTATACTATTTCTTTATTGAATATTCATTTTAAGAATTATTTTATTATAACAAAATCACATAATTTTTCAAAACAATTATCTCAATAATAATTTTATGAAAACCTAATTAAAATAACTTCAAATTTAATAATTTTTAAATATTTTAATATTTTATTAAAGTAAAATGTTAAAAAAAATAAAAATAAAATTTGACTGGGAATCTATTTAACCTATTTTTTATTTGAAGTTGTTTTTTAAAAAAAATTTCTTGGCGGAATATAGTGCTGCTTTAAAAAATATATTTAAAAAACTATAACAAATAAATATATACCTTAAACTACAATTATTATTAAATATTTGTATATCAATGTTTCATATTTTAAATTTTAAAAATAAAAAAATAAAATCTATGAACTTGTACTTAATTTTTGGGAATTAATAAAAATCATGCTTTTACTCAAAAAAAAATATTTTTTTCACATTTTATAATTAAAAATAAATATTAGTAACAAATCCATAACACTAAAAAATTATCTCTTTGATCAATTTCATATTGATCATCAATGTAGTTTAACACACTATTGTCAATGCTAAGATTATCAGAATCATCAGAGTCAGACTCTGAATCAGAATCAAAATTACTACTACTACTATAGTCAGTGTCACTACTAAATTCATCATCATCTTTGCAGTAATACGAATAATTGTCCATAGATTCAGTCTCACTGTCTTGATCGCTGTGATCATGAATCAAGTATATACCACTAAAAGCGCCATCTTTCAAACCTTGTTCATATCCTTCTGTATACCCTTTTTCATATCCATCTTCATAGCTCTTTTTTGGTTTGTTTTTCTCCTTCAACTTCTTGTTCATCCCACTATTGTTATGATCTCCGCTTTTATCGTCGTCATGTGAATCTCCATCACACTCATAGTTGCATCCATCTTTATTCATTGGGTGTGTCGTTGTTTTTACACAATAGTAATGCAAACTTATAATGAGAAGAGTGGATAGTAGGATTGAAGCCCTAGTGGAGAAACTTTGTGATTATTTTTATTATGGCCAATGTGGTGTAAATAGGTAAGTGGTTTTTTTTTTTTGGTTATCAAACCAATCTTTGTGCATATAAATCTTTTATTTAAACAAATATTATCTCTGCATATCTTTTATTTAAATAATACCTAAATTTTTGTGCATATCTTTTACTTAAATTTAGGATTATATCACTTAACCCTCATAATTTATGGGTCGTAAAGTTTGATATTCGGCATAATAATTAATTGCAGGTTTATATAGAATAAAATTTTCATTCAAATTTATCTTATATTATTTTATTTTTTTTATGAAAATAAAGATTTTATAAAGATTTTGAAATATATTTTAATATTGTTTTCATAACTGTCACTACAAGTGACAAGAAAATGTTTATCCAACCACGTGAAGTTTCCACGTGATTTTCATGTGGCTAAATAAAACCAGTTGCGACGTGAAAATCACGTGGCAACGTGTTTTAATAATATAATACAGAAGTATTAAGTGTGTCAGTTACTTTTTTGTGTAAAAAAAGTTGCGATGTGGGATTCACGTTACTAATTAAACTGTAACAAAAATTAATTAAATCACAACTTCCAACACTGGCGTGTTCAGGTTTTAAAGGAAGAGAAAGTTTGTTGCGGCGTGAAAATCACGTGGCAACGTTGCGGCGTGCGTGATTTTCACGTCGCTACTTGGTTTATGTAATTTATCAAAACGTTCCACAACGTTTCTGTTTCTCATTTCTTCTTCTTCAACCTTCCCTACTCCTCTCCATACCGATTTTCTTCACCAAAATTTTTTTTTCTCCACACTTAAATTCCTACCATCTTCATATATTTTGTAAGGTAATTTCAATTTCATGTTTTATATACTTTGTTAATAGCTTTTGATGTGTTATTTGAGTATAATTATTTTTCAATTTTTCTTTGAATAGAGAAGGAGAATATAGAACTATAGATTGCAAAAAGGGACAAGAAGATTGAAAGAGTTACAAGATAAAAGGTATGTCTTGAATTATTTTTTTTGAAATTAGTATATTTTTTGAATTTGATTAATTTGCATTGGGTTAAAATTGTTGAATTTGGGTTATATATATATATATATATATATATATATATATATATATATATATATATATATATATATATATATATATATATATATATATATATATATATATATATATATATATATATATATATATATATATATATATATATATATATATATATATATATATATATATATATATATATATATATATATATATATATATATATATATATATATATATATATATATATATATATATTCTGTATTTGAGTTAAATGTTAGGTTTAATTATTTAGTTTATAATAATTATTAATTATTAATTTGTGATGAATGAGTTTAATTATTTTAGGAGTTTAAGTTTTTTTATTTTTAGGAGTTTATAAATTTTTAGTGTTTAAATTAAATTTTTAGGAGTTTAATAAGTTTTTAAATTTTTAGGAGTTTATAAAATTTAGGTGTTTAAATTAAATTTTAAGTGTTTAAAAATAAATAAATATTTTTAGGAATTTATAAATTTTAAGTGTTTAAATTAAATTTTTAGGAGTTTAATAAGTTTTTAAATTTTTAGGAGTTTATAAAATTTAGGTGTTTAAATTAAATTTTAAGTGTTTAAAAATATTTTTAGGAGTTTATAAATATTGTTGAAAGCATATATTTATCTTTAATTGTATATGTTTAGGATTATTATTAAGTTGATTAATTAATATTTCTAATTAAATAGGTTTTGATTATATAAATTTGCAGTAAATGGAATATTATATGTATTATCGTAGTTGGATGTACGATAGACTATATCCAGGAAGACGCGCACTTAAACCCAATTTTATAGACGAAGTTAATGGTTTTATCGCGTGGACGTTTGCCTAGGAACGTTGTCGAAGTGAAGGAGGAGTTAGGTGTCCTTGTCTTAAATGTGGATGTAGATATATAATTAGTGACCCAGAGGAAATAACACGTCATTTGCATAGGAAAGGTTTCATTGAAAATTATTGGGTTTAGACGCATCATGGTGAAACACTGCCGAGTAATGTACCAGAGACTAGCAACACAAATGCTTCAAGTAGTCAACCGGTTATGCAACCACCTATGGAATTTGAAGAAAACTTTAATCTGATAGGTGACATGGTTGGTGATGCTTTTGGTGTTAACGTGACCTATGATCAACCTGAAGACTTTGACGGGGAAGAGTTGCCGAATGAGGAAGCGCAGAGATTTTATCAGTTGTTGAATGAGATGAATACGCCGTTGTTTGAGGGGTCGTCAGACTCAAAGATATCAATGTGTGTTAGATTATTGGCCGCCAAGTCAAATTGGAATGTTCCTGATCAGTGTTTGGAGCACTTCGCAAAAATGATGTTGGACTCAACTGCAACGAAAGACAACTTGCCTGCGAGTTTCTATGATGCAAAGAAGTTGGTGTCGAAGTTGGGTTTAAGAGTAAGAAAGATTGATTGTTGTATGTTGTTTTATGACAACGAGTTTGGTACTCAAGATGGATCGTCAGAGGAATGTAAGTTTTGTCATAGTCCAAGATATAAAGTTCGCAATAGAGCCATTAACAGTAACCAAAAACGGGTAGCAGTAAAGTCCATGTTTTATCTTCCGATAATACCAAGGTTAAAAAGAATGTTTTCTTCAATGCACAGTGCAAGTCAAATGACATGGCATCATACAAACAAAACAAGCCCAGGCAATATGCGACACCCATCTAACGGCCATGCATGGAAGCACTTTGATGAGGTACATCCTGATTTTGCCGTTGAACCTAGAAATGTCAGGCTTGGAGTATGCTCTGATGGTTTTGCTCCATATGTCCAAGTGTCCGGAAGTGCGTATTCTTGTTGGCCAGTTATTGTAACCCCTTACAATCTCCCTCCTGAGATGTGCATGACAAAACCATACATGTTTTTGACGTGCGTTGTGATCGGTGGATCTGGAACTGACTGTTTAACGCTGGTTCGCGAAATGTCGCGGAAGCAAGAGTCGCCACCGTCTTTTATTTTCTCCATATGGAAAGGACAAAAGCACAGAAAAATTCCTTATAAAGATTGCTCTCGGTTCGGGAGGTAGGTTATAGAAAGGGAAGGTGTTAGCACCCTTTCTATCCATGGTTATCCATGGGCTCTTAGATACTTGCTCATTTGTGTTTTCAAAAATGGTTTGTTTGCTTTTCAACTGTGGGTTTTAAAAGTTTCTTTGAAAAAATTTCAGTTCGACTCGTACGTCAGAGTGTTTGAAAAGTTTGTTTTGAAAGCTTTTGAAAATGTGTTGGTGTGAAAAGTATTTGATTTGTTTTGTTTTTGAAGAGAGCAAGTATCCTTGAGAACCTACCTACCCTAAGGAATTCGTCTGTGTAAATGTCCTTTAAGGTAGTGCCATCCCACCATTGAGAGGTAGGTAGCACCACCGTTGGAGGTGTTCGGGTCAATTCGATGTTCGGGACATGGTGATCACCAGAGCAATGGGAAGACACCTTAGAAGCTACCCTCATGCCAGGTTCCCGGATCATGAGGACTTACTAAGACATCCTCTACTCGACGATCACCTTTCGAGGCAAGGCAACAGTGAGGCGTACCCTAGGGGTGGTGTGTGCGATTCGTGTGTCATGTTTCAGTTATTTTAGTCTTGTCATGTTCATTGTGATCTACGCTTGATTTTATTATGGCATACATTCTTTCATGCTTTTTTAACAATTTTAAAAGATGCGGAAATTAAATCTAAAGCTATTACAACGGCGCGGGTCCACATCGCCAAAATTAAACCGGACCCGATTTGACAGAAAAATAAATAAAGCAAAAGTGCGGAAAGTTAAATTGTCCGAGTTACATGGCTTTGGGAGAGATACATAATTATTTAAGCAAAGTAAAAATAAATATACGAAATTAAATTGATTACGAACGAGGGCGTTGGACCCTTTTTAAATTAAATGATGGAATTAATATTAAGAATTAAAAGAAAATGTTTTTTTAGTATTTTTGTGTTTTTTAGATTTAATAGAAAAAAGAGAATTAATTATAATTAAAATAAAATGTCAAACCCTAATTCTATTTATTTTTTAGTTATTATGAAAATGTTAAAATATAACCTAAATTAAACCTAAGTTAATTTATGTACAATTTAATTATAAAAATAAATAAAATAAATATTATTATTGTAAAAAAAGGGAAATTAAAAGGAATCAAAATTAATTAAACCTATTTCTACATATTTTTTGTATTTTTGTTATTAAAAGAAATTAAAATGGTAACCTAATTAAAACTGATAATTACATGTTAATTTATTTATGAAAATATTAGAACAAAATAATTTATTATGTTTTTATCTTTTTCTGATTTTTTAGGCATTTTTTATATATTGTAAAAATAATGAATTAAATTAAAACAATAAAACAAATGAAATAATAATTAAAAATATAATATAAGAAAAATAAAATAAAAAAAACTTGCAAACCAGGGGGGGTGGAGGTCCCCAATATGGAGGTGTAATCCTGGAATGCTGGCCCAATAAGCTTTGGTTCGTTTGACCTTCCCAGGCGCCATGTGGCTCTTTTGACTAGGGTTCAGGGTGTGCATCAATTCTATGCCTTTGGATTGATCTCCAGGGGGACGTGTCATGCTTGATTAGGAGGCACATAGCATATCCAAACGTTAAGCGCTGCATGGGATTAGTTAATGAAAAATAATATTGAAATTGTACAGACCTGGGGTTCGAACCCAGGTCTTGGATGTTGAAGCCACAAGCATTTGCCAACTGAGCTACTGAACGCGTGTTACATATGTTAGACAAACAAATAATAAAAAAAGAAACAACGCATTAGTGACTGAAGCGCGCGAAATTTAAAAGCAACGTATCATGTGTGGACAGCACATCATCTTCTCCATTATCCCTGTAAAACAAAAGCAGAGGCAACGGTTTTTATGGCGTGGCTTAAGGTAGGCTATTGGAAAATAGAGAATAGCCCTCAAGCGCTCATAAATTGAGCGCGAGGGTAGATTCCTCTTCGTCTCCATGTGCTGAGTTGAATGACATTGGTCTGGAGTTCTAATTTTGCCTCGTTACCAAAGCCCTAAATTTGCAAACCTGTAAACCCTAGAAATCGCGCATGGTACAATTGCATATACAGCATGATAATCAAATTAAACATAATGGTTAGTTTTAAAACATCACAAGGAACAAGAATCCATAATTAGAATGTCATGAGAATGCCTATAATTGAAAATACGATCGTCACTTTTTTGCTGTACAGGGAAGGTTCTATATACCAATTCCTGGAGTTTGAGTTGATGTTTTGGATTGCAATGTGATCAGGAAGACTGGAGGAAGCTATTGGAAAAGCTTTTGTGCCTTGAATCGCCCCCCAACAATGAATTCAGTTTTGAGTTTTATGGAAAATTTTTCAAGTTTGCAAAGTGTTCTTTAGCGCAGCTTAGAGTGTGTGAGCATTAGGGTTCTCTTTGTGCTTATGTAATGAGGCTATTAGGTTAAGAAAATTGATAAAAATCCCTTGTAATCTTTGATTGAAGATTTGATTTGCTTAAGGATCTTTTTGCATCTTTTTCACATGTTCTTGTATCAATTTGCATTCAATCACCCCAAATCTTTCCTAATTTGCCTTTACACGAAATATTGACCTTAAAACATGCATAAAAAGATTTTTTAGGTCAAGTTATATATTTTCCACATATTTAAATGATTTAAATGAACTAATATTAATAATAATTCAAATAAATAAATAAAAAATGAGAAAATACTTCCCTTTGGGCCAAGTGGTCGTGCATATGCTTGGAATGATGAATCATGGAAGAAAAATGGGCCCATTAGCAATTTTAGGTCATTTGGATCAAAGTTGACTTTTCAAAATATCCAAAAATTTCCCAACTTCCACAAGGCATAACTTGCTCAATTTTTAAGATTTTCTCATGTTCTTGGACATTTTGGAAAGGTCTTTGAGTCCTCTAACCAATGCCTTTGGTCCCATGTCATTTTGATTTACCAATCTAAAGTTATGGCCTTTGACTTAAAGTCCCTTTTTGTTGACTTTTGAAAATGACCTATAATGTTGAAATTGATAACTTTTTGTGAGAGCATTTCTTGGACTTGAAATATGAAGATGAGTTGTAGGAAATGTCTTTATCTTCAAAATGAGCTTTGGATGGAATTTTTCTGATGATCCATGTGAAAGTTATGCCCTGGTCAATTTCAGTTGACTTTTTCAACTGTCCAAATATAGTAACTTTTGCATCTTTGATGATTTCTGAGCCAAATTTTGAGAATCATGATCAAGCATTGATCAAATGATGTTTATGGCTTCAAAATGATGTGTTGACCAAAAATTTGAACTTTTGACTGTCAAATGACCATTTTGCCCCTACAGTTGACTGTAGTGCAATCTAGGGTTTTGACTGTGCAATTTTGAGCTGAATGCCTTGAAACTTGATATGAGGATACTTGACCATATTTGTGAGCATGTGAGACTTGATTGGGCCCTTGAAAACTTCCTTCTCTTGATCAGAATTCAAACCCTAGTTTTGGCTGCATAGGAGACCTTTGCACTGGGCAACCCTTGGGGAATTTTGTGACTTGGCTTGGCAATTTCTTGGAGAATATGGGAGGGCAAATTTTGGGGTGCAACAGTTGCCCCTGTTCAATCGTCTTAGACCTGAGGATGCAGATTGGCGGACGTGCCTTTCGTAATCCGAGGGTAGAAGATGATTGGACACTAGAGTGCCCAGAAATTTGCGCTCACATGTTAGCAGTGTGATGGGGGGAATGGGCTTATAGATGCCATTTAGAGGTCGCTTGGATAGGATGATGGGCTTATAGATGCCATCCGGATGTTGATTGCGTAGGAGATTCCTTAGCGAGAACCTGCATACCTGCAAAAGAACAAATGAGTACCTGACACGCTGCAAGGACTGATTTTTTAGATGCTTGGTATAGATATGTCCTGACTGATTACAGGAGCTGGGTCTGGAGCTTCAAATGATGATGAATGAACCAGGTATGTTACTGCCTTAGCATGAATGGTAAGAGAACCTTGGTCGACTTTAACTTCAACAACGCTCGTTGAGAAAAATCTTGGCGGGAATTACCATCTTTGCAATATCGGGAATAGAACCATAGACCATTATAATCTGAAAGGAATGATCACCTCACTCAACGTCGGAGAGGGAAACATCTGAAAAGGACTTACCACCTCACACTCATCGTCAGAGAGGGAACCATAGGAGACTATCACCTCACACTCACCGTCGGAGAGGGAAACATCTGAAAAAGGACTTACCACCTCACACGCCGTCAGAGAGGGAACCATAAGAGAATATCACCTCACACTCATCGTCGGAGAGGGAAACATCTGAAAAAGGACTTACCACCTCACACACCGTCGGAGAGGGAACCATAGGAGACTATCACCTCACACTCATCGTCGGAGAGGGGACCATCTGAAAAGGACTTACCACCTCACACACCGTCGGAGAGGGAACCATAAGAGACTATCACCTCACACTCATCGTCGGAGAGGGAATCATCTGAAAAAGGACTTACCACCTCACACACCGTCGGAGAGGGAACCATAAGAGACTATCACCTCACACTCATCGTCGGAGAGGGAATCATCTGAAAAAGGACTTACCACCTCACACACCGTCGGAGAGGGAAACATCTGAAGAAGGAATTACCACCTCACACTCACCGTCGGAGAGGGGACCATCTGGGATAACTTCTACTGAGTCTTCATCAGAAAAATCTGTTGGGAGTCGATTTAGCTGGACTAGAGAAGGCCTAGGACTGGATAAGAAATCTTCGAAGTCGATTAACTGAATCGGTCTAGGTCTTGAAATATGGTTGAGAATTTAACTGCCTCTTTCCTGAAAGGTAAAGGTCAGTCGTATGCAATGTATGACATGGACTAAGTAATGATGTTCTCAACATAAATGAGATTTGTATGATATGATGCGTCTATGCATGCTATAATGATGTATGTGATGCTTTATGAATGTATGTTTTCGTCTAGGAAGGTGAATCCTTGACGGGTGCCGGGAAGTCATATCCTGGGCTGATGTTGAAGAGTGAGCTTTTACTTCCGTTGGGGATGATAGTTGCAAGAATACCGGTAGGAGAAGATGACTCCGTTGCGGAATAAACTTGGTAAATGGAGGATTCTGCGGGGAGAAAAGATACTCTAGCGACCGTGCTGGGAAGCAATACTCTGTGGGGAGATGCTTTGCTGAGTGTCGATGGTAACTTGCTGAGGATAAGGAGGCTTCGTCGATGACGCTCTTTCGATGGCTTTTGGCTGAGGATAACTCAGTTATATCCTGTTAAGGAAATAACTCTTTTAATCAAGCCGGACGACGCGTTCGTGCTCTGCGAGGGGATAAGCTTCCAGAATTTACTAGGGATAAGCTTATTGCTTGGGGATATGGATTCCAACTTTTCCTGGGGAGCTAGATTGGACTCTCCTGGGGAGTTTTGAACTGTAACTTTGTAAGTTGAAAGAGGGAACCCATGTAGGGTTGTCTGTTGACGAGCTCGTGTAAAACCGTATCTGAAATGGAGAAAGAACCTGGGTAGGGTTACTTTGATGATGAGTTCGTGTAAAACTTCGTTCTTGGAAAGGGAGAACCTGTGTAGGGTTTCTGGGTGACGAGTCCATGTAAAACTGCATCTTGAAGAGAGAGAACCGGTGTAGGGTTGCTTGGTGAGGTAAGTTCATGTAAAATTTCTTGATGAACCGGGGTGAGGTTATCTTGAGCTAAGTCCATGTAAGACTTCTGGAGGAACCGGGGTTAGGTTACCTTCCATGTGAGATTTCTTGACGAACCGGGGTAAGGTTACTGGAGACGAATCCCTGTGAGACTTCTGGGGGAACCGGGGTTAGGTTACCTTGAGATAGATCCGTGTGAGATTTCTGGAGGAAACCGGGGTTAGGTTACTTGGATAAGTTTGTGTAGAAACTTCTTGACGAACCGGGGTTAGGTCATCTTGAGATAGGTCCATGTAAGACTTCTGGAGGAACCGGGGTTAGGTTACTTGGATAAGTTTGTGTAGAAACTTCTTGACGAACCGGGGTTAGGTCATCTTGAGATAGGTCCATGTAAGACTTCTGGAGGAACCGGGGTTAGGTTACCTGGATAAGTTCGTGTAAAAACTTTTGGATGAACCGGGGTAAGGTTGCTTCGGGATGAGTTTGTGTAAAAACTTTTTGATGAACCGGGGTTAGGTCATCTTGAGGTAGGTCCATGTAAGACTTCTGGAGGAACCGGGGTTAGGTTACTCGGATAAGTTTGTGTAAAAACTTCTTGATGAACCGGGGTTAGGTCATCTTGAGATAGGTCCATGTAAGACTTCAGGAGGAACCGGGGTTAGGTTACTTGGATAAGTTCGTGTAAAAACTTCTTCTGAAAATTGAGAAGGAACCGGTGTAGGGTTGCATGATTTTGATTAAGTGGATGATTGTCCTGTTTGGTTTCGGAGGTTAACCCACGATCTGGAATTTGTAAAGGTAGATGGTAATCATCCTTATGTTGATCTTTCCTTTGTACTTTGGTTGACAGAGCAGTTGGATCGCCTGGATAACTCATTATTGCCCCTGTTTCGGAGGTGAGGGGAGAGGATACCTGTGTGGGTGATTGACAAATCTTCGGGTAGACAAGTGACGAGATAACGGAACATAGTCGTACGCTTTGATCCCTAACTTTTGCCTGGACCGCCCTTTCGGGTTTTCAGTCCACCGGGATACCCATTTTTGCCCAAGCCGCCCTTTCAGGTTTTCGACTTGCCGGGTGTACATGTTTTTTCGTTTCATCCCTTCATTTTGCCCGAACCCTTTTGGTTCGCCGAGAAGCCCTTATTTTTGCCTAGGTTTGTCAACCTAGCGGGTCTTTGATTTTGCGTAGTATTTTTCCGACTATGTCCACGCTCTCAGAACGTAGGGAGTTTCCCCTGTTGGAAGTAATTTGCCATGCCTCAGATAATGGGCGATGCTCCTACTGTGCCCCTTGATTGGAGGTACTTCTGTTCACAAGGTGTTCATCGTGCGAATTTCCCTGCTGTTCAAACAAATAGTCATATGCAAACAAGGTTATTTTAAGAATGCAAAAGCCCATGTCTGTCTTGAATTTTGAAAATGCATTTTTTGTAACACAGTGCGGTGTCAACTCAAGATTTTATAGAAAACCTTTCAGGAGTCAGGATACTTTCGTAACAGTATGCTTTCGAACTAACCCATGCTTCAGCTAGGACTTTTAAGGGTTATATCGTGGCCTGGTTCACGGTTTAAGAAACAAAGGATAAAGGCTCAAATTATTTGTACCCACCCGCTCTTCGTGATGTTCTCCAAACCTAAACTCAGTTGATCGTGCGTTAGACCTTGTTTGAGTCTTTGTTCTGATATTCCAACGATGGTTCAGATGTTGATGATTTCTTTTGAATAGGCAGTCATTTTTGCTTTGGTTGTGAGACCTCTTGCTTGATTTTTGTTATCCCTTTCTTTTTTGCCTGAACTGTTTCCTTTTTGGGATTACAGTCAGCGGGATGCCCCAGTTTGGTAAGTCTTCTTTATTGGTTTTGACTTTTTGGGCTTTTCATTTATGATTTTTTTTTGGTAATGACTGCCTGTCCTTATGATTGTTCTGAACCATCACTGTCTTTTGTTTTTGAAAAACTCATTTGGTGCCATTCATTGTGCACTTGGATCAACTGAGAGAACTACCCTGCCCCAGGTTATGATTAAGGGTTTTGATTTTCGAAAATAAAAACTCCTACTTCTTTGGCTCTGATGGGTTGACGAGGGATTATCATCCTTATAACTCCAGTGTTTAGGGATCGAAACAATGCCTGTACCTCATCAGCGGGGTCTGTTCAAAAGCATACTGTAGATCATGGTATCGTTTTCGTCATCCTCCCTCAAGAGGTTTAGAATTTTCAATTAAGAGTTGACCATTGCAAAAATATGAAAGCAGTTTTACGCATAGTAAACATAATTAAATCAAGACAGACATGTGTAATGCATTCATGAAATAAAAGAGTTTAACATGGTAATTGTTTATCTGAACAAGAAAAGAAAAATACAACTTGAATTCAAATGAACAAAAGTCTCTCGATCCTAGCCATGTTTTGGCAGTGGAGCAGTGATCACGTTGGGGGTTTCGGCAGGCTCGAACTCGATCTCTTTGGCATTGATCATGTTCTGAATTTTGTACTTCAGTGCCCAACAGTCCTCAGTATCGTGCCCCGGGCTATCAGAATGATAAGCGCATCTTGCTTCTGGATTGTAGCTAGGAGAGGAGGTCTTGGGATTGGCATGAGGGTTGATCACTGCAATCAGATTCATCTTCAACATGTGTTGCAATGCATGTGACCATGGCATGTTAATGTTGGTGAATTGCCTTTTAGGCCCGTCCGGCCTTTGCTGGTTTCCCTTTTGTGGTTGGCGGCGTGGTGCAGAACCAGAAATCATGACTGCCCCTGCATGTTGGTCACGACGACTCTTTTGACTGTATGCAGCATTAGATTCCTTCTTTCCCGTGTAAGGCTTTTTATGAGTGTCAGAAGGTGTGGCCTCTTGAATTTTCCCACTCTTGATACCAGCTTCAATTCTTTCGCCAGTCAGGATGAGGTCGGTAAATCCAGCAGATGAGTTACCAATCAGGTGGTTGAAGAATGGCCCGGATAGGGTCCCCAAGAACATATCAACGAGTTCCCGGTCAGTTAATGGAGGTTGTACCCTTCCAGCAAGGTCTCTCCATTTCTGTGCATACTCTTTGAAACCTTCGCCTGCACCTATAGACATTCCCTGGAGCTGAGTGCGTGTGGGAGCGAGGTCAGCGTTGTACTGGTAATGCTTGTAGAAAGCAGTGGCCAAGTCCTCCCAACTGCGGATGTTGGCTCCATTCAATTGATAAAACCAATCGAGCTGAGTCCCTGAAAGACTCTCTTGGAAGAAATGGATCCATAAGTTTTTGTCAGCTGTATAGGGTTGTATCCTCCTTGTGTAAGCCCTGAGATGCAACTTACGACAGGATGCCCCGTCGTATTTAGCAAAGGCAGGTGCCTTAAACTTGTGCGGGATTACTACCCCAGAAGACAGACCTAGATCCTCGAAGTCCAGGCCGGGCACTTTTTGTATCTCCATAGCACTGAGCCGGTCTTCCAACTGCTTGTATTTATCCTCAGCCGGAGGGTATTGTTCGTTGTTGAAATCTGTCTCGTTGTCGGAGACCACTGGACTAGGCACCTCCATCTCATGGTGACTGCTTTCCCTCACAGACGGAGTAGTCCTCTCAGTTTCAGCCTGCGGTGTGTTCCCAGATCTGCGTCTAGGGATGAACAAAACAGTCCTCTTCTTCTTCTTTTCCTTCTTCAAAAGCAGAGTCTTCAGATCTTGTTGCCCCTGGGTCAAATTCATGATCAGCTCTTGGAACTGGGTGTTCTGAGCCTGAAGGGCCTTGATGGACTGCTCACTTGAGGATTCAGGATTCATGACGAGACTGCTGAAATAAACAACGAAGAAGGTAAGCAACCTGCAGAAAAAGGATACCTATTATGCAATGATGTGTATGATATGCATGCAATGATTTCAAGAACCTCGCGGGGTAAACAGGAAAATTTGTTAGCATTTGGATCCGGTAGCTTGATTGAAAGAAACTTCATATTTGTTGAGAGTCTTTCTTCCAAGGGTCAAAGGCTCACCATATCCAGTGGGTCATAGCCCCTGACTTTAGTCATCATGTCTGGTTTTGATTTCCACACAACCTTGGTTAAGGGAACCTTCTTCAAGAGTCAGAGCTCACCATATCAAGTGGGTCATAGCCCCTGACAACTTTGTCTAGAGGAAAATAAATCCTCTTTCCCCCTTGCTAGATGTTTGATTTATCATGACCTGCATCACAAGCCTTTGAGATCCTTGAAATGGGTTAGGATGTATGCAATGGGATGATGTTATGGTATGCGTGGGGTAATGTAGGTAACCCTGTTATGAGTCCCAATTAAGGACTGCAAACCAAAACCTGCAAGAAACTTAGCAAACTTTATTATGAGTCCTAATTAAGGACTGCAAACCACAACCTGCAAGAAACTTGGTAAACCCTGTTATGAGTCCCAATTAAGGACTATAAACAAAACCTGCAAGTAGTTCATGTGTCAGCTAACAAGCATGCTAGTAGGCAAGTACAAAGGCACACAAGTCACACAAGAGAAACTCTTAGAGTTTAGGCCAGCATGGGGTCTAGGTATTACCCTCTTGAAGTTGGTGGTTCATACCTGTCCTATCAAAGTAACCGGGTTCTTAGAGGATCCCAATATCATTGACTACCCTCAATCGGTCATAACTCCAGCATCGCAATCTTTTCTTGCAGCCAGAACCATCACGAGAGTTTAGCCTCAATGGGCGTAGCATACTGCTACTGTTCTAATGGCCAAGTTGTGTCATTTAAGGTTCTAAGGTTGTTGGTGCTTAATGACTCCTCAGAAGACCCATATTCTCCTCGTTGCAACACAAGGGATATCGGTACAGACCAAGGTGCCACACCAACGTAGCCACTGTTTCACCCGTGTCGGTCTACGCCGGACAGGTCCCTCACAGCTTATGCTACCTAAACAGGGTATCCCCAGATCCGGGTTAGGATCTATGTAACTCCCATGTAACCCACAAATTTAAAGCAGACAAGTCAATACAATTGAAAACACAGTTATGAACTAACCCTAAGGTACACCTCACTTTAAGTTTAAGTCCCCAGCTGAGTCGCCAGTTCTGTGATCGGTGGATCTGGAACTGACTATTTAACGCTGGTTCGCGAAATGTCGCGGAAGCAAGAGTCGCCACCGTCTTTTATTTTCTCCATATGGAAAGGACAAAAGCACAGAAAAATTCCTTATAGAGATTGCTCTCGGTTCGGGAGGTAGGTTATAGAAAGGGAAGGTGTTAGCACCCTTTCTATCCATGGTTATCCATGGGCTCTTAGATACTTGCTCATTTGTGTTTTCAAAAATGGTTTGTTTGCTTTTCAACTGTGGGTTTTAAAAGTTTCTTTGAAAAAATTTCAGTTCGACTCGTACGTCAGAGTGTTTGAAAAGTTTGTTTTGAAAGCTTTTGAAAATGTGTTGGTGTGAAAAGTATTTGATTTGTTTTGTTTTTGAAGAGAGCAAGTATCCTTGAGAACCTACCTACCCTAAGGAATTCGTCTGTGTAAATGTCCTTTAAGGTAGTGCCATCCCACCATTGAGAGGTAGGTAGCACCACCGTTGGAGGTGTTCGGGTCAATTCGATGTTCGGGACATGGTGATCACCAGAGCAATGGGAAGACACCTTAGAAGCTACCCTCATGCCAGGTTCCCGGATCATGAGGACTTACTAAGACATCCTCTACTCGACGATCACCTTTCGAGGCAAGGCAACAGTGAGGCGTACCCTAGGGGTGGTGTGTGCGATTCGTGTGTCATGTTTCAGTTATTTTAGTCTTGTCATGTTCATTGTGATCTACGCTTGATTTTATTATGGCATACATTCTTTCATGCTTTTTTAACAATTTTAAAAGATGCGGAAATTAAATCTAAAGCTATTACAACGGCGCGGGTCCACATCGCCAAAATTAAACCGGACCCGATTTGACAGAAAAATAAATAAAGCAAAAGTGCGGAAAGTTAAATTGTCCGAGTTACATGGCTTTGGGAGAGATACATAATTATTTAAGCAAAGTAAAAATAAATATGCGAAATTAAATTGATTACGAACGAGGGCGTTGGACCCTTTTTAAATTAAATGATGGAATTAATATTAAGAATTAAAAGAAAATGTTTTTTTAGTATTTTTGTGTTTTTTAGATTTAATAGAAAAAAGAGAATTAATTATAATTAAAATAAAATGTCAAACCCTAATTCTAATTATTTTTTAGTTATTATGAAAATGTTAAAATATAACCTAAATTAAACCTAAGTTAATTTATGTACAATTTAATTATAAAAATAAATAAAATAAATATTATTATTGTAAAAAAAGGGAAATTAAAAGGAATCAAAATTAATTAAACCTATTTCTACATATTTTTTGTATTTTTGTTATTAAAAGAAATTAAAATGGTAACCTAATTAAAACTGATAATTACATGTTAATTTATTTATGAAAATATTAGAACAAAATAATTTATTATGTTTTTATCTTTTTCTGATTTTTTAGGCATTTTTTATATATTGTAAAAATAATGAATTAAATTAAAACAATAAAACAAATGAAATAATAATTAAAAATATAATATAAGAAAAATAAAATAAAAAAAACTTGCAAACCAGGGGGGGTGGAGGTCCCCAATATGGAGGTGTAATCCTGGAATGTTGGCCCAATAAGCTTTGGTTCGTTTGACCTTCCCAGGCGCCATGTGGCTCTTTTGACTAGGGTTCAGGGTGTGCATCAATTCTATGCCTTTGGATTGATCTCCAGGGGGACGTGTCATGCTTGATTAGGAGGCACATAGCATATCCAAACGTTAAGCGCTGCATGGGATTAGTTAATGAAAAATAATATTGAAATTGTACAGACCTGGGGTTCGAACCCAGGTCTTGGATGTTGAAGCCACAAGCATTTGCCAACTGAGCTACTGAACGCGTGTTACATATGTTAGACAAACAAATAATAAAAAAAGAAACAACGCATTAGTGACTGAAGCGCGCGAAATTTAAAAGCAACGTATCATGTGTGGACAGCACATCATCTTCTCCATTATCCCTGTAAAACAAAAGCAGAGGCAACGGTTTTTATGGCGTGGCTTAAGGTAGGCTATTGGAAAATAGAGAATAGCCCTCAAGCGCTCATAAATTGAGCGCGAGGGTAGATTCCTCTTCGTCTCCATGTGCTGAGTTGAATGACATTGGTCTGGAGTTCTAATTTTGCCTCGTTACCAAAGCCCTAAATTTGCAAACCTGTAAACCCTAGAAATCGCGCATGGTACAATTGCATATACAGCATGATAATCAAATTAAACATAATGGTTAGTTTTAAAACATCACAAGGAACAAGAATCCATAATTAGAATGTCATGAGAATGCCTATAATTGAAAATACGATCGTCACTTTTTTGCTGTACAGGGAAGGTTCTATATACCAATTCCTGGAGTTTGAGTTGATGTTTTGGATTGCAATGTGATCAGGAAGACTGGAGGAAGCTATTGGAAAAGCTTTTGTGCCTTGAATCGCCCCCCAACAATGAATTCAGTTTTGAGTTTTATGGAAAATTTTTCAAGTTTGCAAAGTGTTCTTTAGCGCAGCTTAGAGTGTGTGAGCATTAGGGTTCTCTTTGTGCTTATGTAATGAGGCTATTAGGTTAAGAAAATTGATAAAAATCCCTTGTAATCTTTGATTGAAGATTTGATTTGCTTAAGGATCTTTTTGCATCTTTTTCACATGTTCTTGTATCAATTTGCATTCAATCACCCCAAATCTTTCCTAATTTGCCTTTACACGAAATATTGACCTTAAAACATGCATAAAAAGATTTTTTAGGTCAAGTTATATATTTTCCACATATTTAAATGATTTAAATGAACTAATATTAATAATAATTCAAATAAATAAATAAAAAATGAGAAAATACTTCCCTTTGGGCCAAGTGGTCGTGCATATGCTTGGAATGATGAATCATGGAAGAAAAATGGGCCCATTAGCAATTTTAGGTCATTTGGATCAAAGTTGACTTTTCAAAATATCCAAAAATTTCCCAACTTCCACAAGGCATAACTTGCTCAATTTTTAAGCTTTTCTCATGTTCTTGGACATTTTGGAAAGGTCTTTGAGTCCTCTAACCAATGCCTTTGGTCCCATGTCATTTTGATTTACCAATCTAAAGTTATGGCCTTTGACTTAAAGTCCCTTTTTGTTGACTTTTGAAAATGACCTATAATGTTGAAATTGATAACTTTTTGTGAGAGCATTTCTTGGACTTGAAATATGAAGATGAGTTGTAGGAAATGTCTTTCTCTTCAAAATGAGCTTTGGATGGAATTTTTCTGATGATCCATGTGAAAGTTATGCCCTGGTCAATTTCAGTTGACTTTTTCAACTGTCCAAATATAGTAACTTTTGCATCTTTGATGATTTCTGAGCCAAATTTTGAGAATCATGATCAAGCATTGATCAAATGATGTTTATGGCTTCAAAATGATGTGTTGACCAAAAATTTGAACTTTTGACTGTCAAATGACCATTTTGCCCCTACAGTTGACTGTAGTGCAATCTAGGGTTTTGACTGTGCAATTTTGAGCTGAATGCCTTGAAACTTGATATGAGGATACTTGACCATATTTGTGAGCATGTGAGACTTGATTGGGCCCTTGAAAACTTCCTTCTCTTGATCAGAATTCAAACCCTAGTTTTGGCTGCATAGGAGACCTTTGCACTGGGCAACCCTTGGGGAATTTTGTGACTTGGCTTGGCAATTTCTTGGAGAATATGGGAGGGAAAATTTTGGGGTGCAACATGCGTCATTCCAGGACCGTAGAGTCCAAAAACCGGAATTGATGTGTACTTACAACCTTTAATTGATGATTTGAAGAGGTTGTGGAATAATGGAGAATGGACTTATGATATATCCCGTAAACAAAACTTTTCTATGCGAGCTGCCTTGATGTGGACCATTAACGACTTTCCAGCATATGGCATGTTGTCTGGTTGGGGTACGCATGGCAGAATGGGTTGTCCGCATTGCATGGAATGCACTAAGGCGTTTACATTGGAAAAAGGGGGGAAAAGCTCGTGGTTTTACTGTCACCGCAGATTCCTACCATTAAATCATCCCTTTAGAAAAAACAAGACAAATTTCAAAAAGGATGAACGGGTAACAGATCTGCCTCTGCATCGACTGGCACCAGTTGCTATATGGAACGAAGTTTGTGAACTTCCAAAGTTTACAGATACTGGCAAAGCATGTAGAATTGAAGGATATGGGGTCACACATAATTGGATAAAAAGAAGTATATTTTGGGACCTCCCGTATTGGAAAGATAATTTGTTGCGCCATAATCTTGATGTTATGCATATTGAGAAGAATTTTTTTGATAACGTATTTAACACAGTGATGGATGTTAAAGACAGAACAAAAGATAATGTGAAGGCTAGACAAGACATGGAAATTTGGTGTAATCGTAAAGAGTTGGAATTGAAGGCTCAACCAAATGGAAAATTATTTAAACCTAAAGCTTGTTTCAGTCTGACCCCCCAAGAAGCTAAAGCAGTTTGTGGATGGCTAAAAGGTTTGAGAATGCCCGACGGGTATTCTTCAAATTTAGCAAGGTGTGCTGATGCTAACACTGGGAAGCTGCATGGTATGAAAAGTCATGATTGCCATGTTTTTATGGAACAATTGCTACCAATTGCGTTCGGTTCTCTACCCAAACATGTGCTTAATCCACTCACTGAAATTAGTCAATTTTTTAGAGATATTTGTGCTTCAGCTTTAAGAGTGGATGACATCATTAAGTTGGACCAAAATATTCCAGTCATTCTCTGTAAGTTGGAACAAGTATTTCCTCCTGGTTTTTTTGACTCCATGGAACATCTACCTGTGCATCTTGCATATGAGGCTTATCTAGGAGGACCTGTTCAATATAGGTGGATGTATCCGTTTGAAAGGTTCATGGGTGATTCAAAGTGATCAGTGAAAAATAAAGCTAGAGTTGAAGGATCAATATGTGCACATTACTTGCATCGAGAAACTTCACATTTTTGCAGTCACTATTTCAAGCACTTGATGTTAACTCCAAGAATCATAAGGAATCCTGTAAGTGTTATCGAAAGAAGTCAGTACACCTTATCAGTCTTTGGGCTTCTAGGTCGTCCCTCTGGAAAGAAGGGTGAGCATTGGTTGACCCAACAAGAAATGCAATCTGCACATGTTCATGTCTTGATCAACTGCATTGAAGTTAAACCATATCTTGAGTAAGTATAATCCAACTTCTTAATTTTCTTTACAGTGTGAATATATAAAATTGATTACCTTGAAACTTATAGTGTGTTTCTTTTTAGGGAATTTAACAACGCCTACTTTGAAAGTACCGGTGTACAATCAACATCTGGTGTCATTCATGCCCAATTTCCAACATGGTTCAAGGAGAAATTGTATAGGGTTATTGCACCGACTCCAGAAATACTCCATTTGAGAAACTTGTCTAATGGCCCTCGTCAAAGTGCAAACAAATGGCACACATACTTCGTGAACGGATATAAATTTCACACTCATGAATGGACTGAAGGGAAAAAAACAATAAATAGTGGCGTATTTGTGAAAGGAGTTACAGATGGTGGTGAAGATGACTTCTATGGTTTTGTTAAACATATCTACGAGTTAGTATACAATTACTTGGACTCGGAAATAAAGTTGTCTTGTTTTATTGTGAATGGTATGATCCAACTAGAGGCACAAAAATAGATAAGACATATGGTAATATTGAGATTCAAATGGACCGGAGGTACAAAGAGTACAACCCTTTCATAATGTCAAATATTGTTAGGCAAGTTTATTATGTTCCTTATCCTTCATTTGAGCCACGTAAACGACGGTGTTGTTTTGTAATAAAAACAAAACCATTGGGTCATATTGAAACTGACGATCTAGTGGAGGATGTTGCTTACCAAGTTGATGAAGTTGAAGTTAATGATGTAATTCCAGATGAACACACTACAAGTTTGTCTGATACAATGGTTGAGGGGAATCAAGTTGATGAGGATGAAGATCATGAATATTATGGATCTGAGGATAGTATCACATCAGACGACGATGATGAAATGGATGACGAGCATGACGATTCAGAATAGTGAACCTATATTCATGAGAATTGTGTCTTGTAATTTTACTTAACGAACCATTTATTGAATGATTTAATGAATATGTATTCATGAGAATTGTGTCTTGTAATTTTACTCAAAGAACCATTTATTGAATGATTTAATGAATATGTATTCATGATAATATGTATATGTTAACTTGTATTTTCTTTCATTAGGTAAAAATGCCACCCAAAGATAATAAGGGTAAAGGTCCTAGTGATAGTGGTAGGAAGCCCAGGCGTCCAAGGGTAGTAGTATGCCAGTCACCTCACTCAGCCACGTGTCCTCCCCCGCAGAGTCAGGTTCATCATATGTCCATGGACAGTACTATGCCATTTACTCCATTATTATCATCTGAGAGTCCTCTTCAGTTCCCATCTGGGAGTACATGTTTTATTAGTCCATCTGGGGCCCCACCTGGTTTACTATTCCAGCAGACACAGGTGCCCTCATCCTTCCAGCAGACACATATGCCCTCATCCTTCCAGCAGACACAGGTGCCATCCTTCCAGCAGACACAGGTGCCCTCATCCTTCCAACACAGTTTTCCATTTCCCAAACAGATGCCCTCATTCGTGCAACAACCTGGAGGATCCAACACCCCACTTCCTACACAGATGCCCCCATCCGTCCAGCAGCCTGGAGGATCCACCTCTTCACGACCCACACAGACTGGTCGCACCCCCACATCCCACACAGAGTCGGATGATGACGATCTTGGTGTGGATGATGATCAGATAGATGGGAGAGATCTTCGAGGGGATGATGATCCGAGTGAGATTCATACCATTGATGGGAGATTTTGGATATGGCCTGAAGGGAACTCGTAAGTTTCTTATTTATTGATTTTTATTTATAAGTACACATTTCCATTTTTAATATAACTTTATATAATTAAATATGCTAATTAAATTATTGTTGTTTTAGTTTCGGGCCAAGTCGGACTGCTTCTAAGGTTATCAATTATATAATTCAGCAGAATTATACAATTTTTTTGAAGATTTTTAGAGAAGTTTCCGATAAAGAAGAATGGTTCAAGCAATTTCAGGTATAATTAATTTATTTCTTAAGTTATTTTTATTTAAATGACCTTTTCATTATTGTTATAATTTATCTAACTATTTATTTTAATGTCATACAACATTACAGGCGAAATGTGTTTGGGATCCCCTGAACCATAACAAAGTAAAAAAAAAATATTTCGGGAGGAGTTCAAGACGACTTTCTGACATGCTACGACGTGTTAGAGAGAATTGGCACCTTTTGGGCATTCGTCCCAAATGGATAGGCAAAGAAGTTTTTGAACAACTTCTTAAGTATTGGGAATCAGATGAATTTAAGGCTAAATCTGAAACTGCAAAGAACATGAGGGCATCGGAAAAAGCGGGTTGCATTAATGTTGTTGGAAGCATTAGTACTGCTGAGCATGCTCGACGCATGGTAGTTATTACCACTTTTTAAGGTCATATTTGGATTTATAACATATTATTAATTTAAGTTAATTTTTATATTTAGGCTAAGCGTTTAGGGAGACAACCATTGATGACTGAGCTGGTTAAGGAGACTCGGACAAGGAAATCGGGAGGATTTATTGACGAGCGCACAAAAAAAGCCCTGGTAATTAAGTAAATTTATGTTTATATATATTTTTTTAAGCAATTTTGTGACGTGATTTTCATGTAGCAAGTGACATGTTGTGGCGTGAAAATTGAGTGGTAACTGATAAGTTGTGGCGTTACAATCACGTGGCTATTTATTTTTTATTATTTTTTTTATTTCATTTAATTTCATTAATGTTACTTATACATTTAACTTGATTTTTTTATTGTATGTGTAGGAGGATTATCAGGCGTTGCTTGTAGAATTTCTGACCCATAATCCTCAGTATACGCCTCCTCCAAAAAAACCGGTTCATTCAGATGTGGATTTCTATATTTGGAGTCAAGTTGTTAGGGGAAAGGGGCCTAACGGGTGTTTTTTTGGTGGTGGAAATTTGGCGGGTACCTTGAGGAGTGGGGATAGAAATCTGTATCAGAGAGCTGTAGACGGTGAAGGAGGGTCACGTCAAACAAATTTGACACCAGATCAGTTAGAACTGGTAAGACAATTGGCTAGACGCGAGTCCGAAGATCGTGAGGCGGCATTGAAGGCCCAAATGGATGCCCGAATGGAGGCAATGAGGGGTGGACATAACAGACAAATTGATGCAATGGCGAAGAGGCAAGCTGATATGGAGGAGCAAATGCGATAATTTATGCAAGCATTTGGTAGAAATCCCAACAGTGGTGGCCAAAATAATAACCACCAAAATAATGATGACTTTCTTCCCGACATTTCCGCCGACTCTAATGATTCTGCTTAGTTTTATTTTTATTTTGTATTTAGTTTTTTATTTGTGTAATATAAATTTATAATGATATGGTATATTTAAAAATATTATATATAAATTTAAATTTGAGTTTATTACATTTATAATATTAAGTATATTTATTTATACATTTAGATATATTTAGTTTAGTTTTTGATAATTTGATTTATAATATTGTATTTAATAAATAAATTATAATATTTAATTTATAAATTTAATAAAACAAAAAATAATATTAATTATTAAAACAGAATTAATATATTTAAAACACAATATTTTTTTATTATAAATAAAACAAGTTGCGGCGTGTTTTTCATGTCACTAATTAGTGACGTGAAAAACACGTCGCTACAGGTAACGTAAATATAAATGTAAACCTGTTATGACCCTCTTCTCTGCTCTGCTCTGCTCTGAATTTCTTTGACCTTATACAATATGTTGCGGCGTGAATTTCACGTGGCAACTTGGTGACATGCTTTTCACGCCGCAACAAGATTGCCACGCGTTATATAGCAATGTGTTTCTTAAGGTGGCAAAATTTGAGTAGTGGCGTGATTTGGGTGTTAGCGACGTGGCTTTCACGTGGCAAAACACAAGTTATTTTGTAGTGTGTGTTAAGTATTCAAGCCAAAGTTATTGATTTATAAATATTATTGTTTTTAATATTTATATTAAAAATTATATAAATATAAATTTCATCTATTTTGTAGTTAGTCAAAAAGTATGGAACCTGTGATACCCATATGTTAGTGTGGTGATAGAAGTGTTAATGAGTTTGGTGGTTTAGGACTGTTTATAGTGATGTTTTTTTATTGTGGAGAGTGAAGAGAACAAACTCATGTGAGGTAACAAATTTGATATTTTTAGATATTTTATGGATGTTATGAGTTGTCATTTCCTTATGCTGGAGATGATGTATTTAAGAGGTTTATGGACTTAGATTTAGGGTCTGTTTGAAATGATAACCACCTACTTAGTCATAGTAGTGAGTCGTTATATCCCTACTTCTTTAGGAAATGCACTTTAGAATATTAACTTTAAATTCTCTCTGACTGAACAATATTATTCCCACGACGGGAAGAATAGGGGAATTAAAGGCAAGGTTACACTCAATCATGGGTGCCAGAAAGGTATCGTCCCTCACAGGGGTCACAATATCCTCAAATTTTTATCAATTTACCACCTTTTTACCAACTAATTTTTAAATTATCACTCTTTTCAACTGATATTCTCAATATACCACCTTTCAAAAAAAAATATATTTTAAAAGTAGGGTCCGTCCATTGGATGGGCGGATGGTTTTAATTTTTTACAGCTTCCGCCAATTGCATTGGCGGAGCTATTTAAATAATGTTTTTTTAATATAATTTTAAATATAAATAAAAATTACTATTAAGTAAAAAATCAATATTAAAATTAATATTCAAAAATAAGTTTAAATTAAAATAAATGTTAATCATAGTAATAAATAAAAATGGTTCTGCCACTGTAATGGACGAAGGGTTTTATTATTTAAGTACGGTTCTGCCAGTGTAATGGGCGGAGGCTCTTGTTATTTTATTATTGCAGTACGGCTCCGCTCCTGCAATGGACGGAGGGTTTTATTGATTTTATTATTTTATTATTTAAATACGGTTCCGCCAGTGTAATGGGCGGAAACTTTCGTTATTCTATTATTTCTGTACGGCTTCGCCATTGTAATGAGCGGAGGGTTTTATTATTTTATTATTTTAAAATTTTTGTTGTGAACTATAAATATCGTTGATGTTGAATGATCCTAGATACACTTAAATTATTTTTCTTTAGTTGTATCTTAAAAATGTCTTCAACATCTGGAGAGTTTCCAACGTTTCCATATATGAAAAGAGACGCCGAACTGATTTTTTTCTCCAGTAAAGCCTCCGATGAAGATCAAATTGTTGAACACGCAGACATTTGAGCATTGCATAGGCACTTGGAGGGATGGTTAGGGGAAGAAATTGCCCAAGGTGAAAAGATCCGGAAAATTGAGAGGCTAGTTACGGTGCCTGGCATGATGGACCCACTCGTTCTTGGAGACTTGTTCACAATGACGCATGTGTTCTTATGATGATGCTTCAACAAAAAGATATTGTGTTGCTGGTTGTAATATCCTAGAAATGATTGTCTTTGTTTGAACATGTTGATGTTGTTTAGGTTTAATGTTGTTGCTAACACTACGCCAAAAACTGCTTTTTGCAGCGCCTCTACTAAAGCGCTTATTGAAAAAGCGCTGCCATAGCCTTCACAAAAAACAAAATTAAAAAAAAGGGAAACCTACGAAGGCGCTTTTTTAAAAGCGCTGGCATAGGTGGGGGATACGAAAGCGCTTTTTAAAAAGCGCTGTGGTAGGTCAAATAAAAATATTAATAAAAATGAAATAATAGGGTTATGAAGGCGCTTTTTAAAAAGCGCTGTGGAAGATTGGCCTTTGAAAGCGCTTTCAAAAGCGCTGGCATAGCTGGACCTATGAAAGCGCTTTTACCCTAAAAAGCGCTGGTAAAAGCCCCCCTATGAAAGCGCTTTCAAAAGCGCTGTTATAGCTTATGAATAAATTAAAACATCAAAATAACATTATTCATTCTTTTCTCTTCTTCAAACGCACAGTACAATAGCTCTTCTTCTCTTCCGTTCAGACATTACTAGGGTTAGGCTTTTGTTCGTATTCTCTTTGATTTTGCGTTTATGGTTTTGTAAATTCTTTTTCTGATTTGGTTATTATACTTTCTTCTGTCTATGATTTTGCGTTTAGGGTTTTGTAAATTCTTTTTCTGATTTGGTTATTATACTTTCTTCTGTCTAAATCATAGCTTTCAATTGAATTCTGTGTTTCTGTCTAAATCAAATGCAAATTCACCACATCATAGCTATCAATTGAATTCTGTGTTCCAGAAAACCCATTTGTCACTTTTGATGATGTTTGGCTATTGCTAAATGATGCCCGTCTTATTTATAGCTGCAGGTAAATGGAAACCCATTTCAATTGTTTTCAACAACAAACAAGCTAAAGCTCTCAAGATTTAAGGTATCACTATCTTTTGATGCTTCACTAAGTAAGTCATTTGTGATGGATGTCAAGGAAACTTGTGTATTTTTATACTCTTCATTCAACAGTTTCTTCAAACAGAAATTCATTATTGTTAAAGAATGCTGTCCATGACATGAGAGATCCATATGGTATTGTCTTGAAACAATCAATTTAGAAGTTAGAACCTTACTAGTATTACTGATTTGTAAGCATACTCACTTGCCCTCGAATGTGTGAGAATATATATACGAAAAGAATCTTACATTACTCTACTATTAATGTTAGAATATCTTAGTTTATCTCATAGGATCAGTTTCTTACATTGGGGTATTTGTTTTCTACAGTTTGGCTACAACCTTCAGTTTTAATTCATAGGATCAAGTTCATTGTATTTGTTTTCAACAGTTTTACTATTTGTTTTTTACAATTTGGCTACAACAAAATTCTATTTAAGATCAGGATCGTTGGGGTGAGTAAGATTGCAAAATAATAAGATTTTAAGATATAGATTGAGATCTTGACAACCTTGATTAAAACACTTTTCTGTATAGAACGGTCCCTCAAGACAGTTAACTAAATCGATTCAATATAACTAGCTTATCTCCCTCAATGCTCAGTCTAGCTCAATAAATATTAACCTTTTTATATTGATATCTTTATTTTCTTTTGTGGTAGATTTCTTACTGGAAACCTTCTCACTGGACCAATACCGCCTACTTGGAGGAAGAATACCTACGTGTGAGTTATCTTAGAATTTTTTGTTATAAGTGAATGTTGGTCTAAGGTAATTTCACGCACTTTTGTATCATCGACATGACTATAGTGTAGACTAATGTAGTTTTACATATGACCTTGTAGTTTGAATAATAGCTTAGCTTCTAATGTCATTGTTCTTGTTGACACCGTTAGCATAGTCTTGTAGTTTGAATAATGGCTTAGCTTCTAATGTTATTGTTCTTGTTGACATCATTAGCATATTCCGAGATGTCCACACTTCCCTTGCACTAGGACAAATAGTTTGACAATGTAAGATGACATTACCAATGTATTTCTATATAATGGTTGTGTCAAATGAGACCAAACATAATGTACATTATTGTATAGTTTGAAGAGCATATAACAAGTAAAATTGCTGCAAAATATTAAAATGGATGCAAATTGGATGTAAAACAACAATCAAGGTTAGATTTGTAGCATACATGATAGCATTGGATGTATATTTTAATTGGACTTCATCTCAATGCTATCAGGAAAGTTAGTTAGTTTTGGTCAAATGATTGTTAACATTTTATTAGTTGATTATTTACTGGTTCTGATGATGGGTTTTATGAGCTACGTTAGGGCTTTGACTGTATTCGAAGCAAGTTATTTTTACTCATTCTTATGTTTTGGTGCTAGTGTGAGCCTACTGTTTTTAGTGTTGTGGCAGATTGTTAAGGGTGTTGGGTTGTGTTTGAGTATATCCATTCTATTGGATTTATTTGTGTATTTTTCAGAGTTTATGAATAATATGAGAGAAATGCATTTAACATGTTGCTTTGCTTTGCGAGATAGCCTTTAGGGACTTCAAATTCCTTGGTAGATCCTTGGGTTATGAAAAATGACGTTCTTCTAATAATAATGTGGAAACCCATTATTTTGTTTATGTTAAAGGATTGGATGAGAAATAGATATTGAGTTGTTATGTTTTAGGATGTAAAAGGCTTATATTACTTGTGAAACGAATGAGTAGTGTATATATATTTGCTAAGGGTTTTTACTAAACAATTACCCAATTAGTATAATTTGATGTATTGTAATAAGGCCTAGTGAGGGAGAAAAGATCAAATAGTTTGTCTAATAGGAAGTTATTTGAAATATAATTCATATACATACCTTACCTTTTGATATGATACCAACATATAACCTACTTGAAATTAAGACATTCAAATGGTGAAAGAAACCTGATGTATGTTGTTACATTTTGGTGAGGCAAGAATAACTATGAATTTGATTACCTGATATGTTGAATTTCTTTACAGGTAATTAATTATTATTTTGCTATAGTTGCGTGACTAATTAGTTGCTATAGTCAAACCATGGATAAAAAATGGATGACTGTAAGGAAGGACATAAGGAAGGACATGTTAAACATGGGAATTAGAACTGAATTGGCACCCGTGACGAAAGGAAGACGCACATATCTACCACCTGCTGTTTACACTCTATCTAGAAAGGAGAAGAAAATATTGTGTAAGTTCCTCAGTGAAGTTAAAGTTCCAGAAGGCTACTCATCAGATATTAGAAGACTTGTGTCAATGAAAGACCTAAAGTTAAAGAGTTTAAAGACTCATGATTACCATGTTATAATGGAACATTTTCTACCAATAGGTATACGTTCTATTCTGCCAGAAAAAGTAAGGAGCGCAATAACTAAGTTGTGTTTTTTCTTCAAGTCAATTTGCAGCAAGGTGATCGATCCTGCGATCTTACCAACATTGCAAAAAGAGGTGGTTGTTACTTTATGTGAGCTTGAAATGTATTTTCCTCCCTCGTTTTTTGACATAATGGTTCATCTAGTCGTTCATCTTGTCAAAGAGACACAGTTGTGCGGACCAGCTTATATGAGATGGATGTACCCTGCTGAACGTTATATGAAAATTTTAAAAGGGTACGTGAAAAACCGAAGTCGACCGGAGGATTGTATTGCGGAACGATACATTGTTGAAGAAGCGGTTGAGTTTTGCACTGAATATCTGTCAAATGTTCAATCAATTGGACTCCCCAAATCTCATATTGTCGAGAAAAAAGAAGGAAAAAGACTAATTGGAAATAAAGTTGTGACAGTGTCAATGGTCGAACGGGATCAGGTGCATTTGTATGTTCTGCACAATGAGATTGAGGTTGAGCCGTATGCTGAAATGCACAAGGGTGTTCTTCGAGGTTTAAATCTGAATAGAAATGAGAATTGGATAGTACGAGAGCACAATCGAAGTTTCATACCGTGGTTTAAGGAACAAATTTATTCAAAGTATCGTTCGGATCCTGCTTCAGTAACAGAAAGGTTGAGATGTTTAGCATATGGTCCAAGTATGATTGTGTTTTCTTATAGCGCATACGCAATTAATGGATACACATTTTATACCAAAGAACAGGATGATAAAAGTACTATGCAGAATAGTGGTGTTACCTTGGTAGCTGAAGCGATGCACATATCAAGTGCGAATGACTTAAACCCGAAATTTGCAAATCTGTCATATTTTGGGGTTATCGAGCGCATTTTGTTGTTTGATTACGGGAAGTTTCAGATTCCTGTATTTGATTGCAAGTGGGTTGAAAATAATAATGGCGTACGAATGGATAAGTCAGGATTTTTGCAAGTGGATCTCAATAGGGTGGGGTACAAAGATGAACCTTTTATTCTAGCCTCTCAGGCTAAACAAGTGTTCTATGTCAATGATCCGACAAGTACGAAATGGTCTATAGTGCTTTTGTCTAACAAAGTAATTGATGAAAACATTGGAGATCAAGGTGATATTGGCGTTGGCATTGAATCTTGTACAAGAAACGATCAAAATGAGAATGAACCTTGTACTAGAGATGATCATAATGAGGGTATTTGGATCAATCCAACCATCCGAGTTGTTAACAGAAGCGTAAAATATATTGCTACCAAGAAAAGAAAGAGACGTTAGTGAAAAAGGTATTATTATAATTATAGCCTAATATTGTAAGTAATATGTGAATAATGTTTTGAATTTTTGGCATATCTTTTGAACCGTTTTGAATTTTTGCGAATGTGCTTGTGCTTAATATTATAATTATAGCCTAATATTATAATTCATATCTTTTTCGACTATCCATTTTCATGTAGTGTACTAATGTGCTTGTTTGACTTTTGTTACAGGTCTAATGGCTAGCAATGAAGAAAACCCGCAAGGAAACCAACAAGAAAACCCACCAGGAAACCAACAAGATCATGAAAACTCACAAGAAACAAATCATGCAGCGGATGATACTTCAGCAAATGATGTTGCACGAGGCATCACCATGATGCGCGAAATCATTCGTGCTAGAGATAAGGGAGTGATATATAATGTAGATTGGAATCATTCAAATCAAGTAGTTGGGGTTAATGCTTCAAAATTCACAAGCTACGTTGGTACACTTGTTCGTATGCATGTGCCAATCTCCATATCTAGATGGAATGCGAAACAATGTGAAGCATTGAAGCAAGGAAAAGAAATGTTTTGGGAAGATGTTAAGGTATGTATGTTATATGGTTTATATGGTTATATGTTTATAAGTTTATAAGTTTATATGGTGTATATGGTTTTTAAACTACTTATATGTTTATATGGTTTATATGGTTTTTAAATTACTTATATGTTTATATGGTTTATACGCAGCGGTCTTTTAACGTTCCAGATGAGCGTAAAGGCTTCGTACTTGGGTTGGCCGGGAAAAGATTTAGAGGGTGGAAAAATCTGTTGACGAACACCTATCTTAAGGATGACAAAGGAAAGTGGCTGGAAGAGTTCCCGGCCGGAAGGCCAGAAAAGTATAATCTTTTCATTAAACAAGAAGATTGGACTGAGTTTATTAGACAAAGAGATGACGAATTCCGGCAAAAGAGTGCCAAAAATAGTGAGAGAGCATCAAAGCCCGCGTATCCATACAAAAAAGGGCGTTTGGGATATGCACGCTTAGAGGAAAAAATTGTAAGTAATAAATAGAAATGATATGTTCTTATTAATTGTCTAAATGTGTTGTATTTGACGATCTAACCGTTTGTTTCTATGCATAGTTAGAGGAGACGAAAAGTGATGAAACCTCACTTCCAGCACATTTGCTGTGGAAGGAAGCTCGTGTGGGCAAGAATCAAGCTGTTGATCCAAGTGTTCTAAGAATTTATGATGAATGCGTAAGTATAACATTGTGTCTTTAATTAAATCAAATTTTTATGACTATTTAATTGATTTTTTTATCTCCATTATTTTCAGGAGACATTGTCACAAACGGAGTCCACCGGTGACGACCAGGATACGAGGAGCGTACTTAGTAAAGCACTGAATGTTCCTGAGTATTCCGGTCGGGTTAGGGGTAAAGGTCACGGTGTGACTCCAACCTCTTTCTACCAGCATCATCGGAAAAGAAATCCTACCAATGCAGAAGTGATGAATGTACTTATGGAATTACAAGCAAAAGTCAATGCATTGGAAAGAGATAAAGAGGTATTAATGAGGGAAAAGGGCAATGCGGCAATGGCGAAAGAAACTAGTGACAACGCTAGTATCAACCGTCAGAATAAATTTCCTGAGGTAATTATAAATATATTGATAAATCTCTATTGTTCAAGTTTCTCATTTTTATTCCACCTCTTTCTATTATTGAATTAAAAGTAATATGTATGCATATTGGTTTAGGGCATTTCATCTTGCCAACTATACGTAATGGCATCAGATTATCACCTTGTTGGCAAGGGAAAAGTGTACAACACTTTGGGAGATTTAATTCATAATACACCGATCCCGGCTGGACACCTGAGAGTATCAGTAGATTATCCTATTGATCCCGATGCGTTGGTACCGGTACCTGACGTGGCCTTGGATATAAGATCGGTGCGAGACGCAGTAGGGTCGTTTGTTGCATGGCCCTTGGACCTCATTTTCATTGATGATGAGGTATGTTTAAAACCGTTAATATGAATCATTTAGATTTCAAATGTCAATTCTGAACCGTTAAGTTAATTATTTTTTAATATTAGCCTCCTACAAAACCCGCTAATAAGGGTAAGGAGATTTTGCAGCAAGGCGGCGAGTCTATGGCATCAATTCCAGAGGTACACTTAAATTGTTTATTATATGATATGAATTTAAAACTGAACGATTTTATAATTTACCTAAGTTATATGATTGTTAGGTATCTGCGAAAGTGTCACAACAAGTGACCCAGCCTGTTCGTAGCAGACCACCCCCGAAAAAGTCAATGCATAAGGGGGGAAGAGGCGTTTTTGTACCTCGATATCGGAATACACTTGGAGTACTTTTGGAAACCTCAGATTTGAAGTCAGGTGGTATTCGTACAATCCTTATGGATGCAGATATCTTTGGTCTTGACTGCCAAGAAACGATAGGAATGGACGAAATGACTGAGATTATGACGCATGGTGAATTAGGCATCGGCAATGTTCACGCATACATCCGGTATTCCGATAAATATATCATTTAATTAGTTGAACAATTTATTTACACATTTCAATGAAAATAGTCTAATGTTTATATGTTTTTATTTAAGGTTGTTGTACGATAAAAAAATGCGCGAGACTGTATTGGCAAGACGCTTCCATTTCTTGTCTGCCCATATTGTCAGCGGAGCGACAATTGTCAGGGAACCGGGTTCAGTTAGGGAGTACTTAGTGAATCGATACACGGCCTACGTCGGCAACCCAGATAGCTTGTTTATTTTGCCGTATAACACTGTTCCAGTGGGGTGAGTTTTTCATTTATTCTAATATATCTTTGTTTATTTTGCGTAGAAACTTTTCTTCTAAACTGTTGCTTAAATTTTTAGAAAACACTGGTTGTTGTTGGCTATCGATCCGATTAAAGAAGTTGTGTACTTTCTGAATTCGGTAGACGGGGAATGGACTAACTATCCCGCTATGAAGGAAACTGTTGATCAGTAAGTGAGATCGTTCTAACTATTCGTGTATATTTATATATTTAATTATTTCTGTGAGATTGATCTAAATATATGTTTTTATTTTCTTAGATCAATACAAATATTTCATAGTCAAAGGGACGCACAGGTACCCCGGAGTAAATCATCAAATATTACTTGGATCAAAGTGCAGGTACAAAATTAGTTGCTTATAATAATAGTTATGTTACTTGATAAAATTACACGACAACTATAAAATATATTCTGTTTTTCTATGCAGTGTCCGTTACAGAATAACGATGTAGATTGCGGATACTTTTGCTTGAGGTTTATGAAAGAAATCCTTCATAAAAATCAAGTAGAGATTCCAAGCACGGTATGGATTTATAACTTAGAATAATTTTGTATGATTTCTACATTTAATAACATCATGCATATACTGAAGTAATAATTTCTTATGTAGTACTTTGATGACCTCTATACTATGTCGTACACGAAAGTTCAAGTGGAAGAAGTCAAAGAGGAAATATGTCAATTTTATGTTGAAAACAGATTATTCTGATGGGTATGAATAAAATATTATTGTACGTGTTAGTTTGATTGTGTTGGAGCCTTTAATATTGTTTGTTTAATTTACCGTGTTGTTCATATTCATACTTTGCAGGATGACGACCGTGTCGGTGGAGCATTATTTTCGATGTAATTATATATGATTTAGTTACATATGTATATATATATGGTTACAAATTAACACGATACTTTGTATGTGATTTAGTTATGGTTACAAATGTATATATGGTTACAAATTTAGTTATATATGATTTAGTTACATATATATAGATAAGGATTGAATATTATATGGTATACCGGTTTCTGTTAATATAATACCGATTTCTTAAAATATATGTATAGATAAGGATTGAATTACAGGTTAAATTATTGGACCAAAAAAAAATTACAGGCCGCACAGGGAACCTCAAATTATAGGTTTCACTTTAAAAAATTTGTATGAGCTACGAAAGCGCTTTTGGCTAAAAAGCGCTTTCGTAGGCAGGATAAAAAAAAAATTAAATAGAAACCCCCTATCAAAGCGCTTTTTATGGAATAAGCGCTGTGAAAGACCCCCCTATCAAAGCGCTTTTTCCATAAAAAGCGCTGTAAAAGCCATGATAAATAAAAAAACAAAAATTAAATAGAACCCCTATCAAAGCGCTTTTTATGGAAAAAGCGCTGGGAAAGACCCCCCTATCAAAGCGCTTTTTCCATAAAAAGCGCTGTAAAAGGCCTGATAAATTAAAAAAAAAAATTTAAATAGCACACCTATCAAAGCGCTTTTCAAAAAGCGCTGGGAAAGACCCCCCTATCAAAGCTCTTTTTAAGGAAAAAGCGCTGGGATAGGTCCACCTACGACAGCGCTTTTGGCCAGAAAAAAGCGCTTTCGTAGCCTACGGCAGCGCTGGCTACGACAGCGCTTTTAAGCGCTTTTAAAGGGAAAAAAAAGCGCTGTGAAAGCCCATTTTCGTAGTAGTATAAGTTCTACTATTCGTCTTAGTATTTTAATTTATGTGTTGTTTTTTCAAATTGTTATTTATATTAAATGCATAAGTATTAGTGAAATGAAACATAATTTCCTGGCGTCATTATACATACAACTTTGAAGATTGATAACAAAATGAATAACTAATTATTACTAGTTCCTACATTGGGGCATCGCGTTCGGTTGTGACCTGGAAGACGACACAATGTGCATTTTCTCTCCAACTTATCATATGCGTCCATTTCTGTTGTAATACGGGTGCTCATGGGACGACCTTTCTTGTTCCTCCGCATAACTGGATTATGGCAAATTTGATCTCTCTCATAAGTGGGCCAATACTCATCGTATGGTAGAACTGGAAAGCTCGTGCTTTAAACCCCAAATAAGTTCGCCACCTTGTAAACGTCAGACAATAGAAGAAATGCGTCTTGGCGCACCACGAAACATGCATCGATAACATGTGAGCAAGGAACACGGTATGCTTGAAACTTTCCGCAGTCACACCATCCTTCCATTAGGTTGACCTTGTAACGCCCCAATGGCTTCCCCTCACCGTGGTTAATTGTCTCCTTCACACTGAAAGTGTTATTATTATAGTAAAAAATGCTTACCTGATGCGTGGCAGATTTTGACATCTCTTCTTTCATCACCTTCACGCACCTCTCTGTAAATGTTTGTCCAGAATTCAAAATTGCACTCCACCTTGCACCCTTTTCAGCAAAGAGTGTTCCCATCCTATAGTATGTTGCACTTACTAACGCTGTGATAGGGAGATTACGAGTTCCGTTAAATACGGAATTTAGTGACTCGACAAGGTTTATTGTCATGTGCCCTCAATGACGACCCTCGTCAAATTCCCTCGTCCATTTTTCAACTGGAATTTTGTCTATCCACCTCAAAGCATCACCATTAGCCATCCTAATTTGATTACGATAATATTTAAACGTTGGTTGGTTCAACGCATACCCTACATGTTACAAAAAATATTGGTTAATATAATGGTATACTATCAACGAGCATGTAATGTTTGCATAAAAGGTACTTACCCATGTTGATTATTTTTTCCAGAGGATACGGTCCTTGATATCCTTCATAAAATTTTGCGCAATATTCCTGATACAATACACATGGACAGATGTAGTGTTATTCCAACCATTTTCAGGATTGTTATAAGCGCTTCCGATAGATGCATGTTGGTCAGAAATCAAACACAAGCCAGGTTGAGGAGCTACATGCATTCTCAAGTTTTTTAGAAAGAAACCCTAATCATCCGCCGTCTCACCTTCCACTAGGGCAAAGGCAACTGGGAAAATATTGTTGTTTCCGTCTTGTGCTACAACCATTAGTAGTGTACCTTTGTACCTTCCATATAACCAGGTACCATCAATCTGTAGTAAAGGCTTGCAATATGAAAAGCCACGTATGCATGGTTGGAAAGCCCAAAATAGTCGGTGGAAGATTTGTTTCCCAACAATAACAGTATCGACATCTGTATATACCAGTAGTGTTTGCATTTCTACTATAGTGCCTGGAACAAACTTCTTAAGGGCCAACAAGTAATTTGGAAGTTCATTGTATGACTTTTCCCAATTACCAAACACTTGTTCGATTGCTTTATTTCTAGAAATCCATGCCTTCTTGTAAGATGGAGTGTATTTGAAAAAAGAAACAATTTCGTTAATACATACACTCACCTTGATAGAGGGATCCTTTTCAACAAGAGGCATTAATCGTTCACTCATCACTCGAGAGCTTAGTTGTCAATGATCCTGATTAAAGATGGTCGTTGAATAATTATGTGGGGGCTCCATGATTCCTATCTCCCATAGGCCGCTCCTTTTCCTATAGGATGCAACTAGATGAAAGTTGCAACCACTACGCTTACAACAAATTTTATATCTCTTCGTGTCAGAACATGTAACCTTGAAATCAACGACATGTTTCATATGATACCTGGATATCGCAAAGACACAGTCAGATTTGTTTTTGAACTGGTTCCCAACAGCTATGTCATCCTCCAGCGAAAGACGAGGATTGTGGGGCCATTCAAATGATGATTCGTCTCCAGTTGTTCCCAAAGTGGTCATGTGGGCGGGTGGACAATAGACATTCTCAAGTGGAATGTGTTGTTCAGTTTCGTTGATTGCATCCGCCTCGTCACGGTCACCGTCTTCGAATAAGGTAGTGAACAAATCATCATCTTGTGACTCAGTCTCTTCTTCTTCGTCATCTTCGATAACAACTTCGTCGGGAATTATGGACACGGGCTCAGCCTCATTGGGATTAGCCACTTGTGAGATTTGAGATTGTTGACAAAGTTGAAATTTTATGTATAAATCTATCGCATGTAACCCAGATAATTCATGATTGTAAAACATCGTTTCCACATCATCATCATCTCGGATTTTCAATGGAACATATTTCACCTGGTTCACACCGAAATTAACAGCATTTCGATATATAATTTGTGAGACAGCTCCAGATGGCATCCTTGTTGGTATCCCCTCCCTCAAATATTCAAACTTCACATTTCTACTTAATTTGAACCGGCATATATCGATATTTTCGAATATAATGCCCATATCATCAGAGACGAGGATCTCTCCATTGTAATGAGCATCCACTACATATTGAGGTGTTTGAGACATGATGATTTGTTAGTGAACAAGAGCTGAATTGTAGGAAAAATTTGTTTTTGAAATGGGTTGAGTTGATGAAAAATTGTAGGAACAAGAACTGAATTTAAATGAAATATATTTTGTCTTTTGTAAACATATTATAATAATTAAACGTAGGAATATTGACTGTTCAATGGTCAAACTGATAAAAGCAACCCATCCGCCCATTGCAGATGCGGTGGCATTTATGTGTGTAAAGGCTCCGTCCAATGGGAAGGCGGAAGCATTGATGTGGGTATGGGCTTCGCCCAATGCTCCTGCGACATTGGCAGGTTAAATAACACTCTTCCGCCCATTAATTACGCGGATGGCAGACCAAAAAGTAACGCATCTGCCCATAGCATCAGCGGCGTGTCAGAAAAAGACAATGGTTCCGCCCATTGAGGATGCGGATTCTATAAAGTTGTGCATGTAACACAGTTTACGTACAAAGCATGCATGACAAATTTATTACTCCCAACCATTTACTTGTTTCCATTAAATATTTTGCATAAAACCCTTCATTTTTTCTCTATAAATACTATTCGTTTTTACATAATTTACATCAAACTCAATCTTTATCTGTTCTTTCTCATTATAATTCTACACCAAACTCAATTTTCTATAATGTCTCTGTTAACTTATGGAGAGGAGCATCGAGGAACATTGTCAAACATACTCCAATATGTAAGTATTGAATATATTTACTTATAAAGTTTTTTAAATTTTTAGAATATACTTCTGACATTAACCATCTTCTAATATTAACTATTTTCTTTTTTAGAATGAGAAAAAATTTAGGCCTCGTACACACTCGTATGTGTCCGTAGACGAAATGATCCGTCCATATCTAATGCAAGCGGGCTTTGGGCACGTTATCAACATAACATCATATGGTGTTGATAGGAAATTTATTCTCGCTTTATATGAAAGATGGCGTCCGGAGACACACACATTCCATCTTCCTACTGGTGAATCCACAGTCACCCTTGAAGATGTCCACATGTTGATGGGTTTACGTGTAAACGGTGTGGCAGTGAATGGGAGAACAAATGTTGACTACTCCATAACTCAAGAACTCTTGGGTGAAGAATTACCCGAAAGAGCTAGAAAGGGACAATTCGTCAAAATTACTTGGCTCCGGGAAAAATATGATGCATTTGACTTGAATGGAGATTCCACCATAGAACAAATTCATAAGAAAACTAGAATTTATATTTTATTGTTATTCGCTGGTTTATTATTTCCTGACACTAATGGTAACACAATACATCTTATGTATTTACCATTATTACCTGACTTTAATAAAATAGGTAGATATAGTTGGAGATCTGCAGTTTTATCGCATCTATATAAAAACCTCTGTAGATGCGCCAAAAAAGATGTTCATAATTTTGCTGGTTGTTCAACACTACTACAAGCTTGGGGATGATCCAGGATGCCGAATCTAGCGCCTAGGAATCGCAATCCTTTTCACTTTCCGTACGCAACCAAGTAAGTTGTAACTACTCCTTTGTCTGAAACTTATTTACTATGTGAACAATATTTAAGTATTACATATTTTTAGATGGTCTGCCTATGGGATGGATTACGAAAAGACTCCTCCTCATTGTGCACCTGGCTATCGGACTTTCATCGATCATTTCGAAGAAGCTGATGTAATATTCTTAACCATAGATTACTAATAATTACTATTATTTTATATAGTTCGTTAAACTAATAACTGATTTTTTAACAGTTTACATGGAGGCCCTATCTAGGACTTGATGATACAGATCCGACTGATAGTCACGTGTGGAGTGCAAAAACATTTATCATATGTTTTACTACTGTTGAAATGCATCATTCTGATCGGGTAAAACTCCAATTTGGAATTATGCAAGGCATACCAGATGATCCACAGTGCATGGAGGAGTATCACAAAAGTGTGGTGAATGACCAATGGGCATATAGCAATTGGAAAGATTGTTACAAACAGGAGCGTCGTCAATGGCATAACCGCGAAGATAAAGTCTTACAAGGAGATGTCATGTCAGAAGAATGTAAACCGAGTAAGGAATACTTGGAATGGTATAAGTCTGTTACAAATTTGTATCTGTGACCAAACAACTTCTTATTTGACCCTCAGAATTTGCCAACATCTTCAAACGTCCAACACACCAGACCATCATCAAGCACTTACACCCAACAACCATTCATGAGCAACCAAGAACCTTTATTCCCAACACAACCATCTTTTACGCAACAACCTTTCTTCCAAACACAACCATCTTTTACGCAACAACCTTTCTTCCCAACACAACCACCTTTTACCCCAAGCCAACAATACCATCAACAAAACCCTTCATCTAACCCCACCCAATGGGGAACCCAACAATAATATCCTTCATCTAACCCCACCCAATGGGGCACCCAACAACAATATCCTTCATCTAACCCCACCCAATGGGGCACCCAACAACAATATCCTTCATCTAACCCCACCCAATGGGGCATCCAACAACAATACTCACATCTTACCCAGTCAAAATCAACCAGTCTACCACAAACATCATTAACACTACAAACCCCATATAATCCCAACTATCTGACACCCCAACAACAAATGCCTATTTCCCGGCCACAACAATTTACCTCCCAAGATTGTTACCAACCCTTAATAAATAGCCCAATGTCTTCTAATCCCATACCAAATTGGAATTGGGAGGGAACCAAATTAAGTTGTGGCAGTGCAGCAGAGACAGACTATACCAATGAGGACATGATTGAGGAATTTTTAATGGGCGGGTGTGACGCGGGACCTTTAACTCAACCACAAAATGAAGAAGGAAATCGCAAAACAGGCCAAAATACTAGACGAGCACCTGCTTGTGGAACTCACCAACGATTGACACGACCCGGTCAAAATCGACAGTAGATGTATCTTCTCTATTGAATCTTTGTTTAATTATAGTGGAATTATATAATTTAAAATGAAAAAAATTAATTTAAGTAAATTAGTGAAATTTTTGTTTATTTATAGTATATTTTGTTTAATTATAGTGTATTTTGTTTAATTATAATATATTTTATTTAATTATAACAATTTAATTTAGAAAATAAAATAAAAATCACGTTTGCACTCTTCCGCCCATCCAATGGGCAGACCCTCTCTAATATTAAAAGCTTCCGCCCAATGCTTCAGCGGAATGGAAAAAAATTTCACTGCTCCGCCCATTGCATTGGCGGATGTGTTGTGGCAAAAAAAAATTTTGTTTGAAAAGAGGATAGATTGGGATTATTGAATGAAGAAGATGGTATATTAGAATTTAGTGTGTAAAAAGGGTGTAAGACAGTAAAAAATTCTAATATCCTCGCCGTTGACAAGTTTTTATAAATACATTACTATATATTCTTATGTAATATTTAAATATTTAAATAATTTAATTAAAAATATTATTTAATAGTTAGAGTGAAGACTCATTTTGTTCCTTTACAAAAACTACTTAGTATCTCTGTTAATATTGTTCTAAATCGATATTTTTCTACTTTTAAATTGTGATTGAATTGTCACGTTTGATTTTATTTTTGATTTTTAATTTTATAAATATTAAAATAATTTAATTTTTTATTTAAATTTTATTTTTAAATAATTTAGATTTAAAAATATTAAAAAAAAAAAACAAAATTTTGTTATTAGGAGGAATCGAACCCTAAGTCCTTTATGACATATCTTATGCCTTTACTATTAAGCTAATATACATTAGTGAAGAATAATTTTCATAATTTGTACTAATATTAAGCAATTCTAAATGTAAAATATAAAATATAAAATTTATATCCATGGGTCTCGAATCTAAGTCCTTTTAAATAATACACAAATTTAAAAAATAAAGTAAATAAAATGTAAATCATAAATATAATTAATCAAATAGAAATAAATTAAATAATTATACAAATTTGATATTTTTTGTTTTAAATTTATAAATTTTTTAATATTACTATAATTCATGAAAATTATTTTTCAAAAATGGACATTGTCTTAATCGTAAAGACATGTGATATGGCTTAAAGGTGTTTGTTCCAATCCCTTTTATTAACTGATTCCGGCTTTTTTTTATTTAATATTTTTAAATCTGATTTATTTAACAATAAAATTAAAATTAAAAGTAAAAATAATTTAAAATTTAAAAGATGAAAAAAAAATCAAATTCAACATGGCAGTCTAGTCATGATTTAATAGTAAAAAACGGTTCAGAAAAAATATTAACAAAGAGACTAATATGAAAAAAATATTAATAAAGGAACTAATATGACCGGTTAAATTTTATAAGGGATTAAATCATTTTTTTTTAAGGATTAATTTGAGTTCTATAATTTTTGTAAGGAACCAAATTGAATCTTCACTGTAATATTTATTAGGGTTAACACCCCTACTATTTGGACGATTTTTGAAAATCTCCCTGTAAAAAAATTAAGATTTAATCCTTAATATTTCAAGATTTCATTATTTTAATCCCTCTTGAAACTCGGTCAACAGAATCTTGAACGTAACAGTTTTTTAAATATTTTTTATCATTAATTTTAATGGCATGGTTGACTTAGTTGGCATTTATTATCATTATTATTTTTTTAATTCTAAGTGACATTTTTTTAAATTATTTTATTATTTAATTGTTAAAAGGTTAAATATCAAAACCGAACTATTTGGCTCCAATAATTATTTAACACATAACATATATTTCAATTAATGTTATTCCATAATTATTTGAAAAATACTATTACATAATTATTTTGAAAAATATTTATTATATGTTAGTAAACGGTTTAATATGTTTAATGATCTTACCGAATGATCAGAATCTGTAAAGTGGTCGGGTAATGATCTGCAGTCGAATTGTGATGTTGAGGAGGAAAAAATGGGTTGTACCTGCAAGACACTCCGACGATCAAATAAGAGTGGGACCAAAGAGATACAAGCAAAGTGTTAAGGTATTGGTGGTGAATAGTGAATATTCGATACCTGACCCTCACAAGTGTGAGGGTTTATATAATGCCCCTGGCGTATGGCCATTAGTTCTTATTTTTGGGCCTAGATATGCGGGTATGCAAAAATAGGTAACTGTCAGGACTTGGTCAAATCGGGCAGATGCGCCTGTAACTAGCCATTGGTTCCGAGTATGAGGTATGTTACGGGAAGCAGTCTAGTCGGTTCCTGGTTGTCTGCATGACTTGAGGTCAGGCATACTGAGAGATGCTTGTCGATCATCTTAGGTCAGTGCCAGTTTGAGATGACAAAGAGTCGATATTGCCCGATGGAGAGCAGGGGAGGTTCGGGCCATGGACGTATGGACCGTACTGAAAGAAAGGGTTAAACTGGACTTATTCTAGTCGTCGGGCTAGTCCAGAACAGTAGCCCCCAAGTCGTTGCTTCTAGGCACATGAGTGATGACTTTAACACCGGCTCGTGGAATAGGACACGTCTTACGAGGAGAATGAGTGTCGCCCATCCCGCCTTTCTCGTGGGGAGATGAGGAGTTGGTCGTTAGGAGCCTTGAACTTGAAGAGGTAGCGTGCTTGCGAAGTGGCGCAATGATGGCCTAGGGACTTGGGTGTATTGATGACGACCCTAGGGTTTCCCAGACACATGTCTCACACGCGCGGATGGTCCCAGCTTTAAATACGAGAGGAGTAGGGAGTTTAGTGTTTTTTGTTCTCTCTCTCTCAACTGCTCATAATCGCTCGCCTGTCAACCACCGTCGTTTCTTGAGATTCGCTGCTCGCTGCTGCTATTTCCAGCCTTCCTTCTTCTTTAACTGGTAAGATTTCAGTTTTTCGTTGTCGTTTGCTTTTAGTAATTCAGATATTCACGATTTTCTTCTTAGAAATGCGTCCGGCTAGAGTTTAGGATTCTGTCTTTTAGGACGCCCTTGGGGACTGTTGGTGGCAGATAGTGGTTCTATAGTTTAGAATTGTCGGAGTCGCCGCGGATCCTCCCCGGGCATTTCATGATGCGTCATAGACGGTCCTTTTGGAATCTAGGTCGTTTTTCCAGACCTTTCTTGTTGTCCCATAGATGGTCCGTTAGGGCCTTGGATTCTTCCTTGGACTTCTGTCTGTTTATGCACCTTAATGAGGGTTTCTGGTCGAGGGCACGATCCTCATTTATCAACATCCTTTCACTTGATTTAGCGGTGGAAGGGTGGTTCTGGCATTGATGTCGAACTCATCTTTATCCTCTGCTTTTTAGGTACTATGGCTGACAACGCCCAAGTTAACCTCTCGAGCCAGTCTTTTGGATCTTCACGAAGTTCTTCGAACGAGGCGAGTAGCTCATCGAGTATTCTGGATATTTTTGGGGATGAACTGGATCAGTCGGAACAGCAAGCAGGGGGGGGGGGTGATGTGGAGATGGCCTCCTCTAATCAAGGTTGCATGTTTCCCCCCCGGGGATGAAGAGGATCCGCGGGCTTGGGTCGCGGATGATCATTGGTACTAACCCTCTTATTTCTTCGTGTATCAGGATGATGTTTTTACTGAGTTGTACACCCAAGAGGAAGGAAATCAGGGAGAATGGTCGTTGTATATTCCCAAGAAAGAGAAGGATCTGCTCGAAATATGACAGAAGGAGGATTCCAATGTACGACATCGTGTTTAGGAAATGGGTCTTTGGCTCCCCTTCTCGGATTTCGAGGTGGCCATATTCAAGCATCTGCGGCTAGCTCCTTCCCAACTTCATCTGAACGACATTGCATTTATGCGAGCGTTCAAGATCCTTTGTGATTACCTGAAGATAGGGGATACCATTCCCTTGTTCTTCTATTATTTTCACATTCAGAGGAGTAAAATCGAAGGCAAGTGGGGATGGATCGCGTTGAAGCAAGTCAACGGAAACTGTTCAAAGCTTATCTGGAGTCTATCTGTCACTACAAGGATAAATATATACTGGTGCAGCCTTCCCCAGGCAAGGAGATGCTGAATGTTTTTAGGATTGTACCGGTGTGTGATGAGGACGGTGTCCCCCGTTTGAACGAGCTGGGAGACCCTATGGTCAAACTGGTCTACAAGTTCCCGTTGTAATGGACGAGGAAACACTTCGATAACAAGTTTGATTCCTACGTTTAGAGGGAGGGGGGTTCAGTATCGAGGACCAGGAGAGTTTCGCCGTCCTGGCTTCCTTCGTTGCTCGGATCCCTCGAGTCCAGCGAGTGGGCCGCGGAGGAAAGCCTGTGCTCGATAAGAATGGGGAGGTTGTATACGAGCTATGCCTCATAGTTGTTAAGGAGCTCCTCAAGAGAAAGAATCCCGTCAAATACTTGGGTATTTACGTTTTAAACAGTAACATGCGCTTGTCGTTTTTTTTAATCCTCGTTCACTAACTATGATTCTTTTTGTTTGTTTTGCAGATAGCATGAATCCCTCCCAAGAGCGCATAGCCAAGAGTCTTGTGTTAGAACATAGTTTGATTCTACAACCCTTGTAAGAGTTTTGATGATAACAAATACTCAAAGAACAATTAAGCTCCCTAAATAAGTATTTCATTTTGAAGAGAAGTTCTGATGGAAGAAGCACAGAAGATGAGTTAGATCATTGTTCAAACTTCGATTCAACACATCTTATGTAAAGAAGTTCTAATGCTACAATTTATGAGTGCACTAAAAGTTGTGAAACAAGAACCCTATTATTCTGATTCATAAAGTTATAGAAAGAAATAAAGGAGTTCCAATGGTAACATTCATCTTCTGAAGCATTCTGAAACAAGCAAGTTCTGAAGCGTTACATTTCATTTATGGCTATTCAAAAGTAACGGCTGAAAGTGGACAAGAATCTCTATGTTTGGAAAGTTCTTTAATTACTATTTATCAACATTCCAAAAGCTCCTCATGCGTTCCCTATTATACAAGACTTGAAGGAGAAATCGTTTACGATTTTGCTGCGCACAACAAACGAGATATTTTATCACCTTCATCTTACTAAAATTCATTTGTGTAAAACATTACTTGTGTGATACTGTTTTGTTAGAAAACACATCTTGTACACGCTTTCAAATATTGTATTGTGTAATTCTTTGAGAAAATCAGGTTGTGGTTTAAACTCAAGAAGACTTTGACGATTGTCATCGTATCTGTGTAATCAAGTTTGATTAGTGGATTAAGACCTCGTTGAGAGAGGCGAAATCACCTTGGCGGGTGGACTGGTTTTTCCATTCTTCAATTGGTGTCAGAGCACCTGGTTTTGAGTACAAACACTTAACCATGTTAGAAAAAGATCCAAGCAAGAAAAACACTATGGTGGGACCAAGTTAGAACATCAGCAATGATTATCAGATGAGAAAGACAGAATCAACGACAAACCTCCAATCTTTGATGGTGAAAACTTTGATTAATGGAAGGACAAAATCAAAAGTTTCTTTCTAGCTCATGACGCTGATCTCTGGGATATGGTGACTGATGGGTACATACATCCAGTTGACAAAAGCGGTCAGGAGATTGATAGAAAAAGAATGACAGATCATCAAAAGAGGGAATTCAGAAATCATCACAAGGACATAACAATTCTCTTGAGTGCTATCTCGTACACAGAGTATGAGAAAATCATTAACAGAGAATCAACAAAAAACATGTTTGACTCCTTGAGAATTACGCATGAAGGCAACACGCAAGTCAAAGAAACCAAATTTCTTGCTCTCGCTCATAAGTATGAAGCTTTCAAAATGGAAGAAGATGAAACCATTGAAACAATGTTCTCAAGATTTCAAATTTTGGTTGTTGGGCTAAAAGTTTTGGATAAAGGGTACTCAACTGCAGATCATGTATAGAAAATCATCAGAAGTTTACCCTAGAAATGGAGACCCATGGCCACATCTCTTAAATGGCCAAAGATCTGAACAAAATCTCTCTCGAGGAATTTGTCAACTCCCTGAGAAGTCATGAGATAGAGTTAGAAGAAGATGAGCCCTAAAAGAAAGGTAAGTCTTTAGCTCTTAAATCTAACAAAAAATCTGAATCGAAATTTTGCAGGCAAAAGAAGAAAACTCTGGTGGATCCTCATCAGAAGAAAACAAACTGTCTCTTCTCTCCAGTAGAGTCAATCAGCTGTGGAAGCACATGCATAGGAAGTTCTGAACTTCCATAAGAACAGGAAATCATTCTGAACCATCTTCTGGATACAAAAAATTAAGTAACAGAGACATTGTCTGCTACAAATGCAATGAACAAGGGAATTACAAGAGCGACTGTCCAAATCTTCAAAAAGAGAAACCTAAAAATAAGTTCTTTAATGAGAAGAAGAAAAACCTCATGGCAACATGGGATGACTCAGACTCTTCTGAATCTGAAACAAAATCAGAAGAAGAAAGAGCCAACATAGCCCTAATGGCCAACGTATCAGATGACACTGGATCATCTGGATCAGAATCAGACTCAGAGGAAGAAGAGGTATTCTCTAACTTTTCTAGATCTCAATTAGAAGAAAGTCTGTCAGAAATTCTTGAAAGATAACAGCAACTTTGAGTCATAAACAAGAACCTGAAAAAGGATATAGTTTCTGACTCTGAAGAAACTAAGAAACTGAGATCAGAAAACTCTGAGCTTAAAGAAACAATTACTAAACTAGAAAGTAAATTACAAAAGGCTCAGAAAGAAACTGTCTCAGAAGTTCCTAGTAACTCTGATAAGATCATAAAGGAATATGATCATAGCTTTCAAAAATTTCTTGCTAAAAACATAGATAGAAGCAAGATGGCTTCAATGATCTATGGAGTTAGCAGAAATGGCAAAAAAGGAATAGGATACAATGGTAAAGTATCTCAACCTAAGAAAGTCAAGGATATGGTCATAAAACACACACCTCTTTATTCTCACTTCACCTATGTGCACACACATGACATAAAGTATACTAGTAAGGCTTTTTCTGCTAAACCAAAATTCCAACAGAATTTTGGCAACTCTAACAAACAAGGACCCACAAAGATATGGGTACCTAAGGACAAAATTGTCTATGTTGCAGATGTCTTTAACAGTAAAATTGAAACACCAATCTTGGTACCTGGACTCTGGATGCTCTCGACACATGACGGGAAGAAAGCATATGTTCTAAAGCCTGGAGCTTAAATCTGGAGGCTACGTAGGTTTTGGAGGCAATCAGAAAGGAAAGATTATTGACTCTAGAACTATTGGTAATGGTACACTTCCTTATATAACTAATGTTCTGTTAGTATACGGATTAATGCATAACCTGTTATCCATAAGTCAATTAAGTGATAATGGTAATGATATAATCTTTAATCAAAATTCCTGTAAAGCAGTTAGTCAGAAAGATGAATTTGTCCTCTTTAATGGGAAGAGAAAGAACAACATTTAAAAAATAAAAATTTCTGAACTAAAAAGTCAGAATGTAAAATGCCCATTGTCTGTTAATGATGAGCAATGGGTCTGGCACAAAAGATTGGGGCATGTTAGTATGAGAAGAATATCTCAGATTAACAAACTCAATCTGGTCAGAGGACTTCCTAACCTGAAGTTCAGCTCAAATGCTCTGTGTGAAGCATGTCAAAAAGGAAAGTTTGAAAAACCTTCTTTCAAAATAAAAAATGTTGTTTATACCTCTAGACCATTAGAACTTATGCATATAGATCTATTTGGACCAGTAAAAACTACATCCATTAGTGGAAATAAGTATGGATTAGTGATTGTAGATGACTATAGAAGATGCACATGGGTAAAGTTCTTAAGACACAAGGACGAGTCACATTCTCTGTTCTTTGCTTTCTGTAACCAAGTCCAAAACGAAAAAGATCTTAGAATTGTTAAAGTCAGAAGTGATCATGGTGGGGAATTTGAAAACAAAAAAATTAAACTATTTTTTAATGAGAATGGCATACCTCATGATTTCACTTGTCCTAGAACTCCTCAATAAAACAGAGTTGTAGAACGAAAGAATATAACTTTATAAGAAATGGCCAGAACCATGATCAACGAGACTAACATTGCTAAGAACTTATGGGCAGAAGCAATTAACACAGCGTGTTATATTCAGAATAGAATCTCCATAAGACCTATTTTGGATAAAAATCCATATGATCTGTGGAAGAACAGAAAGCCCAACATTTCTTATTTTCATCCATTCAGATGTACTTGTTTTATTCTAAACACTAAAGAACATCTGAACAAGTTTGACTCTAACACACAAAAGTGTCTCATATTAAGATAATTTAAATGCTAAAAGGCTATAGAGTATATAACACAAACACAGATTGTAGAAGAGACCATTATTGTCATATTTGATAATAAGCTTGGCTCTCAAAAGTCAAAGCAGGGTAAAATTTGTGCAGATATAGAAGTTCAATTTATAGTTATAGGTACTGAAGAAAATGCATCAGAAATTTCTCAAAAAGAATCACAGTCAACTCCAGAAGAAGTTGTCACAAACATTACAGCAACATCTGAAGAACCTTTCCAGAAAAGACAATCCAAAAGCAGTTTAGCTCATCCAGAAAACAAGATTGTGGGAGAGAAAGAAGACCCAATCAGAACAAGATCTACATTCAGAAATTCTGAAGAATATCTTATTGGATTAATGTCTCTAATTGAGCCAACTTCCATTGACGAATCCCTTCTAGACGATGACTGGATACTTACAATGCAGGAAGAATTAAACCAGTTCACCAGAAATGATGTGTAGGATCTAGTTCTTAAACCAAAAGGGTTTAACATCATTGGAACCAAATGGGTATTCAGAAACAAACTAAATGAACAAGGAGAATTTGTCAGAAACAAAGCACGACTAGTGGCACAAGGTTATAGTCAGCAAGAGGGGATAAATTATACAGAAACCTTGCTCCAGTAGCCAGGTTAGAATCTATCAGACTTTTAATTTCTTTTGCAGTAAATAACGGCATCACTCTTTATCAGATGGATGTTAAAAGTGCATTTTTAAATGGTTACATTGATGAAGAAGTTTATGTGCACCAACCCCCTGGTTTTGAAAATTCAAAACATCCAGATTATGTCTATAAACTTAAGAAATCGCTATATGGTATGAAACAAGCTCCCAGAGCTTGGTATGAAAGACTAAGTAATTTTCTGTTAGAAAATAATTTTACCAGAGGGAAGGTGGACATTACTTTATTCTGTAAACTATTTAAAAATGACATTCTGGTTTGTCAAATTTATGTAGATTATATTATTTTGGATCTACTAAAGCCTTATCAGGAAGAGAATTTTCTAAGTTTATGCAGGCATAATTTGAAATGAGTTTGATGGGAGAACTCAAGTTCTTCCTTGGTATCCAAATTAATCAAACTCCAGAAGAAACCTACACACATCAAAGCAAGTATGTCAAAGAACTTCTGAAGAAATTTGACTTGTCAGAATGTAAGCCAACCAAAACTCCTATGCATCCCACATGCATTTTGGAAAAGGAAGAGGCAAGTAAGAAGGTAGAATAGAAGATCTACAGAGGTATTATTGGTTCTCTCTTATATTTAACGACTTCAAGACCAGATATTCTGTATAGTGTCTGTCTGTGTGCTAGATTCCAATCAGATCCTAGAGAATCTCACTTAACAGCTATTAAGCGAATTTTCAAGTATCTGAAAGGTACTACTAATCATGGTTTTTATTATATAAAAACCAAAGAATACAAATTAGTAGGGTACTGTGATGCTGGCTTCGCTGGAGATAGAATAGAAAGGAAAAGTACTTTTAGAAGCTGCCAATTTCTGAGAGACAATCTAATCTTGTGGTCCAGCAAGAGGTAATCCACCATTGCACTGTCAACTACTAAAGCTGAATATATAGCAGCAGCTGGATGCAGCATACATATGCTCTGGATGAAAAGCCAACTTGAAGACTTCAACATATATGAGAGTAACATTCCTATTCTCTGTGACAATACTTCTGCTATATGTCTTTCAAAAAACCCCATTTTACATTCTATGGTTAAGCATATAGAAATAAAACCTCATTTTATTAGGGACTATATTCAGAAAGGAATTCTTTCGTTAAAATTTATAGATACAGACCATCAATGGGCTGATGTTTTCACTAAACCCTTTTCTGAAGATAGGTTTAACTTCATTCTGAAACATCTCAGCATGAAATTATGCCCAGAATGATAGTTTTGTTTATGTATACGTTAACCCTCATAACTTTATGCCTTTATTTTTTGTGTGAACATCTAATCAATAATTATTCAGAAGTAATAAGGAGAGTTGTATAAGGATCTATCTTAGAAGATCTGAACATTCTCCAAACAGTTCATTTCAAAGATAGAAGCATGCAGTTCACAACATCAACACTTGTCATCTCTATGCTAGGTATTCCTCTAAGGCTGAACACGTGTTCAAATTCTTAAGAGAATGAAACATTGATTGGATGCATTGAGACTCGTGTCATATCGGTAACTATTTTATATCTTTATGCTATCCCTCTTTTTCGGAATCATTAATACTAGTAATCATTTTCTTTAAACTCTTTTCTTGTTAATTAAGTCTCCTATTTTCCTATATATACATTTCTCACTTTCACTATCCCTTTTCCACTCTCAATTCCTTTTTCTCTCTTAATGTTGTTCAATCTTTTAAAAACCCTAAAAGAGTCTGTGTGTACAATGGCTTCCTCTCAACAACTTGCTCAAAGATCTCAAAGTATTCATGGCTCTTCTTCCTCAACAGCAGAAAGGTACGAAGAACCCTCAAGAACTCTCCTTAATCTTATTGATTCGCTGGAAGTTCTGTGTGAGCTAATTGTAGACTTCGTCAACATAAAATAAAATGGATACAATTTAACCCTTGATGTTGAGTTACAAGGATGGAACAAGTACTTTGATCGCCTACTGGGTCCAGTTTTTCTAAGACTTGTTAAAGAATTCCAGATTCACACTATAGCTTCAAATCATCAGGTCACTACTTTCGTGATGGGAAAGAAAATAGTCATCTCTGAAGATATCATTGAGCAACTGATAATTCACGATGACGACGATATTCGTTGCAGTGATATGGCTGACAAAAGCTCTGACCTAACAAATATTTCAAAGGAAATTTTTACTTCTGGCCAGCTGTTGTACCCCAAAATTTGCCCTCCCATTTCATCAACATTTTCTCATCCCAAGACCCTTGGAGCTCAAGATCAAGTTAGGGTTTGCTCTGCTCAAGACTCCTCCTTGCACTGTTGACCCAAATTAGGGTTTGTGTTTGCACAAAGATGTTTTGACCCAAAATGCCTAAGATGACTTCCATGCTTCATATTGGACCCACAAGTTTATCCATACCAAGTTTCAAGCCTTGATTCCAATCTTTGCCCAGTCAATTGGACAGTTGACCTAGAAATCAGCTGTATTGGGGAAAAAGTCAACTATGGTCAATTGACAGTCAAACCTCATGATTTTTGACCCACATCAACATTATGAACTCATATGGACCATTTTATCAAGTTTGGATCACAATTCCACAAGAAATTTGATCAGATCATCAAAAGGGTAAAATGGTTATTTTTAGGGTTTTGACTGCACAAAGGCAATTTTTGACTGTTTGACCTAGCCAATGGCAAACCAAGCTCACATATGGACTCAAGGACTCAATGGCATTGTCTTGACATGGTCAACAAGTTCAAAAGATCCCAAATGCACAAGATTGACAGATGAATTTTCCAGTCAACTGAGCCAAAATTGACTGTATACTGAAAAGTCAAACTTTGACTTTTTGGTCAAAATCAAGTGTCAAGATTCATTTTTCATCAAACATGCCAAATCATGAAACTTGTTCATCAAGAAATCAAAAATCACAAATTAGGGTTTGAATTGAAGAAATTTCATAACTTAGAATTTTTCTAAGTTATGAAAATTCCTAATTTTTTCCTAACTTTGTCCCATTTTTTCATCAAGATGCCTTTGGATTCAAGGAAAACTCAAAACATGAAAGTTATAGTCCATTTCAAAATCTACAACTTTTATTCACAAAGTTTCCTCAAAAGAATCTTGTAGCTCAAGTTATGATTTTTGGAACAAGGGTGCAAAACATTCTTAACTTAGAAATTTTTTTACCTATTCTAGGCAGGATTTTTGCCTAACTTCATGGCCACTTTTCACATGCTTCCACTTGGAATTTCAACTTGCATTACAAAGATGGATTGTAGTACACATTCCAAGCTTTCCAAAATGTCCAAGAACTTCTCAAACACCCTTGTGGTTAGGGAGAATAGAATTTGTCAATATGGGCAAAAGTCACTTTGTTCATGAGCCATTTACATGTTCATAACTTGGGCATTTTTGAAATCAGCATGCATAAGCTAGGTTACAGGCCTCTAATCCCTTTCTTACTCAATAATTCAATGCTAAACCATTGTGCCAAGTTGTTATTTCATTCATTTGGGCAATACATGTTAGATTAATCCATAATTAGAAAAAGCAAGTTATCCATTTTTGTAAAGGTACACTTTATGTCAAATACAAATCCAAGAGGCATGGACAAGATCTTGAAGGCTAGAATTTTGTACACATTTCACTCTGATCAAGAGGAAGGAGTGCATCATAGTTTAGGGCTTGGGACAGGCTTGTATAGAAACTCACATTTCATTGCTTCACATAGAAGCAACTTGGCAAACACTACCACAACTCTCATTCCTGCAAGAACCAACTTAAGCAAACTTTCTCAACACTTTCCATACTCCTTAACTAACCTAAAACACGACCAAACCATCTCTCAAACCTCCATATACAGAAAAACATAGTTTTGTGGCAAAACAGGGCATAGGCTGCAGTTTGAATCCCACAGTCCATTCCTATCGTGCGTTTTAGATGAAACCTCTTCAAACACACTCTCTATCATCCATTGAAGTTATTCCAAGCATTGAACTGGAACTGTAACAGCCATAGCCAAGTGTGCCATTTTCATTTTTCATCTGTGCAGGTTGACTTCCATGGAGTGATTCAGAAGGATTCAAGACACACCAAGCATTGGAATAGCATCCCTGGACTTCAAGCAAGCTGTACAAGTCCTCACATTGCCTTGAAAGTACCTCCATTGTTGCACACGATTCCAACTGAACAGGTAAATCTTTGGACTTCTATCTCTCAACCTAGGAAGAGTTAGGCTTAGGTTTATGAATGAAAAATACTCTACTCATGACCCTGAAGCTACACATATAATCACTTTGAATTTATGTTGTGTGTACTGAGAGAATTTTGAAACTGAATGTCTTAAAAAAGGTAGGTCAGGAATTGGGGGAGAAGAAATTCTCTCTCATTTCTGGGAGTTAGATCAACTTTTTTATATATTGGAAATCGTGGCTTCAAGCTCTACAAGTTTCATGTTTTAAGATTTGTCAAAAGATCAAGGAATCAGAAGTTAGCAGGTTGAGCAAGGGCGCGCGTTTTTCTGTGTTCAAACAATGGCTGGAGGTTGAAGAAGCCTCCTTGGGCTGGGCCTGACTTTTTTTTTCTGTTTGCACCACCTTTTCACATTCACACCCCCTTGGCCCATTGTGTTTATTTTTATCATTTTTTGACTTTTCCTTTTTGTTTCTGACTTATTTATTTTTTGTCAAAACATAAAAAATATTAAAAATATTTTTCAACCATTTTTTGTATTTATTAGACATTTATTTGTTTTAATTTGATATTTGGACATATAAATAAACAAATATACTTTTTATGTAAAATACTAAAAATATTACTAATACATTTTATTTTCTGATTTTATTTTATTTTACCTTGTGAAAACATTTTATAAAAAATATACTTTTTTTGTAAATATTAAATATTTTATTTTTGTACATATTTAACATATTTAGTAAATATTATAAAGACATATATATTTATTAGAATATTTAGGGAAAAATACAAAATAATACATTTTTATTTTTATTAATATTTAATCTCAAAAAATACTTTTTTACAATATACTTCCTTTTTATTTATTTTTTGTACATAATTAATAAATATTATATATATTAAATAATAAATACCTTTTATTTAGCAAAATTAGGGTTTTTCCCCCTAACCATGAAAATATCCAAAAATTAACCTTTTTCATTTATTTCACTTGTAAATAATTATATACACTTACACAAATACATTTACACATACACATTTGTTTATTCTTGTACATTACTTCCCATATTACATTTGCGATTAATTCGATTTGGTTGTAAATATTGGACACTACTCTCCTATGAGGTCTCATCCCCATTTGAACATTTGTATCCCCCCATCCCATAATTGTGTTGTAATAATTTAGGACCTTTAAATTTCGCACTTTAAAAGCTTTCTAAATATGCCATGATAGACTTAGGGTTTTGTATGCAAAAATCAACCAAAGCAAATAGTTTGACCTAATTCAAAGATAAAAAAGCATGAAAATGAACAACACTAATAACACTTGCACCCCTAGGGTTTACTCCACTTGTTGCCTTCAATAATGGGCCATGTTGCATGTTAGGGGTCTTTGGCAAAAACAAAACAATATTCAAATGATCATAGTCCCTCGATGACGCTTTCGAAAGTTGCGTCAAAATGATCAAGTCCCTTAAAGGAAAAATTTCCCAAAGACACTTGGCACTATTGCAATCATGGTCTAAACGATGACCCGCGCCCGTCCCGTTCACATCCTAACACAAGATTGTCCACCAAATACAATGGTGGAACAAAATTGTTAAAAGGGTTAAAACATAGCAAAGATCTTTGAGTAATTTAGGAGTAGACAACTCTTGGTTACTTGCCAACTTGCAAAACAAAAACACTTGCCTATTTTTCAAACCACACATCACAACACACTTTCAAAACAACTTTCAAAAACATTGAAAACTTTTTTCAAAAGATAGTACACCTTTGTATACATCCCAACATGGATCATTACAAAGGTTGCCACCACATTGGCCTCTTTTCAAAACATTTTCAAACCCACACACAAAGCACCATTTCAAACAATTGAAAATCAAGGCAAGTGATCTAAGCAAGTAACTAAGAGCCCATGGATAACCATGGATAGAAAGGGTGCTAATACCTTCCCTTTCTATAATCTACTCCCCGAACCCAAGAAAACATCTCAAAGGTTTTTGCTGTGCTTTTTAACCTTTCCTTAGGATAAAATAAAAAGTCGGTGGCGACTCTTGCTCAACTGAAACATTTGCGAAAACAAACGCAAAACCTCAAGTCAGTTCTCCCACCGTATCACAGAACTGACGACTCTGTTGAGGAGAACTTAAAAGTGGAGTAACCTTAGGGCTTAGATCACCTTTGTTTTCAATTGCTTGCTTTGTTTGCTTTTATATTTGTGGGCTTTGCATCGGAGTTTCATAGATCCTAACCCGGATCTGGGGAATACCATTTTAGGTAGCATAAGTTGTGAGGGACCTGTCCGGCGTAGACCGACATGGGTGAAGCAGTGGCTACGTTGGTGTGACACGTTAGTCTGTACCAATATCCCTTGTGTTGCAACGAGGAGAATATGGGTCTTCTAAGGAGTCATTAAACACTAACCGACCTTAGAACCCTAAATTGACCAAACTTGGCCATAGAACAGTAGCAGTATGCTACACTCATTGAGGCTAAACTCTCGCGATGGTTCTGGATGCAAGAAAAGATTGCGATGCTGGAGTTATGATCGATTGAGGGTAGTCAATGATATTGAGATCCTCTAGAACCCGGTTACTTTTGATAGGACAGGTCTTAACCAACGAAACTAAAAGAGGGTAATACCTAAACTTCATGCTGGCCTAAACCCTAAGGGTTGTCTTGTGTGACTTATGTGCCTTATCATGCTTGCCTTTGTGAATAATTGTGGTGTGTTTTATCATAGCATCATACCATCATACCATTGCATGCATCCTGTATAAGGACTGACCCATTTCAAAGACAAGAGGGTTTCATCTTTGCTCTGTTTTGTAGGACATCATGATGCCAGTACGTAGGAATACTATCCGGCTCAACTTTGTTCAACCACCTACTTTGCTCAAGGATTTGGTTGATAGGATTCCAAACACTACTTCCTTCATCCAGAGGCATGGTTCTCTCCTTGGTTTGGTCACTTCAAAGTGGGACCAACAACTGATGAGTGTCCTGACCCAGTTTTATGATCCCCTGTATCATTGCTTCACCTTTCAAGACTTCCAGCTGGTCCCTACCCTGGAAGAATTCTCTGAGTTACTTGGTATCCCTGTTTTGGAGCAGACTCCATTCACTGGCTGGGAGAAGACTCTTAGGCCTGAAGAGATTGCTGCAGTCCTTCCCTTGACCAAAGAAGAGGTAGTGGCTAACTGGGAAACTAGAAGTGGAGTTAAGGGCTTTTTGGCTAAGTTTCTGATTGGTAAAGCTAACAGTTTTTGGAATGACTTAGACTTCAAGGCGTACGAAGACATTCTGGCTCTCTTAATCTATGGTCTAGTTTTGTTTCCAAATCCTGATAACTTTGTCAATATCAATGCCATAAGGATCTTCATGTCTCGAAACCCTGTACCCACTCTCTTGGGTGATATCCTGCAACAACTCTATGCTCGTACTGCCCGAAGACGGGGAACTCTGTGGTGTTGTGCTCCTTTGTTAGTGAGGTGGTTTATTTCGCACCTCCCTAAGTTCGTGCTGAAGAATGAAAAAGGAAAAGGTTGGGCTCATAGGTTAATGTCTCTCACTAACAATGACATCATCTGGACTCTCAGAGGTTTGGATAAGGTAGCCATTATTGATCGTTGCGGAGAATATCCTAATGTTCCATTGATCGGTACCCAGGGAGGAATCTCTTATAATCCATGTTTAGCTCTCCGTCAGTTTGGAAGAGCCAGAAGAGCAGGTCCTCGTGAGATGTTGGTTCCTCACTTCAGTTTTGAATTTCAGATAGGCAGTGACAAACTGCACCATGGATTCATTAAGGCTTGGGACAGAATTCACAAAGCTGAACCACATGAGTTGGGACCAAAGACTTCTCTACCAATGGAACCCTACTGCAGATGGGTCCGCATCCGTGCTCAGAAGTTAGGTATGCCATACGAAGCTGTCAGGCCTGTCATTCTTGAATTTCCTGATGAAGACGGGGTTCCTCCAACTGTTCTCCCTCCTCAGATACCCACTGATGTTGATACACTAAAGAGATCTTGGGCGCAGCTACAGGAAGAACGGGATTTTTATCGGGAAAAGTTCAACGAACAGGAGCAAAAGATCCAGAAGCTGACTAAGCGATTGGAGGAGGAGCGGATCCTGAACGACTACATCCGTACTGAGAAGAGGAGGCCATGGGAGCACTGATGAGCTTTGGATGTTTTCTTTTACAGCTTTTATTTCCTTTTCAGTTATTTTCATTCTTGTAATGCCTAAGGGCCAATTGTTGAACAATTTAAAGTTTGAATCTAATGAAGTTGTGTTTCCTTTTTTGTCTACAAAGTTGAATCCCGATTGTCTTTGAAAGCATAAATCATAAGCATCTCATTGCATCATATGCATAACAGGTACCCTTCTTCTACAGGTTGCTTAATCTTCTTCGCTGTTTATTTCAGCACTCAATCATCATGTCTTCCGAGCCTACTACCGAACAAGCTATCAAGGCCCTCCAGGCCCAAAATGCCCAGTTTCAGGAGCTGGTCATGAGTTTAGCCCAGGGTCAACAGGAGTTGAAGACTTTGCTCTTGAAGAAGAAGAAGAAGAAGAGGACTGCGCTGTTTAACACTGGATAGAGGTTTGGGAATACACTGCAGAATGAGGCTGATCAAGCTACTTCCTCTGTAGGGAGAGCTAGTCCCCAAGAAGGAAGGGTTCCTAGTCCCGCGGTCTCCGACAACGAGACGGATTACAATGACGAATAGTACCCTCCTGCCGAAGACAAGTACAAGCAACTAGAGGACCGTTTAAGTGCCATGGGGATTCAAAATGTTCCGGGGTTGGATTTTGGAGATCTAGGTTTATCTTCTGGAGTGGTGATCCCACACAAGTTCAAGGCACCTGCCTTTGTGAAGTACGACAGGGCTTCCTGTCCTAAGCTGCATCTCAGATCATATGTAAGGAAGATCCAACCTTACACTGCAGACAAGAACCTGTGGATTCATTTCTTTCAGGATAGCCTTTCGGGGCCTCAACTCGAATGGTTCTATCAGCTGGATGGAGCCAGTATCCGAAACTGAGAGGACTTGGCTACTGCTTTTTATAAGCAATATCAGTACAATTCTGACCTCGCTCCCACGCGTACCCAACTCCAGGGTATGTCACTGGGGACGGGCGAAGGATTCAAGGAGTATGCGCAAAAGTGGAGAGACCTGGCTGGCAGGGTGCAGCCACCGCTGACGGATCGTGAACTTGTTGACATGTTCCTATGGACCCTGTCTGGTCCGTTCTTCAATCATCTGATTGGTAATTCCTCTGCTGGATTTACAGATTTGATCTTGACTGGTGAGAGAATAGACGCTGGTATCAAGTCAGGGAAGATACAGAAAGGTGCCTCCGCAAATACTAAGAAGAAGCCCTTCAAGAAGGAAGCCAATGCTATTTATGGTCCCAGAAGACAAGTTAAGCCGGAACGCCGCCAAGCTGTCAATGCGTTGGTAATTTCAAAACCTGTTGCTTCTCCTCAGCAGTTTAATCAACCAAGGGGAGAGAGACCCAAGAGGCAGTACACTCGGCTCAGTATGACCCTGTCTCAGATTTTGCCGCATCTACTGTCAACCAATCTGGTAACTGTCAAAGAAGCTCCGAAGGTAGTGAACACAGCTTCTCCAAAGTACAACCCCAACGCCCGTTGCGCTTATCACTCTGATATCCCAGGGCATTCTATGGATGATTGCTGGGCTCTGAGGAATAAGGTTCAAGACCTTATTGATGCTAAAGAAATACAGTTTGAGGCGCCCGAAAGGCCCAATGTTGTGACTGCTCCCATGCCCTAGCATGGAGTAAATGCTGTGGAAGAAGACCGGTATGTGGCCTCTGTGGAAGAGATTGTTACTCCGTTATTGACTGTCAAAAGGAACCTGTTGCTAGCCGGTTTATTTCCGGGATGTGGTAAAGGTTGCCTTCTATGTGCTATTTCACCTGCTGGTTGTCCCTTGCTGAAATCAGGTATCCAAAGCCTGATGGATAGCAAAGAAATCTTGTTCGAGAAGATTGTTGTTCCTGCTGTCCCTGCTGAAGAAGTGTCTATTGTTACTATTTTCAACAACCCTCCTAAGGCTCCCTCAAAGAAGCCTGTCAAAATCATGTCCACTTAGAAGATTGCTCCTATCATCATCACTGTTCCGGGGCCTCTCCCTTATACATCTAACAAAGCTGTCCCATGGCACTATGGGGCAAATGTTTATGTGCTTGGAATAAAACAAGAGTTTGATGCTAGTACCGGTGTCAGCAACATCACCAGGCCCGCCAAGATTACTCGCAGTGGTAGGCTGTTATCGCCAGATATTGCACCACCAGCTATTCAAAGACCTCTTATCATCACACCTGCAAGTGTGCCTGCTTCCCTTCCTAATCAAGTTCCTGTTTCTACCCCTGCTGCCGAGTCATCTGACGCTCGGGGCAAAGGGATTGCTACTGATTTTCCTGCCCTGACGGAGGCACCAAAGACAACCACTGTTGAGGCTTCCCAGCAAGAGATGGAAGAGATTCTCAAGATTATCAAGAAAAGTGATTTCAACGTAGTTGAACAGTTGGGGCACACCCCATCAAAGATTTCTATGCTATCACTGCTGTTGTGTTCAGAGGCCCATGCCAAAGCCCTGATTTCCTTCCTGAAGACGGCCCATGTGCCACAAGAAACGTCTGCTGATCAATTTACCGATTGTGTGGCCAACTTGACTGCCGATAATGGTTTAAGCTTCTCTGACGCCGATCTGACCGCCAAAGGAAAAAACCATAACGACGTCCTGCATGTCTCCATTGAATGCAGGGGCACTACTCTTGCCCATGTGTTGGTAGACACCGGTTCTTCATTGAACGTATTGCCCAAGAAGGCTCTAGACAGGTTGGATTGTGAAGGTTTAGAGCTCAAGCCTAGTAACATTGTTGTCCGGGCCTTTGACGGTTCGAAAAGGATGGTACATGGGGAAGTTGACATTCCAATCAGGGTTGTCTCTCAAGTTTTTGATTCTACTTTCTATGTGGTGGATATCCGACCATCCTATTCTTGTCTGCTGGGTCGTCCATGGATCCACAAGGTTGGAGTTGTGACCTCCACACTACATCAGAAGCTGAAGTACCCGGTCAGGGGGAAGATTGTTACAGTGCAAGGGGAAGAAGAGTATATGGTCAGCCACCTTAACTCGTTCCGGTACATAGAAATGGATGGGGAATTCATTGAAACCCCCTTTCAACACTTTGAAGAGGTACCTCAGACATTGGCATCAGCTGAAACTGTGATTGAAGACCCTCCTTTGAAGATGGCTTCCTTGAAGGATGCCCGGGCTGTGGTTGAAAAGGGTGATTGCGCAAACTGGGGCCGACTTCCTGATTTCACTCCGAAAACTGACAAGTTTGGTTTGGGCTTCACTGCAGAGGCTCAGAGTGTTGTTCGTAAGGCAAGGATTGGAAGACCTCCTGTGTTCATCACCAACCCGGGAGTGAATGCTATTGGAGACGACGTAGGGGAATCTGAATTCGACAGTTGGATCTACCCAACAACCGACGGTGGACCAAGCAACTGGACTGCCAAAGACTTCACACCTATTTCTTTTGTCACTCAGTAATGAACTCTTTTGTTTTGAATTTGTAACAGACAATATGTTGAAACTTTTATGGCTCGGTGTCTTACCCGAGGCACCGTGGCTTCATTTGTGAGGGCTTTTGTGTGTCATTTTCATATATCATCAATAAAAACATTGGACGTTTGTTGCATTTCAAAATCTTGCGCTCCTTTTCTTTCTTTGTTATATATTGCAAAACAGCTATATTTACATACACTCACTTATACAGGTTCCAATCCACTATGGATCTCACTGGTAACGACTCTGCTACTGCCAGTTATGACTTCGAAAATCCGATCAAATTAGCCGAAGACGAAGGTGAAGATGATTGCGAAGTGCCTGGTGAACTTGCAAGACTGCTACTCCAGGAAGAGAGGGCCATTCAGCCACATGAAGAGCCAGTGGAAACGGTAAATCTGGGTACTGAGACAGACAGAAAGGAAATCAAGATTGGTGCCAATCTAGAGCTTAGTGTGAAACAATGGTTGATTCAGATGCTGCATGACTATGTGGAAATATTTGCTTGGTCTTACGAGGACATGCCTGGGTTGGATACCGACATTGTGGTTCATCACCTGCCTACCAAGGAAGATTGCCCTCCGGTAAAACAGAAGGTCCGCCGTATGCATCCAGAAATGTCCGAGAAAGTCAAAGCTGAGGTTATGAAACAATTTGATGTCAGTTTTCTAGCAGTAACTTCTTACCCTCAGTGGGTTGCCAACGTAGTTCCAGTGCCGAAGAAGGATGGTAAGGTCCGAATGTATGTTGACTACAGGGATTTGAATAGGGCGAGCCCTAAGGATGATTTCCCTCTGCCTCATATCGACGTTCTGGTTGACAACACTGCTCAGCATAAAGTATTCTCCTTCATGGACGGCTTCTCCGGTTATAATCAGATCAAGATGGCTCTTGAAGATATGGAGAAGACCACTTTTGTTACTCAGTGGGGGCACCTTTTGCTACAAAGTCATGCCTTTTGGGTTGAAAAATGCTAGGGCAACTTACCAACGTGCCATGGTTGCTTTATTTCATGACATGATCCATCATGATATAGAAGTATACGTCGACGATATGATTGCAAGGTCCCAAACTGAGGAGGAACACCTTGACCATCTACGGAAGCTGTTTGACTGTTTGAAGTTGTACAAGCTGAGGTTGAACCCAAACAAGTGCACCTTTGGGGTGAGATCTGGAAAATTGCTAGGCTTCGTCATAAGCGACAAAGGTATTCAAGTGGACCCTGCCAAAGTGAAAGCCATACAAGAGATGCCAACTCCCAAGACAGAGAAAGAAGTCAGAGGCTTTCTAGGACGTTTGAACTACATTTCCCGATTCATCTCTCATCTAACTGCTACCTGTGAACCGATCTTCAAGCTACTGAAGAAATATCAAGTGGTACGTTGGAATGATGAATGTCAGGCCGCTTTCGAAAAGATCAAAGAGTATCTCCAAGAACCACCAATTCTTATGCCACCGGTTGAAGGGAGACCTCTAATCTTATACTTGACAGTACTTGACAACTCAATGGGGTGTGTGCTGGGGCAGCATGACGAGTCTGGCCGAAAAGAACACGCCATTTATTACCTTAGCAAAAAGTTTACCGACTGTGAGACCCGGTACTCACTGCTCGAGAAAACTTGCTGCGCTTTGGAATGGGCTGCTCGCCGGCTGAGACAGTATATGTTGACTCACACTACTCTGTTGATTTCAAAGATGGATCCAATAAAGTACATATTCGAAAAGTCCGCTTTGTCCGGAAGAATAGCAAGATGGCAAATGATCTTGACGGAATACGACATCCAGTACACGACTCAAAAAGCAATCAAGGGAAGTGTATTGGCGTACCATTTGGCACATCAGGCAGTGGACGATTACCAGTCGATGAACTTTGAATTTCCAGACGAGGATATCATGGTAGTGACTGATTGTGAAGTACCTGGACTGGATGAAGGACCTGAGGAAGGATCCCGATGGTATATGCACTTTGACGGAGCCTCAAACGCTTTGGGTAATGGTATCGGCGTTGTGATCATATCCCCTAAAGGCACTCATACTCCACTCACTGGCCGGCTATGTTTCAACTGCATCAACAACATGGCGGAGTATGAGGCATGCATCATGGGTCTTCAAGCTGCAATCGACTTAAGGATCAAGTTTCTGAGTGTCTTTGGAGATTCCGCTCTCGTGATCAATCAGGTCAAGGGCGAGTGGGATACGAAACACCCAAACCTTATTCCTTACAAGGAGTATGTGTTAACATTGATCCCCCACTTCGAGGAGATAACTTTTGAACACTTCCCAAGAGAGGAGAATCAGTTAGCGGATGCGTTGGGTACGATGTCTTCTATGTTCAAAGTCAAATGGGACAATGAGGCTCCCCGAATCATTATCTGGAAATTGGATGAACCTGCACATTGCTGCGATCTCGAGACCGAAGAGGTAACCGAAAAACCTTGGTATCACGAAGTGAAGAGGTACCTTGAAGCTCAAGAATACCCCGAAGGCGCATCTGTTAATGACAAGAAGTTCCTGAGAAGGTTTGCGGCAAAATTCTTTCTCAGCAATTGCATTCTCTACAAACGAAACCATGATTCAACCTTACTGCGTTGTGTGGATAAGACTGAAGCAGAAAAGATCATGGCAGAGCTACATGAAGGTACCTTCGAAACACATTCCAGTGGACATACCATGGCGAAGAAAATCCTTCGGGCAGGATATTTCTGGTCCACAATGGAAGCCGACTGTTATCAGCATTCTCGAAGTTGTCATAAATGCCAGATCTATGCTGATAAGGTGCACATTCCTCTGGTTCCTCTGAACGTCTTGACGGCACCTTGGCCTTTTGCAATGTGGGGCATTGATATGATCGACGAAATCAGACCTACGGCATCCAACGGGCACCGCTTCATCCTGGTAGCGATTGATTACTTCACAAAATGGGTTGAAGTAGCTTCCTATGCTACGGTAACCAAGAACGTCGTGGCACGTTTCATTCGGCAAAACCTGATCTGTAGATACGGTGTACCTGAGAGGATCATTACGGATAATGGTACCAATCTTAATAACAAGATGATCACTGAGCTCTGCGAACAATTCAAGATACAACACCACAATTCTTCTCCCTACCGGCCGAAGATGAATGGGGCTGTAGAAGCGGCGAATAAGAACATCAAGAAGATTGTGCAGAAGATGACAGTGACCTACAAAGATTGGCACGAAATGTTACCGTTTGCTCTTCATGGGTACCGTACCTCAGCACAGACGTCAACAGGGGCAACTCCCTTTTCCTTGGTCTATGGCATGGAGGCAGTCTTGCCTATTGAAGTCCAGATACCCTCTCTCCGGATAATGAAGGATGCAGGTTTGAGCGAAGATGACTGGATCCAGACTCGACTTGATCAATTGAACCTAATTGACGAAAAGAGACTCACTGCTATTTGTCATGGTCAGACGTACCAAAAACGGATGATCAGGGCATTTAACAAGAAGGTCAGACGACAAGAGTATCAAGTTGGGGACTTGGTAATCAAGCGCATCATTCTACCTCAAGGTGATCCCAGAGGCAAATGGACCCCTACGTACGAAGGGCCATTTGTGGTTAAACATATCTTCTCAGGAGGAGCAATGATTCTAACCACCATGGATGGTGAAGACCTTCCTCACCCCGCCAATGCAGACATAGTAAAAAGATACTACGCATGAATCAAAGACCCGCTAGGTTGACACACCTAGGAAAAAATAAGGGCTTCCCGGCGAACCAAAAGGGTTCGGGCAAAAATAAGGGATGAAATGAAAAAAAATCTGTACACCCGGCAAGTCGAAAACCTGAAAGGGCGGCTTGGGCAAAAATGGGTATCCCGGTGGACTGAAAACCCGAAAGGGCGGTCCAGGCAAAAGTTAGGGATAAAGCGTAATACTATGTCTCATTGGATCACCTTGCATCCAGAATTCGGCATCAACTATCGAGCTCAGACAACACAATCAATCAGCTTCATCTTCAACTAAGCAGCAAAGCGATGAGACGTTTGAAGACATAAAGGCGATAACAGAGTTGGAACCCATAGCTGTTTTGTTTCCTTTTCAAAATTGTATAAACTATATGCTGTTCGGCGGCGTTCTCTTACTAGGACGTCAGCCTCTTGTACAAAAAATGCCTACTTACAGGCAAATTTCGAAATCAATACAAGTTCAATTTTTCAGACAAATTACCCATTTGTTTTTCCTTTATCTGTTTTGTTTTGCGAAGAACGTCCAATGTTCATTTTTGATATATGCATTTGACATTAATTGCTAATCATGAATATTTGCCTGCGAAACAAAGGACTAATTACAGGTGACATCAGAAACAGGGGCAATTTAGAATTGTTTAAGCGATCTAGTTGCTTTGTCCACCAAGGTACCAAGGTAGGTTCGACTGAAGAATGTAACCAAGTTACCTCAACTCCCCACAGAGTAGGACAAGATTCAGCAGTACTCTCCAAGCAGAGCTGATCTCCTGTCAGCCCCGAAAAGGCACATGGTTCCCCTAGCAAGTCAGCGATACTCTCCCCAAGCAGAGTTAGTCTACTGTCAGCCTTAAGAAAGTTAGGTATCCCCAGAAGATCTCAACATTCTCCAGCGGAGTATAGACATTCCTCAACAAGCATCCCCGGCAGTCTTAATCTAAGATTGTTCCCCGGCGGAATACCAGACACCCAGTAGAACCATTCCCCAGAAGATCTCAACATTCTCCAACGGAGTATAGACATTCCTCAACAAGCATCCCCGGCAGTCTTAATCTAAGATTGTTCCCCGGCGGAATACCAGACACCCAGTAGAACCATTCCCCAGTACAGTCTCAAAAGTTTCCCCAGGAGAGGGGAATCCATATCCCCAGCAGGTCTTGAGGCTTATCCCCAGTAGATTCTGGAAGCTTATCCCCTGCAGAGGACGAACGCATCTCCCCGACTTCATTCAAAGGTTATTTCCCCACCAGGGTATAACTGGTTTATCCTCAGCTAATTACCACGGAAAGATCGTCCTCAGCGAAGTTCTTCCTATTCCCCGGCAGAGTTCATCAAATTCCCCAACATAACATATCAGTGGAATCCCCAGCGGAGCTCTCATCAAAACCTCAGCGAAGTATCTCTTCCCACAGAGTAATACCCCGTGGAGTAATCTCTTCACCTATTTTATTCCCCTCAGAGTAATCTCTCCTACAAGTTTATCCCCCGACGGAGTCATCTTCTCCTACCTGTTTATTCTTGCAACCATCATCCCCAGCGAAAGCAAAGAACTCCACTCTTCAACATCAGCCCAGGATTCCACAAGTTCTCGGCACTCGTCAAGGATTTATTTTCCTAGTTGAAAACACATTCATAGGCATTTCACATTTCATACATCCTGCTTACATACATGATAAAGTGCATACAACACTATCTCATTTTGAGTATCATGACATCATGCATCTCATACATCATGACATTGCATACAACTAATGTTTTGCCTTTTCAGGAAAAGGTCAATCCAAAGATGATTACTATCAACTGTCACAATTCCAGATTCGATTCCTGTATCTAGCCAGGGCACATCTGTGAGTGATTGATTGTAGATTCGATACCTGTATCTAGCCAGGGCACATCTGCATGAAGAGTTTGAAGATCAACCCCTGTAACAGGCCAAGAAATTATCTTTTATTCTCAGGTCAGAGGTTTACACCTGTATCCAGCCAGGAAAGCTATCTCTGCCAACCTCTTGCAAATTCCAGATTCGATTCCTGTATCCAGCCAGGGCATATCTGTAGACAACAATTCTAGATTCCATTCCTGTATCCAGCCAGGGCATGTCTGAAGATGACTTCCAGATTCGATACCTGTATCCAGCCAGGGCATGTCTGAAGATGACTTCCAGATTCGATACCTGTATCCAGCCAGGGCATGTCTGAAGACAAATTCCAGATTCGATACCTGTATCCAGCCAGGGCACATCTGTAGACAACAATTCCAGATTCGATTCCTGTATCTAGCCAGGGCACATCTGTGAGCAACTAATTGTAGATTCGATACCTGTACCCAGCCAGGGCATATCTGCATGAAGAGTTTGAAGATCAACACCTGTAACAGGCCAGGAAACCATCTTTCTTTCTCAAGTACGCAAATTCTCTCTAAGGAATCTCTTACGCGATCAACACTTCTAAATGGCATCTATAAGCCCATTCCCGACAAGGTTCTATCACACCTCGAAATGGCATCTATAAGCCCATCCCCCTATCCACCATCTCTCCAAATGGCATATATAATCCCATTCCTGCCATCACATTGCTGATACTCCAGCATGCGAGTTCAAATTTCCGGGCACTCTAGTGTCCAATCTCCTTTTACCCTCGAGTCGCGAAAGGCAAACTTGCCAATCTAACTCTTCAGGTTCAAGAAGATTGAACAGGGGCAACTGTTGTACCCCAAAATTTGCCCTCCCATTTCATCAACATTTTCTCATCCCAAGACCCTTGGAGATTAAGATCAAGTTAGGGTTTGCTCTACTCAAGACTCCTCTTTGCACTGTTGACCCAAATTAGGGTTTGTGTTTGCACAAAGATGTTTTGACCCAAAATGCCTAAGATGACTTTCATGCTTCATATTGGACCCACAAGTTTATCCATACCAAGTTTCAAGCCTTGATTCCAATCTTTGCCCAGTCAATTGGACAATTGACCTAGAAATCAGCTGTATTGGGGAAAACGTCAACTGTGGTCAATTGACAGTCAAACCTCATGATTTTTGACCCACATCAACATTATGAACTCATATGGACCATTTGATCAAGTTTGGATTACAATTCCACAAGAAATTTGATCAGATCATCAAAAGGGTAAAATGGTTATTTTTAGGGTTTTGACTGCACAAAGGCAATTTTTGACTGTTTGACCTAGCCAATGGCAAACCAAGCTCACATATGGACTCAAGGACTCAATGGCATTGTCTTGACATGGTCAACAAGTTCAAAAGATCCCAAATGCACAAGATTGACAGATGAATTTTCCAGTCAACTGAGCCAAATTTGACTGTATACTGAAAAGTCAAACTTTGACTTTTTGGTCAAAATCAAGTGTCAAGATTCATTTTTCATCAAACATGCCAAATCATGAAACTTGTTCATCAAGAAATCAAAAATCACAAATTAGGGTTTGAAATGAAGAAATTTCATAACTTAGAATTTTTCTAAGTTATGAAAATTCCTAATTTTTTCCTAACTTTGTCCCATTTTTTCATCAAGATGCCTTTGGATTCAAGGAAAACTCAAAACATGAAAGTTATAGTCCATTGCAAAATCTACAACTTTTATTCACAAAGTTTCCTCAAAAGAAGCTTGTAGCTCAAGTTATGATTTTTGGAACAAGGGTGCAAAACATTCTTAACTTAGAAATTTTTTGACCTATTCTAGGCAGGATTTTTGCCTAACTTCATGGCCACTTTTCACATGCTTCCACTTGGAATTTCAACTTGAATTACAAAGATGGATTGTAGTACACGTTCCAAGCTTTCCAAAATGTCCAAGAACTTCTCAAACACCCTTGTGGTTAGGGAGAATAGAATTTGTCAATATGGGCAAAAGTCACTTTGTTCATGAGCCATTTACATGTTCATAACTTGGGCATTTTTGAAATCAGCATGCATAAGCTAGGTTACAGGCCTCTAATCCCTTTCTTACTCAATAATTCAATGCTAAACCATTGTGCCAAGTTGTTATTTCATTCATTTGGGCAATACATGTTAGATTAATCCATAATTAGAAAAAGCAAGTTATCCATTTTTGTAAAGGTACACTTTATGTCAAATACAAATCCAAGAGGCATGGACAAGATCTTGAAGGCTAGCATTTTGTACACATTTCACTCTGATCAAGAGGAAGGAGTGCAGCATAGTTTAGGGCTTGGGACAGGCTTGTATAGAAACTCACATTTCATTGCTTCACATAGAAGCAACTTGGCAAACACAACCACAACTCTCATTCCTGCAAGAACCAACTTAAGCAAACTTTCTCAACACTTTCCATACTCCCTAACTAACCTAAAACATGACCAAACCATCTCTCAAACCTCCATATACAGAAAAACATAGTTTTGTGGCAAAACAGGGCATAGGCTGCAGTTTGAATCCCACAGTCCATTCCTATCGTGCGTTTTAGCTAAAACCTCTTCAAACACACTCTCTATCATCCATTGAAGCTATTCCAAGCATTGAACTGGAACTGTAACAGCCATAGCCAAGTGTGCCATTTTCATTTTTCATCTGTGCAGGTTGACTTCCATGGAGTGATTCAGAAGGATTCAAGACACACCAAGCATTGGAATAGCATCCCTGGACTTCAAGCAAGCTGTACAAGTCCTCACATTACCTTGAAAGTACCTCCATTGTTGCACACGATTCCAACTGAACAGGTAAATCTTTGGACTTCTATCTCTCAACCTAGGAAGAGTTAGGCTTAGGTTTATGAATGAAAAATAGTCTACTCATGGCCCTGAAGCTACACATATAATCACTTTGCATTTATGTTGTGTGTACTGAGAGAATTTTGAAACTGAATGTCTGAAAAAAGCTAGGTCAGGAATTGGGGGAGAAGAAATTCTCTCTCATTTCTGGGAGTTAGATCAACTTTTTTATATATTGGAAATCGTGGCTTCAAGCTCTACAAGTTTCATGTTTTAAGATTTGTCAAAAGATCAAGGAATCAGAAGTTAGCAGGTTGAGCAAGGGCGCGCATTTTTCTGTGTTCAAACAATGGCTGGAGGTTGAAGAAGCCTCCTTGGGCTGGGCCTGACATTTTTTTCTTCTGTTTGCACCACCTTTTCACATTCACACCCCCTTGGCCCATTGTGTTTATTTTTATCATTTTTTGACTTTTTCTTTTTGTTTCTGACTTATTTTTTGTCAAAACATAAAAAATATTAAAAATATTTTTCAACCATTTTTTGTATTTATTAGACATTTATTTGTTTTAATTTGATATTTGGACATATAAATAAACAAATATACTTTTTATGTAAAATACTAAAAATATTACTAATACATTTTATTTTCTGATTTTATTTTATTTTACCTTGTGAAAACATTTTATAAAAAATATACTTTTTTTGTAAATATTAAATATTTTATTTTTGTACATATTTAATATATTTAGTAAATATTATAAATACATATATATTTATTAGAATATTTAGGGAAAAATACAAAATAATACATTTTTATTTTTATTAATATTTAATCTCAAAAAATACTTTTTTACAATATACTTCCTTTTTATTTATTTTTTGTACATAATTAATAAATATTATATATATTAAATAATAAATACCTTTTATTTAGCAAAATTAGGGTTTTTCCCCCTAACCATGAAAATATCCAAAAATTAACCTTTTTCATTTATTTCACTTGTAAATAATTATATACACTTACACAAATACATTTACACATACACATTTGTTTATTCTTGTACATTACTTCCCATATTACATTTGCGATTAATTCGATTTGGTTGTAAATATTGGACACTACTCTCCTATGAGGTCTCATCCCCATTTGAACATTTGTATCCCCCCATCCCATAATTGTGTTGTAATAATTTAGGACCTTTAAATTCCGCACTTTAAAAGCTTTCTAAATATGCCATGATAGACTTAGGGTTTTGTATGCAAAAATCAACCAAAGCAAATAGTTTGACCTAATTCAAAGATAAAAAAGCATGAAAATGAACAACACTAATCACAGTTGCACCCCTAGGGTTTACTCCACTTGTTGCCTTCAATAATGAGCCATGTTGCATGTTAGGGGTCTTTGGCAAAAACAAAACAATATTCAAATGATCATAGCCCCTCGATGACGCTTTCGAAAGTTGCCTCAAAATGATCAAGTCCCTTAAAGGAAAAATTGCCCAAAGACACTTGGAACTATTGCAATCATGGTCTAAACGATGACCCGCGCCCGTCCCATTCACATCCTAACACAAGATTGTCCACCAAATACAATGGTGGAACAAAATTGTTAAAAGGGTTAAAACATAGCAAAGATCTTTGAGTAATTTAGGAGTAGACAACTCTTGGTTACTTGCCAACTTGCAAAACAAAAACACTTGCCTATTTTTCAAACCACACATTACAACACACTTTCAAAACAACTTTCAAAAACATTGAAAACTTTTTTCAAAAGATAGTACACCTTTGTATACATCCCAACATGGATCATTACAAATGTTGCCACCACATTGGCCTCTTTTCAAAACATTTTCAAACCCACACACAAAGCACCATTTCAAACAATTGAAAATCAAGGCAAGTGATCTAAGCAAGTAACTAAGAGCCCATGGATAACCATGGATAGAAAGGGTGCTAATACCTTCCCTTTCTATAATCTACTCCCCGAACCCAAGAAAACATCTCAAAGGTTTTTGCTGTGCTTTTTAACCTTTCCTTAGGATAAAATAAAAAGTCGGTGGCGACTCTTGCTCAACCGAAACATTTGCGAAAACAAACGCAAAACCTCAAGTCAGTTCTCCCACCGTATCACACCAGCCATCAAACAAAATTAAAGGTCTGAAAGATTACCTCAGAATTTGGTCAAAAATCATTTTGGGTTACATCAATCACATAAAACCTACAAGTTCTCCAAATTATATCAACATTGATCAGCAGTATCTTTTGTACTTCATAGCCACAAAATCAAAGGTTAATCTTCCTCATCTTCTGTTCAATCATCGAAGACCAACGTAAAAGAGACAAGAGACGAAGAAAGGACAAAGAGAGATTGGATTCCTCTGGGAAGACTCATTTCAGATATTCTGACAGAAAACAATCTGATAGAACATCTAGCTAAGGCTCAACAAGTCAGCACTCTTGAAGCTTGTGTTGGTAAACCTTTCAACACCAAGAATCTGAAGAAGATGAAGATTATTGAAACTATCAAGAAGCATCCAAAAATAACAACCAAGGAAGTCATTACCACTAGAAGATTACCTCTGAAGTATTTTTATCTCTTCTCTCAAACAGATGCTTCTCCAGATATTATTCTTAGGTATTTGGATGCTTGCAAGATGGACGGGACAAATCCAGAAGTGAACATTCGTGATCTGAGACAACAACCTCTGGAAGTTTCTCCCAGAAAATCAAGGAAAAGGAAAGCTGTTGTAGAAGGAACTTCTTAGAAGATTCCCAAAGCTGCCAAAAAGAAAGGTAATCCATCTTTTATTTCTGTTATTGAATTTGTACTGCTACCAACATCTGAAAACCCTTCTTCTCCAAAACCCACAGAAGATCCATCACCTCAAACCTTTGATGACTTTGACATTGACTTTGACACCTCACTATCTCTAGATAACCTTCTGAACAATCCACCTACTACCCATCTTGACCAAAATCAACCTGAACTTGCTCAAGTTCTTTCTGATATTGATCAATTTCATATGCTGTTTGAAGCTCCCCACATAGAAAATCCAAATTTTGACTCTGATACCACAACATCCATCCCTGGAATCACCTGGCCTCTCATGGTCTCCCAACCACAAACAAATCCCTCAACATCTTCTCAGAACCTCTCTATTCCAAATATTCCATTTCCTTATCAATCCACTCCACCAAACTCACCAAATTCACCCATTTTTATTTCCGACTCTCCCTTTCCAAATAACCACTCAGAAGATCCTTTTAGAACTATTATAAACTTAGAAGCTTTGGATAATCTTGTCACAAGCTCTCAGAAAATGTTCGTACCAAAACCAAAACCAAAAATCTCCAAAGTAGATGTTGGTAAATCTTTGCTGATTTTTGAAACAGAAATACAAGAATGGGTTAACTCTATGAAGCTAGATTGCTTAGAGAATCTTAATCTGGGTGCTTCTGATTCTCATTGGAACCAGTTTAGAAAATGGTTCAACTCTGATTCCATGAAACTCAAGGAGCTGAGTTATGAAATTTCTCAACAGAACTCCTGTGATCATCTGAATATCTTCATGGATCAAGTTTTGCATCAATGGGAAAAGAAGCCACTCCTTATGCTGGACAATGTCCCTTGGGAAGATCATCAGCCAACATAATGTAATTAACCATCCTTTGATCCTCTTCCTCTGGTCATGTTTCAAGACAAAGGCAAGGAAGTTGAAGAAGCTCCTGAGTCAAAATCAGTTGCAGTATATTCTGAAAAAGTGGTTCCTTCTGCTGATATACCCTCTTCATCTCTTGTGTTGCAAACTCTGGAGAAGTTGAAGAAAGAGAATGACGTGTTTAAGAAAAGGCTAGAAAAGTAGGATGATACGTGCAAGAAAATCAAGGGGATGCTTGGAAAACAAGAAGAATCAAACAATCAGATTAAGAGTTTATTGGAAGCCCTGTTCACATGACTTCCACCACCTCAAACTTAGTTCTGAAATTTGATTTCTTCATTGTGTTATTTTTATTTATTTCCTTCAGAATGTGTTTTTATTGGAATATTTTTGAATTTAACATGCCTTTTATTGTCTAAAGTGTTTTTATTGCTTTTTTATTCTTGACAAAAAAGGGGGAGAACGTAAGATATTTCTAATATAACAGTATTGAGACTTAGTCTCCAACATTTTGAACATCATAACTTCTATTGTTTTTTTCTGAAAGAAAAACAAGAACGAAATCTGTTGAGGACAAAAGTGGACGCATCAAAAATATTTTTCTCAAAAACTCTTATTAGAATAATCTTCAGGGAAGTATTTCTTCTCTATCTGAGTATCCAACACAGGTGGAGACTTTAAATGCTTTATGTTCTTTAAGTTTCTATCAAAATATCCAAGTTTTTGTCATCACCAAAAAGGGGGAGATTGTTAGAACATAATTTGATTCTACAACCCTTGTAAGATTTTTGATGATAACAAATACTCAAATAACAATTATGCTACCTAAATAAGTATTTCATTTTGCAGAGAAGTTCTGATGGAAGAAGCAATGAAGATGAGTTAGACAGTTATTCAAACTATGATTCAACACATCTTATGTAAAGAAGTTCTAATGCTATAACTTTTGAGTGAACTAAAAGCTGGAAACAAGAACTTCGTTATTCTGATTCATACAATTATGGAAAGAAGTAAAGGAGTTCCAATGGTAACATTCATCTTCTAAAGCGTTCTGAAGTAAGCATGTTCATAAGCGTTACATTTCATTTATGGATATTCAAAAGTAACAGCCGAAAGAGGACAAGAATCTCTATGTTTGGAAAGTTCTTTAATTACTATTTATCAACATTCCAAAAGCTCCTCAAGCATTTCCTATATATACAAGACTTGAAGGAGAAATCGTTTACGATTTTGCTGCGCACAACAAACGAGATATTTTATCACCTTCATCTTACTAAAATTCATTTGTGTAAAACATCACTTGTGTGATACTGTTTTGTTAGAAAACACATATAGTACATGCTTTCAAATTTGTATTGTGTAATTCCTTGAGAAAACTGAGTTGTGGTTTAAACTCAAGAAGACTTTGACGGTTGTCATCGTATCTGTGTAATCAAGTATGATTAGTGGATTAAGACCTCGTTGAGAGAGGAAAAATCACCTTGGCGGGTGGACTGGAGTAGTTTGAGTTCAAACAAACCAGGATAACCAACTTGTCTTTTGCTTTAAGTTTTAAAAACCCCAATTAAAACCCCCCTTCTTGTGTTTTTCCATTCTTCACCTTGCTGCTAGAGAGAGGAAGGCTTAGAAGGATGCTCATACTGGCTCGGGGGTCCCTCCTACTTATGGATCGGGCGACTCGTCTTCAGACCAAGCTACCGTTGCTCTCTCTCTTTCCTATGTATCCTTGAAAGCAAAAATACCTCGTGCCGAGGGAAGCGTTGACCTGACCGCCAAAAAGGGGAAAGGAACATACGACCTGCTCCCTTGCTGTCTAGAGAAGGCTTTCTTCGAGGGCGCAACTATTTTCCTTCCTCGGGCCGAATCTCTTCACCTCGAGGGTTTGGGCCGTCCAGAGAAGAGGGCGATGCTGGCGTAGCATGTTAGTGGTTTAATGCGGATTTTGGAGATGGTCGTCGCCTATAATGAGGGGAGTTCTTCGAAGGAGGCAGAGTTGAAGAACCTTCGGGCTAAGCTAGTTGCGAGCGAGAAGGCCCAAATCGAGGAGGAAAGGGATCGGAAGTTGTCCGAGGAAGAATCATGGAGACTCTTTGAGGAACGCAGGATCTTGTCGCTCGAGAAAAAATATCTCGAGGAGAAGGTAACAGTCCTGATCGCCGAGGTGACGCCTGCTGAAGACGATCTGAAGGACACAAAAACTTAAAGAATCGGGCCGAGCTTGTTGCTCGTTTTCAACTGGAGGTAGATGATACCTAGGTTGTCTCCGAGAGGAGTTTTGAGAATGCAGTGAAGTAAATCCATGCGCTAAACCGCAGGGTTGAACTCAACACATCAGGCATGGAGGTCAATTATTACGTGGCCGCTGGTAAGATTCTGGTCCCCGATTATCTCAACGAGTTCGTTGCTCAGCTTTTCGTGGATCCTACCCAACTATCTCCTGTCATCGAAGAAGAGGTTGAAGGATGATTGTCAGTCTTATTTTGTTCCGGCCTGCGTGCCGTATTATTTTAATTATGCTTTTTTGGGCTCTTGCCCATTTTATGTAATTTTCAAACAAGTGTGGTCTCTAGCCACAAATTTATTCTTTTGGATGGGGCATCAAAGGCCTCCTTTGTTGTAATATTCGCACAATAGCAGCCCAGATGGTCGTTTCTTTTAGTTTTTCGGCCATGATGGTCGTTTGTTTCAAATATTTAACTTGTGTTTGCATGTTTACTGATAAACTTGTCCGCTTGGGACATATTTTATTTTTTCCAAGAGTTTGTAGCAGGGATTTGCTCGTTTAGTTCGTATGTTTGCCAATGTGGAGAAATTGATCAAACAACCAGGGTGAATATTGGGCATGGGCCGGAACTCAGGTCTCGTTTTGAGGGACCTGGGTTTGGCAGTGTGAACTTCCCGTCGTGAGCCAGGAGTTTTACTATCATGGCACGAGGACTATGGAGCTCGATCGAGTTATCCATGTCGGGCTGATGGTGAGCTCGTTATAAGAGTGGAGCTTCGCCCCTTCTGAATATTTTGGGTTCTATACTTGTGCCTAGGAACACGTGCTCGGGCCTGGGCAAGTTTGTCTTGTCGACCAAACTCTCCGAATACTCAATGTTTTAACTGTAATATTATTTTAATTTTTCAGTGTTTAATGATCGAATGAGTTTTTCCCCTTGTAAGTTTTCCAAGTAATACGCTCCAGTCCCCGTTTTCGTGTAGACGCGATTAGGACCTTCCTAGTTCACTGCGAGCTTGCCCTCACGAGATTCTTTGCAATTTCTCTTTAAGACAAGGCTTCCGACCTCGAACTCTCATCGTATGATCTTGGCATCGTAGTGCATGGCTATTTTTTGTTTGAGTGAGGCCTCTCGTAGGGCCACTTCTATTCTTATTTGTTCTACTAGATCGATTTCCTTCTGAAGGGCAACGTTGTTCATCTCCTTGTCTGGGGGAGCCTCGGTTCATCTGGAGGGTTCTTCGATCTCCACGGGACTGAAGGCCTCTGTCCTATAAGCTAGTCGAAAAGGGGTCTCCCTGGTTGACGAGTGTGTCATTGTTCGATATCCCCAAAATACATTGTGTAACTCCTCGACCCATCTTTTCTTAGTTTCGTCTAATCTTCACTTGAGGCCCCTGAGTATTACTCTGTTCGCGGATTCGACTTGGCCGTTCATCTGGGGATGCTCGATAGAGGCGAAGTGCTGGGTGGTGCCTAGTCTGGTAACGAATTCCTGAAAGGTGTGGTATGTGAATTGAGTCCCATTGTCGGTGAATATCTCTTGTGAGATGCCAAACCGAGCGATGATGTTTCTTTTATAGAAACAGAGGACGTTTTGGGCGGTGATTTTGGCCAAAGCTTCAGCTTCTATCAATTTAGTGAAGTATTCGACCGCTACGGTTAAATATTTGTTTTGATTGGTTCCAACCAAGAATGGACCGAGGAGATCCAATCTCCACCAAGCGAAGGGCCAAGGAGAGGAGAGGGACTTGAGCTCGTTGGGAGGAGCTAAATGCATGTCTCTATGTCGTTGGCATTTGTCGCATTTTTTGCGTGCTCTTTCACATCGTGCTGCATGGTGGGCCAATAATATCCTGCTCGCAAAGCTTTTCTTGTAAGGAATCTTCCGCCCAGGTGTCGGCTGCTAATACCCTCGTGGATTTCGAGCAAGACACGATCCGTACCGTTTTGGTCGACACACTTGAGAAGGGGAATGGAAAATCCTTTCCTATAAAGTTTGCCCTCGACCAAGACGTACGAGCAAGCTCTTCGTCTGACAACGGCCGCTTCTTTCGGGTCGTCAGGGAGTTTTCCTTTAGTGAGGTAATCGTGTACGGGGTTCATTCAGCAATCACTGTCCCTGATGGAAAATACTTCTAACGTAGAGGGTGGCTTCTGGGTGCTTGGTCGAGGAAGGATTTCCTGTATTACCGGCTTATTCCCTACTTTCCTCTTCGTGCTTTCCAGCTTAGATAGGATATTTGCGCGGGCGTTGTGCTCACGCGGAACATGTTGCACTTCCACAAATTTAAATTTCTTTTTCCTCTCCTGGACCAGGGCCTAATATTCAGAGATTTGGTCGGTTTTGACCTGATATTCGCCTCGGACTTCAGAGGCGACCAACTGAGAGTCAGTGAAGATCTTTACTTCCTTTGCTCCAAGATCTTCGGCCAGTCGTAAGCCTTCCAATAATGCCTCGTATTCCGCTTGATTTCCAGAGGTCGGAAAAGATAATGCAAGGGAGACCTCGATTAAGGTCCCTTCTTCGTTTTCCAATATGATGCCAGCCCCGCTTCCTGTTGAACTGGAGGCGCCATCGACGAAGATCGTCCAACGACGTGATCCATAGGGGTCTGCAGGCGAGGTCATTTCAGCTACAAAGTCAGCCAACGCCTAATCCTTAAGGGATTTCATTCTCTCATATTGGATGTCAAATTTAGAGAGCTCTAAGGACCATTTCAACATTTTGTTGGCCATGTCTGTTCTTTCGAGCAACTGCTTTATTGGCTGATCCGTTCGGACGACTATGGTGTGAGCCACAAAGTAGTGTCTGAGCCTCCTCGCTGCGTTAACAAGGTCTAAAGATACTTTTTCAATTTGTTGATATCTCGTCTCCGGGCCTTGCAGGGCCTTGCTTGTGAAATAAATTAGTCTTTGTCCCTCTGGAGTTTCTCTAATCAGTGTTGCACTTATCGCCTTGGAGGCGACGACCATATAGAGGTAGAAGACCTCGTCTTTATTGGGTCAAGAAAGGACGGGCGACTGTGTTGGCGCTCGTTTTAAGTGAATGAGGGCTCGCTCGCATTCAGACGCCCATTCGAAGGCAGCTTCCTTGCGGAGGAGTTTGAACAGGGGAAGTGCGTGATGGGTGGATTTTTGCCATGATTCTAGAGAAAGAAATGAGCATGCCATTTAGGATTTGGATGGACTTTTTTGAGATGGGCATCGAAAATTCAGAAAATGCCTGACATTTGTTGGGGTTTGCTTCAATGCCTCATTCTGTTAGGTAGAATCTAAGGAGCTTGCCTGCCCGTACGCCAAAGGTACATTTTTCCGGATTGAATCATATCCAACACCTTCAAGCCTGCTCGAGCACTTTATTTAAGTGGAGGGCATGGTCGAGCTCTTCCGTGGACTTGATGATCATGTCGTCCATATAGACTTTGAGCACATCGCCTATCTCATTACGAAAAACTTTGTTCATCATGCGTTGTTATGTAGCACCCACGTTTTTAGGCTGAAGGGCATTACATTGTAGTAATAGTTTCCCGATTCGGTCATGAAAGCGGTGTATTTTTTTCTTCTATTTTTGCCATTGGGATTTGGTTATAACCATAATATGCATCCGTAAATGATAACAATTTGAAATCGGCCGAGTTGTCGACTAGTTTGTCAATATTAGGGAGGGGATAAGCATCTTTCACGCAAGCCTGATTGATATCAGTATAATCAATACACATGCGCCACTTTCCATTAGATTTTTTCATAAGAACTACATTTGATAGCCATGTTGTGTACTGGGTTTCAGAAGTAAAATGTGCCTCTAGGATGTCTTTTACAGCTAGTTCTGCAGCCTCTACTTTTTCGGAGGACTATTTTCTTCTATGCTGGGCGACCGCCTTGAGGGCAGGGTCTATAGTCAAGTGATGACATGCAATTTTTGGATCTAATTTGGGTATCTCGGTCGCACTCTAGGCTAATAGATTAGCATTCTCCGCTAGGCAAGCTTTGAGTTGCCTTTTTGCCATGCCGGGGAGGTCTGCTCCAATCTTCACTCCTCTGGTGGGATCTTCTCCAAGGGGAACGAGCTCGAAGTCGCCGTCTGGGATTGGCCGTGCGTGACTCGAGAGTTCGTCACGATCTACAGAGGGGGTTGAACCTTCGCCTTCGACCATGGGATTATTTCCCTTCTTTCTTTAATCGACAAGATCTTCCTTAGAGAAGCGGCCGTCGAGGTCGATGGCATTGACCCTTGGTAGTGGCTTGACTTCCTCGGAGTTGGATGGCAGTGCGACTCCGGTGGTCATTCGAGGTTGAGCATTGATGGAACTGAGGCCCCTGAATGAAGCTTCAAAACACCTTATTGTTGCTTGGATATCCCCGTCGAGGGTGGCGACCAAACCTTCGGCAGTGTAGTACTTCATTTTGAGATGTACGGTGGAGGGAACTGTGATAATTTCAGAGAGAATGGGTCTCCCGACGATGCACTGGTAGAGAGACAGACAATCCACCACCAGGAATTGGGTCTTGATGGCTCTGGCTGTTACCCCTCTCCCGAAGGTGACGATTAACTCGACATATCCCCAGGGTTTCATGCTGGCTCTATTGAAGCCCTGGAAGTCTGATCCTACGTACGGGATCAGATGGATTTCATTCAACTGCAAGGTGGTGAATCGCTAGGTGTATGTGATGTCCACTGAGCTTCCTTGATCGACCAGTATGCGTCGCACGTCGAAATTCTCCATGAGAGCTCTTACGAGTAGTGGGATGGTTGAATTCGAAGCTCCATCTAGTAGTTCCTCCCTGTAGAAAGCGAGGGGATGGGAGCCTCCTCGGAATTTGTCCAACGTGGCGTCCATGTCCGAGTTAGCTTTGATGAGCTAGTAGAATCTTCTTTTTACCGAGCCAAACGTGTGCCTGTTGAATCCCCTGCCAGAGATGACCATGGCCACGGGGAACGATTCCCAAGGACTGTGGGAGGAGAAGTATAATGGGACGTTCTCCATGTCCGGGTAGTAGAAATATTCCGGCCGCGAGATGCTTATGGCGACCAGTATGGCGTCAATGTCGAGAGTCTCCTTCCCCTCTTCGACGTTTTTAGTTTCTAGTGCTTCTTCACGGGCGCCCTTCTGCTTCTTGTATTGTTTGAGGTACCTATCTCGAATCAGTATTTAGATTGCATCCTTGAGGTGAATGTAATCCTCGTTGTTATGCCCATGGCTTTTGTGGAACCTATAATATTTGCTCTTGTCGGTTCCCGTTTTGGAAGGTGTTTGTCAGGGGAAGCGCACCCCGACCTGATAAAATTCGGAATTGGTGTATTCAGATAAAATACGCTCCCTTGAGGTAGTCAGAGGGGTGTAGTCGTGGAAACGACCAGCTGGCCCTTTCTAGTCCTTGGAGTCTTAGGACCTGTCTTCCCGTTTATTTTCTCCCCAACGGGATGTCGAGGGCTCGTAATTCCTTGAGGTCTTGGCACTCCCTATGTGCCTCGATTACCTAGCCTTGTTGGCGGCTTCCTTCTCCATGTATTGGATGTATTCCTGGGCCTTGAGGAAGAGGGAGTCGAGCGTGGCCGATGATTCAATGCCCACAGCTTTGGTAAAGTCGCTGTGGTGACGGAGCCCGCGCTCGAGGAGATATTTCTTCATGTTGTCGGTTGGGAGACCTGCACTGCTTCCTTGTTGAAGCGTTCGATGTATGCCTACAGAGATTCATCTCCGCCCTGGATGATTGCTTCGAGCAAAGCCTCTGGCTTTGGGTGTCGATGAGAGGCGGTTAAGTGTCTCGAAAATATCCTCCCAAGCTGCTTCTAGGAGGTGATGGGCTCATCCGGGAGACTCTTATACCAAGACATTTCTCCCTTCCTGAGAGTGGTTGGGAACAATTTGCACTTGATGGCCCCTCTGACTCCTCGATAGTCGAGGAGAGCGTTAATGTTCTCAATATGTTCGTTGGGGTCCGTCTTTCCATCGTAGGTTCCCAATGGAGGTGGCTTCTCCAGGACGACAGGGTGTTGGGCTTCCGTAATTTCCCTTGATAGTGGGTCGCGGGGCTCATCGTCTTCACTATCCGCGGGGGAAGGAGAATAGGACTGATAATTTTTACCCTGTTGATCATTGAGGTCTCGTCGGGGGGAGGGACTCCTCCGTTTCTGTCTTGGTTCGGGCGAAGGTAATCGAGAACGGTCGATTTGATTGTCGTCTTTCCTCTTCTTGGATGAAGGAGAATCTTGATCTTTCATGGAGGGGTGTGTGATTGCATTTCTTGAAGAAAGAAACATCGCGCTTCTCCTTTCATGGTGGAAGGCCATGCCTAGGTGGAGATATACCTGGGAAGTATCGTCGTTGGGTTCTCCGAGGGGGAGACCTTGACCGCTTCTTCTCTCAGGGCCCTATCCTTTGGTTCTGCTGTAGGATAAGGGTGTTGGTCTGGTTGATGGCAGCGAGCAATTCTGCAATGGCCAGGTCGGTGCTAAGAGGGATGAGAACTGGTTGCAGGATCTCTAGTAGTTCCTCAGTGGGATTCTTGGGATGTCCCTTGTCCAAGAATTGGTTGTCGTTACGTCGGGTGTCAATTGAATCTAGAGACGCAGTTTGGATGTCTCAGAAACCTAGGTTTTCCTCGAGGTGAGGATGTTCCTGGCTTTGTGTGCAGGGGAAAGAACAGCCTTTCTGAGAAGTTAAAGATCATCATGGTTTAACATGATTTATGAAAGGAATCTTGAAAATTTGCTTTGATCTTTGAGTTTCGAGGAAAAAAAGATAGGGAGAGCAGTTTCCCACAGACGACGCCACTGATCTTACCGGTTAATCATAACCTGCAAGGTGGCCGAGTGATAATCTGTAGTCGGGTTGTGACGTCGAGGAGGAATATGGGGTTGTACCTGCAAGACACTTCGACGATCAAGAGTGGGAGCAAAGAGATACAAGCAAAGTATTAAGGTATTGGTGGTGAATAATGAATATTCGATACATGACCCTCACAAGTGTGAGGGTTTATATAATGCCCATGTGGCATAGACATTGGTTCCTATTTTTGGGTTTGGATAAGCGGGTCCGCAAAAATAGGTAACTTCCAGTACTTGGTCAAATCGGGAAGATGCGCCCATAACTAGCCGTTGGTTCCAAGGAGGAGGTAAGTTACATGTAGCAGTCTGGTCGATTCCTGGTTGTCTGTACGACTTGAGGTCGGGAAGAATGAGAGATACTCTTCGATCATCTTAGGTCAATGCCGATTTGGGAGGGCAAAGGGTCGATATTGCCCGACGGAGAGCGGGGGAGGTTCGAGCCATGGACATATGGACTGTACCGAAAGAAAGGGTTAAACTGGGCCCATTCTACCTGTCGGGTCAGTCCAGGGCACTTAATATTATTAATTTATTATTTAAATATTTATTTTATATTTAATTATGCTCATAAGGATTTAAATTTTTAATGAGATTATAGGTCATTTTGTGGACATAGAATATTTTGACCTTGAATTATAGGCCATGACCTTAACTTTTTATCCATGTAACTTTCAACTCAAGTCTCCAACTGACCTGGTTCTTTTTGGATTCTGTTCTATACCAAGAGAGGACCATTTAGTAAGGAGAAGTTCAAGGAATCGTATAGTGTACAAGATTTTTCCATAAGCTTGAATTTATTTGCATAAAACTAACTTATGTTCCGAAACCGAAATTAGAAATGTCACAAAAATCAAGAGGGACCACCAAAATAAAGTGAAAACTTGTCCCAAATGATAAAACACAACACACAATAGCAAGAATGACCTGAATAGGCAAAGATTGCGTGTGTTTTAAGTGACTTTGAAACCAAGCTTTCATCACAAAAACGTGCACATAGGATCACACGTATTGCAACAAATTCTCACACGTATGAAGATGCATTACCTCAGCTATATATAGAGGCTTCATTTGCACTAAAAACCAGGTTTGCAAAGCCCCTGAAACCTCTTCTTGAGCTCACAATTTTCTCTAAAATTTTCAGATTTTGTTTCAAATTCCAAGCTCTTTCAACCTCATTTCTTGATTCTATTAGAACCTTCGGCATCTTCTGAAGCTGTAAAAACACAAACAATGCTCTAAGACCTTCTGAAGTGCTCTAATCAAGTCCACCATTCACCATCTTCGATCACCACTTGGACAAGGTAGTTCTGTGTATGATTTGAACATAATTGATAAACCACAATGTATCTTATTGCTTCCTGTTGTACCCCAAAAATTTCCCTCTCATTTTATCAAGATTTCCCCTCACAAGACTCTTTGGATTCAAGACCAGATTAGGGTTTGCTCAGCTCAAGACATCTCCTTGCACTGATGACCTGAAATTAGGGTTTGAGTTTGAAAAATGATTTGGACTTCCAATGCCTCATGTGACTTTAATACTTCATTTTGGACTCCTAAGATTTCTCATACCAAGTTTCAAGCCTTGAATCAAATTTTTGCCCAGTCAATTGGACAGTTGACCTAAAAATCAGCGATATTGGGGGAAAAGTCAACTATGGCCAATTTACAGTCAAACCTCATAATTTTTTATCCACATCAACATTATAGTCTCATATGAACCATTTGATCAAGTTTGGACCACAACTCCTCAAGAAATTTGATCAGATCTTCAAAAGGGCAAAATGGTCATTTTTAGGGTTTTGACTGTAGATGGGCAATTTCTGATTTTTCACCTAGCCAATGGAAAATTGGGTTCAAGCATGGATTCAAGGACTCAATGGCATCATCTTGACCTAATCAAAAGGTTCAAAAGACCTCAAATGCATTGGATTGACAGATGTATTTTCCAATCAACTGATCAAAAATCAATTGTACACTGAAAAGTCAAACTTTGACTTTTTGGTCAAAATCAAGTGCCAAGGGTCATTTTTCATCAAGATGTGTCAAAACATGTAAATTGTTGTCCAAGAAACCTAATTTTGGAAATTAGGGTTTAAGATTGAAAAATTTCAGAACTTAGAAATTTTCTAAGTTATGAAAATTTCTTATTTTTTCCCAACTTTGCCCAACTTTTTCACCATGATTCAATTGGATTCAAAGAAAACTTCCAACATGAAAGTTGTATTCCTACACAAAATATACAACTTTGATTCACAAAGTTTTCCCAAAAGATTCTTGGATCTCAAGTTATGATTTTGTGAACAAGGGTCCATGAAACTTTTAACTTAGTGAAAATTTGCCCTAGTTAAGGCAGGATTTTGACCAATCTTCATGGAAACTTTTCACCTAGTTCCATTTGGAATCTAAAAATGCATTTCAAAGATGGATTGTAGAGCATGTTACAAGCTTTCCAAAATGTCCAAGAACTCTCCAAAATCATTTATGGTTAGGGAGAATCGAAAGTTTGAAAATGGAAAATTATCACTTTTGTCCAAGGCATTTTTCATATTGATTCAAGTTGCAAATCAGTTTGAATCATGCTTGTACTTGTTTTACAGGTTCTAATAATTTTTACACTCCAAAATTTAATGCAAATACAATGGTTAATGGCATTGTTCTGATCTTTGAAACTTTGTACAAGGGTTTAATCCAAAAATGGCAAAAAGTTAACATTGCTACTTTGATAAAGTTAGCTTTTACAAACTTTGTTTATCTTGAGCCATGGACCAAAGCTGTTGCTGCAAACCAACTCCACAAATATCAGGAAAAGTGTACCAACTATGTGCAGATCCTGAGCTAGCTTGTACAAGCCTTTGCCTTTGTCAACTCATATTTGCTTCAAAAGCAAGTAAACTTGCAAAAAGGTCCACAACTGGGGCATCTGTTAAAACCAAGACTGGAGACCATTTGAAACAAGCTCAACATATTGTAGAAGGCAGAATACATGAGTTGCAAACCTCTCAAACACCCAAATACACCAAAAACTCCATTTCTGCCCAAAACAGGGCAAGCTCTGCAGAACTCAAGCCAAAACCAAATTGCCTCGTGCGTTTTGTCTTAAACCACTTCAGACACATTCCATACATCCCATCTGAACTATCCTAGCCCTTCTCAAGCAACTGTAAACCCTGTTTCGTGCTTCACCATTTTCAATTTCTGAGTTTGCAGGTTGACTTCTACAAGGAGACTCCAGCCATTTCAAAGCAAGCTGAGCATTGGGAAAGGTCCAGGGAACTTCAAGCAAGCTCAAAAGAACTTCAGGCCTCACTCAAAGTTGCTACATTGCCATATTCGAACTTGACTGAACAAGGTAATTTCCAAATTTCTATCTCCTTATTTAGACATCATTAGGCTTAGGTTTGTGAAGCAAAAATGTAGTCCTTAATGTCCTTGAGCTGTACATATGCATAGTTCTTATTTATATCAACTGAGCTAGGAGAATTTGGATGTTGAAGTTGCTGAAAAAACTAGGTTAGAATTTAGGGCCACTGAAATTCTCTCTGGTCTTTGAGAGTTAGATCAAGTTTTTTATATCATTAAAATCGTGAGTTAACAAGCTACAAGTTTCATGTTGTAAGATTTTATTTTTAAGCACGTATGTAGGAGTTACAGTTTGAAGCAAGAAACGCGCGTTTTCTGTTTCTGGAGGACAGGGACGAAGTGAGTGGGCCTGGGCCTGATTTGTTCTCCTTTTGACACCGCCCTGCTTACTTTCTGCACCCCCTTGGCCCATTTCTTTTACTTTTCATATTTTCTTGCATATTTCACATTTCTGACTTTTATTTATTTTTTCTATACAAATAAAAATCTCAAAAATATTTTCTTTATTTTTTTGCATTTTTTTATATTTTTTTAATTATTTTTTATCATAAAAATAAGTATTTAGGTTAATATACTTTTATTTTCTTAAATAAATTTGTAAATAATATGAAAATATTATATATTTTTATTTTTATTATTTATACACTTAAATTAATATTTTCATACAATATTTAATTTTTTAACATTTTTGTATATATTATTATTATTTTTCTTAAACAAAAAATTAATAAATAAATAATATAGAATATATCTTTTTTTAAACAAAAATTAGGGTTTCTTCACCCTTTAAAAATAATCATTTTATTTTCCCTTATTTTTAGGACATAAATAAAATAAATAATTATTATAATATATTTTTTATTAAACAAAAATTAGGGTTTTCACCCTTTCCAAAAATAATCATTTTATTTTTCTTATTTTTAAGACTTATTTTTACATACATTAAAATTAATACAAAAAAACATTCTTTGCATATTTACATTTTATTGTACATTTAAATAATTTTTCATTTATTTATTGTATAAATTCAATTGGGTTGTAATAGTAAATTAGGGTTTTATTTTGAGAAATATCCCCTTATTCAACTTTGTACCCCCCTCCCCGTAATATTGTTGTAATAGCTTAGATTTATATTACGCAATTTATTGTATTATATGCATGATAGTAAGATTAGGGTTTTGTATGCAAAAGACCAAAATCAAACAAATAGAATGACTAAATGCAAGACAAAAATGCATGAAAAATGACAACACCTTGCACACAAGCACCCCTAGGGTTTCATCCACTTTGTTTCCTTAAAATGGCCATGGTATGCATGCTAGGTATCTTGGCAAAACAAAACAAAACAAAAAGATCATAGTCCCTCGATGACGCTATCTTGGTTTCCTAAACAAAAATGATCTAGTCCCTCAAAAACTTGCTAAGATACTTGGCACCATTGCTATCATGGTCATACGATGACCCACGCCCGTCCCGTTTAACATCCAAAGATAGGTTTGTTTACCAAATACAATGGTAAAACAACAATGTCAAAGGGTTAAAAATGCACAAGAAAGACTTTTGATTAGGGTAGACAACTCCTAGTTACTTGATCAATTTGCAAACATCCTTGCTAATTTCAAACTATCACACACAATTTCAAAACAATTTCCCAACAAACTTTCAAACATTGAAACATTTTTCAAAAGACAAACACCTTTGTATATATTCAAACAAGAATCATTACAAAGGTTGCCTAGACAAAGACCTCTTTTCAAAATACTTTCAAAACCACACACAAAAGCACCATTTCAAACAATTGAAAAGCAAAAGCAAGTGATCTAAACAAGTAACTAAGAGCCCATGGAAAACCATGGATGAAAAGGGTGCTAGCACCTTCCCTTTTCATAATCTACCCCCCGAACCCAAGAAAACATCTCAAAGGTCTTTCCTGTGCTTGTTGACCTTTCCTTTGGATAAAATAAAAAGACGGTGGTGACTCTTGCTAAATCGAAACATTTGCAAACGAAAAATGCAAAACCTCAAGTCAGTTCTCCCACCGTATCACAGAACTGGCGACTCTGCTGGGGAGATAAATATAAAAGTGGGGTTACCTTAGGGTTTAGATCACCTTTACATGCTTATCTTGTTTGACTTGTATGCTTTACACTTTGGTTCTATTGTTTGGGTTTGAATCCTCTACCCAGATTTGGGAAACATTCATAGGTAAATAGCAATACATTGTGGAAACTGTGCGGGGTATACCGATATGGTCTAAGCAATAACTATATTAGTGCGACATATTTGTGGGTACCGGTAGCCTTTGAGTCAATCAAAGACAATACGGGGCCGCTGAGTGATGTCATGAAGAACTAATGGACTTTTAGAACCTTTACTTGACCAACTTAGCCTTTTTAGGGGTAGTGAGATGACTGGCTTTGGTGCAATCCGAAGTTGGTAGATACTCGATACTACACTCATTGAGGGTTGTTTTCTTGGAATATTTCGGTCGCCAGTAAAGTGGCTAAACTGAAACAATGAACACAGAAAATAATCCAATGATATTGAGCTCCTTAGAATCTGGTTACTATTTCTAGGACAGGTTGAGCCAACTAAACTTCAAGAGGGTACTTACTTATGAAACCCCACGCAAGCCTAAACTAGGAACTTGTGTGACTTGCTTGTACATATACTTGTGCATAACATCATGGACATCATGAAGCATCATATGCATCCACTAACCATTTCAAGGATTTTGGATTTTCATCTTTGTTCCTGTTTTGTAGGTAATGGATTCACTTCGCAGGAAAACTATCCAAGTCAACCTTGTAAGAATTCCTCCTCAACTAAAGGAGCTAGCTTCAAGGATTCCTGATAATTCTCCATTCACCGAGAGGCATGGTCGTCTTCTCAACTTAGTCAACAACAACACTGAGGAATACATGGTGAAAGTTCTCTTCCAGTTCTTTGACCCCCTACACCACTGCTTCACATTTTCTGACTACCAGCTTGTGCCTACTTTGGTGGAATTTTCTCAACTCCTGAGGATTCCTATTCTCCATCAACTACCCTTCAACGGTACAGAAAGAGATCTAAAGCCTGAAGATGTTGCTCAAGCCCTACACTTGCAACCATCTGATGTCATAGGCTATTGGGAAACTAGAAGTGGTGTCAAGGGTTTCTTGGTAAAGTTTCTGTTTGAGAAAGCTCAAGAATGCTGGAATTCTCTAGACCTGCAAGCTTTTGAGGAGATTGTAGCTCTTCTCATCTATGGGTTGGTCTTGTTCCCAAACCCTGACCAGCTTATAGATGTCAATGCTGTCAAAATCTTCATGGCTCGCAATCCGGTGCCTACATTTCTTGGGGATATCCTCCACTCATTTCACACTCAAACAATGAGGAAAAGAGGTGTTCTCATATGTTGCACTCCTCTACTGGCAAGATGGTTTATTTCTCATCTTTCCCAATCAGTTTTGAAGAATGAGCAAGGTCTGAGGTGGTTGCAATGACTGATGACTCTTACACATTCTGATGTTCATTGGTGTTCTCGATCCAGAGAAAATGTTATCATCATTGACCGTTGTGGAGAATTTCCTAATGTCCATATACTTGGCATTAGGGGAGGCATCACCTACAACCCCTGCTTGGCTCTGAGACAGTTTGGGTATGCCCGAAGGGATGGCCCGCATGACATGCTGATCCCAGACTTGGTTTTTGACTTCGACAATGACGATCAAAGACTTCGAAAAAGGTTTATCCGAGCTTGGAGGATGCCCAACAAGGTGGATAGTAAGACCTTGGGACACAAGAATTCCATCCCCCTTGAGCCTTACCTCAAGTGGGTACGAACCCGCCCCCAAAGTCTTATGATGCCTTACCTCTACATTCTCCCTGTGGTTAAAGAGCCTGTTATGGAAGGAGAGGTTCCATACACCCTCCTACATCCTGACATGCCGACATCACTAGAAGATTTACAAAGAAGTTGGATACAACTCAAGGGAGAACGCGACACGTTTGAAGCCTAATTCTATGCAAGTGAGAAGAAGGTTTTGGAACTTACTCGTCAACTTCACGAAGAGAAGACTCTCAACACCTACATTGCACCAAAGAGGATGCACAACGTCTTTTTATCTTAGAATTTTGTACTATTTTTTCCCTAGGGGAATTGATGTAAACAAGTTCTATTTTTATTAATATAACGTTTGTTCCTTTTTTGTTTTAGACAATTTTGATTTTTCCAAAATCCTTGAATGCATTGCATATACATAAACAACATTCATCATAACATAACAGGTTTTTGCAACAAGTCTCGTTATCTTCCTACTGCTTATTTAAGTAGGAATGGCTCTAATGCAGACTATCAAGGACGTCCAGGCTCAAAATGCTCAACTCCAAGAAATGTTCTTGAACCTGTCCAAGGGACAAGAAGAGGTGAAGGCTCTCCTCACAAGGGGCATCGTCTTAGGGAATCCGGAGGGCATCAGGAATGATCAGTTGAAAGGGCTACAGATTGAGATGGCAACAATGAAAATTCAGATGATGGGACAACTGGTGGGCCAGATGGCTCTTATTCAAAACCTGGCTCAAGGACAAGAGGAGCTAAGGGTCCTCATCAACAAGCTTCATCAAGATAAATGTAACCAAATGGGGCAAACAACTATGGTTGAGGATCAAGTCATCATTCAGCCTCCCTTGAGACAAGAAGCCGAGAGAAAACCTCCCCAGTTGGCTTTAGGATCACGAGCCCAACAACAACCTCACCAACGTCAACAGGGTAATTGGCGTAAGTGAAATACATATGAAAAGCGCTTCACTGAGATTAACATGTCATTATCTCAAGTGCTGCAACACTTGTTGGAAGTCAAGCTGATTGTATTAAGGGACCCCCCTCGGAATCCCAACACAGCCTTTCCAGGGTACGATCCAAATGTAAGATGTGCGTGTCATTCCAACAGTCCAAGACATGACACCGATAGCTGTTGGGCATTGAGAAATAAAATTCAAGATCTGATTAAAGAAACAACGCTGGAGTTCACGCAAGATGGCCAGATGAAAATATTCCGCTGAGGGCTCTCCACCTAAAATGACAAGTTTGAACAAAGAGGCTTCTGTTCATTTTGAATTTCCATTTGTAATTTCTTTTGTTATTCAAACAATTATCTGTTATTGTTAAACTTTGTTTCATTAATGCATTGCGTATGTTTGTCTTGAATTAATTCATTTTCATTACATTTTAAATATGCTTTTTACTCGCTTTATGACACTTAACTCTTGCTAAAATTTACAAGCCTTTAGAGGGAGGATGACGAAAAAAATGCCATAATCTCATACAGTATGCTTTTGGACAGACCTTGCTGACGATATACATGCGTTTCTTTCAAATCCTAAACACTGGAGTTATAAGGAAGATAATCCCTAGTCAACCCCTTCGAGCCAAAGAAGTAGAAGTTTTCTGTCTTAACACAAATTGAAACCTTTGATCAAAACCTGGGGCAGGGTAGTCTCTCAGTTAATTAAAATACGCGTTTAGTCGCAAACTCTCATCTTGTAATACAATGAATGACATCAAAAACATTCCTTCGGAATCAAAAGACGGTGACGGTTCCCTATCACACAGGCAATCATTATCTCTCAAAAAAGAAAATCCCACTAAGTCAAAACCTACAAAGGAGACTTAAAGAAAAAAAACTGGGGCATCCCGCTGACTGTAATCTCAAAACAGGAACAGTCAGGCAAAAATTAGGGATAACAAATCAATCAAGAGAGGTCACTACAAATACTCAACAAAAATAATGTTGCAAAAATGATTGCCTTCCAACGAATTTAACTTGTTTGAACCATCACCAAAACATCATTCCAGACTTATTTCGAGTTCAACGCGCAATTAACTGAGTTTAGGATTGGATAATATCACGAAGAACGGGTGGGTACAAATATACTTTGAGCCTTTATCCTTTGTTTCTTAAACCGTGAACCAAGCCACGTTACAACCCTCCAAAAGTCCTATTTGAAGCATGGGTTAGTTCGAAAGCATACTGTTACAAAAGGTATCTTGACTCCTGTAAGGCTTTTCTCTAAATCCTGAGTTGAATTTTTCTTACAAAACGCTTTCTGCTAAAAAATGCATTTTCAAAATTTCAAGACAAGCATAAACTTTGCATTATTTGAATATTGTTGTTTGCATATGGCTATTTGTTTGGCAGCTGAGAAATTCACACAATGAATATCCAATGAACAAAAAGCTCTCTCAGTGAACAAAGTCACTTCAAGCAGGATGACATTTCCATTGCAAAAATCTCCTATCAACAAGGGGACATGACATGTCATTGTCCAATAAACCTGGGGAAGTCCAGTCAAGATTTCAAGAAATCTCTCAAAGTGCAGAGTAACCTGGGGCTGTCCAGTCAAGATTTCAAGAAATCTCTCAAAGTGCAGAGTAGCCAGGGGCAAGTCTCCGTCCCTGTCACTTGGGGCATTGAATGTAAATCCCAACAAAGGGTCTCATATAGTCAAACATTTCCCAGCGGAATCCTCCTCAAACAACGAAACAGGAATCCCTATTGGAAACATTCTGAGCAAAGTTTAAAGACACACATACTCTTCAACAGAAGTCCATGATTTATTTTCCCCGACATCTGTTGAAGATTTTCCAAGACTTTCGTCTGGTTCAGTTAAACCAATTCTAAGATTTTTCTGATTCTTATCCAGTCAAAGTTAATTCAAGAACTTCTCTGGTTCAGTCAGATCGACACTAAGATCTCCCTGATTCTTATTCCAGTTGAAGATATTCCAGATTTTTACTGTTTCAGATAAATCTCTCAACGATTTATTCTGATTTATTCTCTGGACTTTTGCTATTTCAGATAAATCTCCCAATGGTTTATTCTGATTCATTCTCTGTTCAGATCCAATTTAACTTTCTGTCAACAATCACCTTTGGATGGCATCTGCAATCCCATCTCCGAAGATTCTCCTATGTTTCTCCAAATGGCATCTTTAATCCCATTTCCATACACATCTCTACAGCACATCATCTAGATCCCCAATGGAGCTAAAACTTGGAAATACATATCCCCAGCGGAGTTATATTTTCAAATCCTTAATTCCCATCAGAGTTAAACTTCAAACTCCCAATCCCCAGCATAAAAACATTGAACTATCAATCCCCAGCAGAAACCATTCTGTTTTCCCCAGATTCCCCAACAAGTTGTCTTAAAGTCTGGGAATCAACCAGATAACAGTTAACTTTTGCCTTACCAGGATAATTCCCCAGTAGATTGGCATACAACCCAAACTCCTGATATCCCCAACAAAATGAAGATTCTCATTCTTGACACCCCAGTAGATTGGTATACAACCCAAACTCCTGATATCCCCAACATAATGAAGATTCTCATTCTTGACACCCCAGTAGATTGGTATACAACCCAAACTCCTGATATCCCCAACAGAATGAAGATTCTCATTCTTGACCCCCCCAGTAGATTGGTATACAACCCAAACTCCTGATATCCCAAACCGAATGAAGATTCTCATTCTTGACACCCCAGTAGATTGGTATACAACCCAAACTCTTGATATCCCCAACAGAATGAAGATTCTCATTCTTGACACCCCAGTAGATTGGTATACAACCCAAACTCCTGATATCCCCAATAGAATGAAGATTCTCATTCTTGACACCGCAGTAGATTAGTATACAATCCAAACTCCTGATATCCCAAACATAATGAAGATTCTCATTCTTGACACCCCAGTAGGTTGGTATACAACCCAAACTCCTGATATCCCCAATAGAATGAAGATTCTCATTCTTGACACCCCAGTATATTGGTATAAAACCCAAACTCCTGATATCCCCAACAGAATGAAGATTATCATTCTTGACCCCCCAGTAGATTGGTATACAAACCCAAACTCCTGATATCCCCAACAAAATGAAGATTCTCATTCTTAACTCCCTAGTAGATTGGCATACAACCCAAACTCCTGATCTCCCCAGCAGTATAGCTACTCTCCACAGAGTTTTTACTCCCCAGCAGATCGAAGATTCTCATTCTTAATTCCCCCCAGAAGCCATCAGAGTCTTCCTTATTCTCCAGCAGACCAAGGTTTTCCTTTGTTTGATCCCCGATAGAGATCGCCAGAGTTTTCCCTATTCCCCAGCCGAGTAAGGATTCCCTTTGTGTTACCCCTAGTCGAAGTCTTCAAAGTTCTCCGGATTTCCCAAGTAGATTTCTCAAGCAGTTTGACATTACTCTCACAACAGATTTTGTCAATACTCCAACTTCAGAACATGAAGGATTCTCACATCCCCACAGAAGTTGTCAAGGATTTTCTCATCCCCAACAATCAAAGATTTTGAATCTCCAGCAACGGTCAAGGATTTATTTTCCCTGGCAGCAGTCAAAGATTTCATTATCTCCAGCTATCAAGGATTTATTTTCCTCAACAATACAACAAATCAGCTTACATGCACATACATTACACTCATATATCATAAACATTGATAAAACACATATATTGAATCATGCATTTCATGCAACATAACTTTGTGTTTCAGCTAACATTTTACCCTTTTCAGGATAAGATTAACAAGCTACCAATATACAATCATGATACAGCTTGGAGATGCTCCAGACACAGATGCTATTCTATTGCTTATTCAGATTCAAAGCTCAGATACAACTCAAAGATGCTCTAGAAACAGATGCTATTCTATTGCTCATTCAAATACAGAATTCGGATACAACTTAGAGATGCTCCAAACACGGATGCTATTCTATTGCTTATTCAGATTCAAAGCTCAGATACAGCTTAGAGATGCTCCAGACACGAATGCTATTCTATTGCTTATTCAAATTCAAAGCTCAGATACAACTTAGATATGCTCCATACACAGATGCTATTCTATTGCTTATTCAGATTCAAAGCTCAGATACAGCTTAGAGATGCTCTAGACACGGATGTTATTCTATTGCTTATTCAGATTCAAAGCTCAGATACAACTTAGAGATGCTCCAGGCACGAATGCTATTCAATTGCTTATTCAAATACAAAGTTCAGATACAATTCATATATGCTCCAGACACGGACGTTATTCCCTTGCTCATACAGATTCAGTCTCCAGATATAGTTCAAATACTTTCCAAACGCGGATACCATTCTGATACTTATTCTTCTGACTTACAACATACAATTCAACAAACAGTCTTGGATGGCATCTTTAAGCCCATATCCAACAAGATTAAATCATCTCCAAATGGAATCTTTAAGCCGATTCCCTCAACTACATTTTGATGAGTGCAAATTTACGGGCACTCTAGTGTCCAATCATCTTTTACCTTCGAGTCACGAACGACAAACTCGCCAATCTAACTCTTCAGGTTCAAGAAGATTGAACAGGGGAAGATGTTGTACCCCAAAATTTTCCCTCTCATTTTATCAAGATTTCCCCTCACAAGACTCTTTGGATTCAAGACCAGATTAGGGTTTGCTCAGCTCAAGACATCTCCTTGCACTGATGACCTGAAATTAGGGTTTGAGTTTGAACAAGGATTTTTGGACTTCCAATGCCTCATGTGACTTTAATACTTCATGTTGGACTCCTAAGATTTCTCACAACAAGTTTCAAGCCTTGAATCAAATTTTTGCCCAGTCAATTGGACGTTGACCTAAAAATCAATTGTATTGGGGAAAAAAGTCAACTATGGCCAATTTACAGTCAAACCTCATAATTTTTTATCCACATCAACATTATAGACTCATATGAACCATTTGATTAAGTTTGGACCACAACTCCTCAAGAAATTTGATCAGATCTTCAAAAGGGCAAAATGGTCATTTTTAGGGTTTTGATTGTAGAAGGGCAATTTCTGATTTTTCACCTAGCCAATGGTAAATTGGGTTCAAGCATGGCTTCAAGGACTCAATGGAATCATCTCGACCTAATAACAAGGTTCAAAAGACCTCAAATGCATTGGATTGACAGATGAATTTTTCAGTCAACTGATCAAAAATCAACTGTACACTGAAAAGTCAAACTTTGACTTTTTGGTCAAAATCAAGTGCCAAGGGTCATTTTTCATCAATATGTGTCAAAACATGTAACTTGTTCACCAAGAAACCTAATTTTGGAAATTAGGGTTTAAGATTGAAAATTTTTCATAACTTAGAAATTTTCTAAGTTATGAAAATTTCTAATTTTTTCCCAACTTTGCCCAACTTTTTCACCATGATGCAATTGGATTCAAAGAAAACTTTCAACATGAAAGTTGTAGTCCTCCACATAATATACAACTTTTATTCACAAAGTTTTCACAAAAGATGCTTGGATCTCAATTTATGATTTTATGAACAAGGGTCCATGAAACTTTTAACTTAGTGAAAATTTGCCCTAGTTTAGGCAGGATTTTGACCTATCTTCATGGAAACTTTTCACCTAGTTACATTTGGAATCTAAAAATGAATTTCAAAGATGGATTGTAGATCATGTTACAAGATTTCCAAAATGTCCAAGAACTCTCCAAAATCATTTATGGTTATGGAGAATCGAAAGTTTGAAAATGGCAAATTATCACTTTTGTCCAAGGCATTTTTCATATTGATTCAAGTTGCAAATCAGTTTGGATCATGCTTGTACTTGTTTTACAGGTTCTAATCCTTTTTACACTCCAAAATTGAATGCAAATACAATGGTTAATGGCATTGTTCTGATCTTTGAAACTTTGTACAAGGGTTTAATCCAAAAATGGCAAAAAGTTAACATTGCTACTTTGATAAAGTTAGCTTTTACAAACTTTGTTTATCTTGAGCCATGGACCAAAGTTGTTGCTGCAAACCAACTCCACAAATATCAGGAAAAGTGTACCAACTATGTGCAGATCCTGAGCTAGCTTGTACAAGCCTTTTCCTTTGTCAACTCATTTTTGCTTCAAAAGCAAGTAAGCTTGCAAAAAGGTCCACAACTGGGGCATCTGTTAAAACCAAGACTGGAGACCCTTTGAAACAGGCTCAGCATATTGTAGCAAGCAGAATACACGAGTTGCAAACCTCTCAAACACCCAAATACACCAAAAACACCATTTCTGCCCAAAACAGGGCAAGCTCTGCAGAACTCAAGCCAAAACCAAATTGCCTCATGCGTTTTATCTTAAACCACTTCAGACACATTCCATACATCCCATCTGAACTATCCTAGCCCTTCTCAAGCAACTGTAACCCCTGTTTTATGCTTCACCATTTTCAATTTCTGAGTTTGCAGGTTGACTTCTACAAGGAGACTCAAGCCATTTCAAAGCAAGTTGAGCATTGGGAAAGGTCCAGGGAACTTCAAGCAAGCTCAAAAGAACTTCAGGCCTCACTCAAAGTTGCTACATTGCCATATTCGGACTTGACTGAACAAGGTAATTTCCAACTTTCTATCTCCTTATTTAGACATCATTAGGCTTAGGTTTGTGAAGCAAAAATGTAGTCCTTAATGTCCTTGAGCTGTACATATGCATAGTTCTTATTTATATCAACTGAGCTAGGAGAATTTGGATGTTGAAGTTGCTGAAAAAACTAGGTTAGAATTTAGGGCCACTGAAATTCTCTCTGGTCTTTGAGAGTTAGATCAAGTTTTTTATATCATTAGAATCGTGAGTTAACAAGCTACAAGTTTCATGTTGCAAGATTTTGTTTTTAAGCACGTATGCAAGAGTTACAGTTTGAAGCAAGAAACGTGCATTTTCTGTTTCTGGAGGACAGGGACGAAGTGAGTGGGCCTGGGCCTGATTTGTTCTCCTTTTGACACCCCCTGCTTACTTTCTACACCCCCTTGGTCCATTTCTTTTACTTTTCATATTTTCTTGCATATTTCACATTTTTGACTTTTATTTATTTTTTCCACACAAATAAAAATCTCAAAAATATTTTCTCTATTTTTTGCATTTTTTTATATTGTTTTTTATTTTTTAGCATAAAAATAAGTATTTAGGTTAATTCATTTTTATTTTCTTAAATAAATTTGTAAATAATATGAAAGTATTATATATTTTTATTTTTATTATTTATACACTTAAATTAATATTTTCATACAATATATAATTTTTTTAAACATTTTTGTATATATTATTATTATTTTTCTTAAATAAAAAATGAATAAATAAATAATATAGAATATATCTTTTTTAAAACAAAAATTAGGGTTTCTTCACCCTTTCAAAATAATCATTTTATTTTCCCTTATTTTTAGGACATAAATAAAATAAATAATAATTATAATCTATTTTCTATTAAACAAAAATTAGGGTTTTCACCCTTTCCAAGAATAATCATTTTATTTTTCTTATTTTTAGGACTTATTTTTACATACATTAAAATTAATACAAAAAAACATTCTTTGCATATTTACATTTTATTGTACATTTAAATAATTGTTCATTTATTTATTGTATAAATTCAATTGGGTTGTAATAGTAAATTAGGGTTTTATTTTGAGCAATATCCCCTTATTCAAATTTGTACCCCCCTCCCTGTAATATTATTGTAATAGCTTAGATTTACATTGCGTAATTTATTGTATTATATGCATGATAGTAAGATTAGGGTTTTGTATGCAAAAGACCAAAATCAAACAAATATCATGACTAAATGCAAGACAAAAATGCATGAAAAATGACAACACCTTGCACACAAGCACCCCTAGGGTTTCATTCACTTTGTTTCCTTAAAATTGCCATGGTATGCATGCTAGGTATCTTGGCAAAACAAAACAAAACAAAAAGATCATAGTCCCTCGATGACGCTATCTTGGTTTCCTAAACAAAAATGATCTAGTCCCTCATAAACTTGCTAAGATACTTGGCACCATTGCTATCATGGTCATACGATGACCCACGCCCGTCCCGTTTAACATCCAATGATAGGGTTGTTTACCAAATACAATGGTAAAACAACAATGTCAAAGGGTTAAAAATGCACAAGAAAGACTTTTGATTAGGGTAGACAACTCCTAGTTACTTGATCAATTTGCAAACATCCTTGCTAATTTCAAACTATCACACACAATTTCAAAACAATTTCCCAACAAACTTTCAAACATTGAAACATTTTTCAAAAGACAAACACCTTTGTATATATTCAAACAAGAATAATTACAAAGGTTGCCTAGACAAAGGCCTCTTTTCAAAATACTTTCAAAACCACACACAAAAGCACCATTTCAAACAATTGAAAAGCAAAAGCAAGTGATCTAAACAAGTAACTAAGAGCCCATGGAAAACCATGGATGAAAAGGGTGCTAGCACCTTCCCTTTTCATAATCTACCCCCCGAACCCAAGAAAACATCTCAAAGGTCTTTCCTATGCTTTTTGATCTTTCCTTTGGATAAAATATAAAGTCGGTGGCGACTCTTGCTAAACCGAAAAATTTGCGAACGAAAAACGCAAAACCTCAAGTCAGTTCTCCCATCGTATCACACTCCCCGATGCTTCTCCCTAACTTAGGTTGCTTTGGTTGTTCATATATGGCATTTAATTTTACTTTTCGTGTTTTGTTTTTCACTGAGTTTTATCCAAAATTCTCCATGCTCAATTCTAAAAATGGAAGAATGTTGGTGGTTTCATGATCTAATGAAACTATTTGCCAACCTCCAGTGATTGGTTCACCAGAGAGACAACAAATGCTTCCCTCGTGTTTTAAAGGTTTTACCCAATTATGTTGCGCCATTTGTTTTGATTTCATTGGGTTGTTTAAATTGGATCATATGCACATTTTAAATGAAGTTCCACGGTGTGCCTTGTGATTTGAGCCTTTGATTGTGCATACTTGGACTATTTGACTTAGATATGATGGCTCTCGCTTTTTATCATTTATTTTATTTGTTTTATTTTGTTTTTATTTTATAAAATTCGTTTTAAATTCATTTTTCATCCAAAAATTACCAAAAAAATTCACAAAATAATTTTCTATTATTTTACACCTTATGTAAATTTTTTACAATTTTATTTTAGGTTTTGCTATTTTATTTTAATTTTATCTTACTTTATGCTTTTTAATTGGTTGAAATTTTTTTTCATGCACTTAAAAATTCTCCGAAAATTCCTAAAAATACTTTGAGTCATTTCTGATTTTTCTATTAGTTTTGTTGCCATTTATTTGATGCCTTTTATTTTCCATTTAAAACCATTTAAAAATCATTTTAATGCATTTTTTTATTTTTTCCATTTAATATTTGTTTGACTTCAATTGACTTGGATCATGACTTGATTGATCAAATACTTCATAAAAATCAATGGACTTTGGGTGGTACTTTATTTACATGAATCTTCATCAATTCAAACATATCATTAAATGCTCATTTGTATCATTTTTGGTACTTTGAGTTGATGATAGGTTTGTCACATCGATACACCAAGAGAGGTGATTGAAATTTATGATACATGGCTCTCAAGTAATGGTTCAATTTGGTTTCTCATCTCTCTTCATCTCTTTCTTCTTTTCTTTTGATCAATTGGATGATCATGGTTAATCTTGTTCATTTGGTTTAGGTTGATGCTTGATGAACTTTTATCATTTCAAATCTACCATCCAATGATATTTCGATCACTTGTGGTACTTTGGATTGATGATTAATTTGTCTCAAGGTATCATGAAAAACAGTTAATTTAAGTAATGATCAAATCTCCTTGCTTTTGTGCTTGATCACTTTGTTTTTGTTTTACCATGGTATGCATTTATTAAATACAATGGTCCGACCTCTTATAAGTGTTACTTCTATATAAGTAACAATTAAGATTGCTTAACATAGGGCCAAATTATTCTGAATCAGTTGATATTAACTAACACTAACTATTGACATTAATTGTACTAACTTTTACATTAATGCAATTTACTTTAAAGCAATTTACTTTTATGCCTTTTTTATTTCAAGCATTTACATTTCATTTCATTTTACATTTATATCATTTATTTTATGCCATTTATTTTATGTCATTTTTCTTTTGCCCCTTGGGCCTTTTCTTTTTCCATCAAAGACATTAATAATGGCAAAACCCTAAAATACTTGGCTCTGATTAATTGGACTATGGTTACTATCCCTTACTTGAGGAGATTGAAATTTTGGACTTATAATATATATCTTTCTTGGAATTTCATCTGATACCTTAATACTCATCTATACTTTTCATTTGAGACCTTGGGTTTTATTTGTTTATTTTATATTTCATTTGATGCAGTGATTGTTATATGCACCTTCATTCAACATCAAAAGTATTCCATCAGAAGAAAGGATTAAAGAAATAAGATCTTGTAGACTTGTTTATAATCAACATCTTAAAGTCCATCAGAAGACAAGATCAAATGATGATATCTTCTTAAGCTAAGCTACTCAATAGAACTAATATCCACAAGAAGACAAATATCATCAGAAGAACCACTACACTCAACAGAAGAACTATTACGTCCATTTCTATAGAAACATCAGCAGTTCTACGGAATGTTGAATGTTCATCAAAAAGGAAATCAAGTATGTTCTAAGGAAAGCGTTGCTCTCAGATCAGAAACCATATACGCTTCCAACTAAAAAAAGAAAGAAATTCATGATCAAACAACAAAGATATGGCCGGCCATAAGTTGTTGCTTTCAGCTTAATCCAAAGATCAAAATTCAAGGGATCAGAAAGAAGGGACTCAATGTCAAATCAGATGTACCGATATAAGCGGTTGCTTCAGACATTAGATATACAGCTTAAAAAAACAGATAATCAAGGAATCAATAGAAGATCAAGTCAAGAAGTATATCATAAGATCTTTCAATCAAAGAAGAAATTGTTCATCAGATAAGTTGTTGCTTATATATCTAAAGACAATGTTCAAACATCTGAAAGACTATGACTCTACAAAAAAGAAGAATCTTCTAAATCAATATCACTCCTCATACATGAAATAATCCATCAAGAAGAAAATAATCAAAGCTCAAGATTTCAAAAAACTTGAGAATCAGATTGGATGTTGTCATAATATCTGATTTCAAGATCCTCTTCAGAAAAGCTTTTGATATCTTCATTTGAAAAGCTTTCAAGTACAATGTCAAGACTTGTTACTTCAAATAGGTTGTTGTCGATCATTCTAAAAACAAAAATCCACTATAGAAAGAATCTGAAATGAAATATCTTCTCAACACAATATTCATCTCTTAGATCAGAAAAGAAATATGCCTTAAAGAGTAGTTTTAGGTCAGAAGAAAAGCTCTGTGTTTCAGTTAGGCTACTGCCTATAATTTTGAAGACAAGATTTGGTTCTGACTACTCTGGTGCTCCTGCGCTACAAAAGCAAAGTAGCTTCTGAACTACTCATCAGTAAGTCATCAGAAGAATGAAGACAAGTGATTGATCTCTTCCAAGCTTAATACTTCAGAATTAGAAGTACATCATCAGAAGATAAATATCAAGAAACTTAGTCAAGAATAAAATAATACATTAGTTATACTATTCAAAGAAGTTGTTCTCCCACTATTGTACATCAATCACTGCAAGTAGCAGGTGTAGGAAAGTGATGTTTCGTACTGTTCCAACCCTCTCTTAAATATATCCGTTAGGAATCAACTCTTGGAAGGAGAAAATACTTCTCTATCCTTACAATGACTCTTTTCACATGAAGGCTATATAAAAATACTAAAGCTTCAAATTCAAAGTGACGAAGATATTTGGCAAAGAAGATCATATCCAAGTCCAAATAACCTTGTTGTTCTTAATAGAAAATATCTACAACGTTGAAGAGATGAAATTATAATCAAGGAAATGTTGTTGATATCTTGCTTACTAAAGAAAGAAGATGAAGAAGAAGAATTCTCCAAGATAATACTCAAACTTCCATCATATACATCTTGGAAGAATTATGAAGAAGTAAGGAGTTGTTGCTTATAGCTTTCTCAATAAAGAAGATAAATATAAGAAGACTACAAGATGATGAACTCAAATTATATTATATTCATCTTTGTAGAAATAATGTAAAACACAAGAGTTGTTACTCAGATTGTATTATTTCTTAAGAATCTTCATGTAAATTGTTTGTACCCAAGAGTTTTTGCTCATAATTGTGTAAAATAATATGTACTTAAATTAGGAGTAACCTGCTTGAAAAGAAGCACTCATGTAATCTCTAGAAAAAAATTATGTTTAGAATTGGTTGTTCCTCAAATGATCGAGTGAAGATTAAAAGATTTGAGAAGACGAGTGGCTGCAGTCATTGATCAGTGGCTTTTCCACCTTCATTTATAGTTGAATTTAATTATAGTTTCTTTATTTTGTCAAGTTTTTTATTTCATTTTTCTATGTTTTATGTGTTGATTGTGTATTTTGTTATTTTGAAGCTCAGAGGAATAAAACCAGGAAAATCAGTGTGAAAAGTGCAAATTAGGAATTTTGGAGGAAGTCTCAAAAACCAAGCTACAGGGTGCCTGACATGGCCACCCGTGTCGCCTAACACGGGCTGTGTCAGGGCATAGCTACAATTTGGAAGCAGAGGCTGACACGGGTGCGAGTGTCAGCTAACACAGCCCGTGTCAGAAGGTGTGGGCGAGAGTTCTTGTTAGAATGATGGGCAGAGGCTAACACAGATGCCTGTGTCAAGGGACACGACCTGTGTTGGTCAGGACGCTGATTTTGAGTATTTTCATAATTTTGTATGATTTGGGACCCATAGAGGAGTTTTGGGAATTTTCGACCGAGACAAATGGATTATGCACTATTTAAATGAGTTTGGAAGAAGAATCATGAACTTTTTGATGGGAGAAGATTAGGAACGATAAAGATTGGGACTTTCAAGATATTTAGAGATGGAGATTCCTTCATGCGCTGAAGCTATTGAAGATTGAATAATCCTTAGCTTTTGTAATGTCTAATTTTATTATTGCTTTTCTTTTTAATACTATGAGATGATAAACCCCCCAATGCTAGGGGGTGTCCCTGATTTGCAAATGTATTTATTTTGAATTCTTGGTATTGATATAATAGTTGCTTTTCAATTTAATTATTCAATGTTCTTATGCCTTTCCTATTGGACAAATATGGATTGATCCACAGTTAACAATTAGGGTTGGACTGCCATTGTTAAGGTTTTTGAACAATTAGACTATAGTAGATATCACCTAGGACTAGGGATACCCTATAGGCAACTTGTAAAATCTTGATAACATAACTGCTTGGTTTCATCAATAAATCACTAAGGACTTAGGAATTAGGATGAATGACAAAGATTTTCTCACTAAGGACTTAGGGGGAAATAAACTTAAGATTCAAAGTTGAAAGTAATGAACTTGTTGAAGAGATCAAGAATGACTGTCAATACAAGGTTAAATCACACACTTACCCTAGCATGCTCCTCTAATCTGTTAAAAATCCATTTTTATCTTTCTGTTGATTAAGTGACAGTAACAAAACATTATCCCTAAGTAAAGCTTTTATTTAATTGAACTATGCATTATCCTCAGTACTACACACACTCCTTGAGATTGATATCCAGGAAAAATTCCCTATTATTACTGCAAGGAAAAATAGTACACTTTCTATTTTCCCATCAAGTTTTTTGCGCCATTGTGGGGACTGTCGAGTAATTGAGTGTAATTTGAGTTCAATTAAAATTTTGTTGCTCTGCAACTAAAATTTCTTTTACGTAATTTTTATATTTTTTGTTATTACTGATTTTTTATAACCATGTCTTTCGGTGAATGAAGAACTCTCAGAGACCCTTAATGCTAACTCTTTGAGTTGAGGAGGAATTCTTACGAGATTGACTTGGATAGTATTCCTACGGATAGAAGCCATGTCCTACAAAACAGAACAAAAATAAATCCCAAAAATTCTTGAAATGGTTAGTGAGAATGAGTATGATGTTATGATGTTTATGATGTTATGTACAAGTAAGTATATACAAACAAGGAAAACAAGTCATTAGGTTTAGGCTTGCATGGAGTCTCATAGGTAAGTACCCTCTTGAAGTTTAGTTGGCCCAAACCTATCCTAGAAATAGTAACCTGGTTCTAAGGGATCTCAATATCACTGATCTATCTTATTGGGCATTGTTTCAACATGAGCCTCTTTCACGGCGACCAAAATATCCCGAGAAATCAAATCTCAATGAGTGTAGTATCGAGTATCAACCAACTTCGGACTGCACCAAAGCCGGTTATCTCACTACGTCCTAATGGCCAAGTTGGTCAATTAAAGGTTCTAAAGTCAATTAGTGCTTCATGACACCACACAGCGGCCCCATATTCTCCTTGACTACTGAAGGGCTATCGATACCCACAAATGTGCCACCCTAACGTAACTATTGCTTAGACCATGTCGGTATTACCCGTATAGTTTCCACAACGTATTGCTACTTACCTATAAGGTATCCCAAATCCGGGTAGAGGATTTAAAACAAACCCAAATAAGGAACCAAAATGTAAAGCAAGCAAGTAAAACAAGTGAAAGCAAATAAATGTGATCTAGCCCTAAGGTAACCCTACTTTTAAGTTTTTCCCCAGCAGAGTCTCCAGTTCTGTAAAACAGTGGGAGAACTGACTTGGTATGTTTTGCGTTTGATCACAAATATTGCGGTTAGCAAGAGTCACCACCGACTTTTCTTTTATCCAAAAGGAAAGGATGAAAAGAACAGGAAAGACCTTTGAGATTATTTCTTGAGTTCGGGGGGTAGATTATGGAAAGGGAAGGTGTTAGCACCCTTTTCATCCATAGTTATCTATGCGTTCCTAGTTGCTTGCTAGATCACTTGCTTTTTGTTTAAATATGTGTTTTGCGTGGTTTTTGAAAGTATTTTGAAAAGGCGCTTTCGTTTAGGCAAACTTTGTAATAGTTCTTGTTCGTAAGAACGTATACAAAGTGTTGGGCTTTTGAAAATGTTTCATGTTTGGAAAGTGTTTTGAAAGTGTTTGTTTTTGAAAGTGTTTGGTGTTTGTTTTGAAAATAAGCAAGGATGTTTGATTTGAAAATGAGCAAGCAACTAGGAACAATCTACCTACTCAAAAGTCTTTATTCATTTCTTTCTTTCCTTTGATATTGCTATCTTACTATTGATTTGGTAAGAAGCCTTATCTTTGGATGTAAAGGGACGGGCATGGGTCATTGCATAGTCATGATACGAATGTTGTGAGATATCTTGGCATTTCTCTTTGAGGGTATAAGATCATTTTGAAAGGCAACATTGATAGCGTCATCGAGGGACTATGATCTTGTATTTTTTATTGCTTTTGCTAAGATATCCCACATGCATAACATCACCATTTTTGTAAAGCAACAAAGTGGAATTACCCTAAGGGTGTAAGTATGTAAGTGTATTTGATTTACATGTATTGTTTATCTTGAATTAGGGTTTGCTAATTGTTGATTTTAATCTTGCCATACAAACCCTAATTACTAACATTTATATTAAAGCGGTAAATTAAGGAAAGTAAAATTACTACACTATTACATCATTAGGGGAGGGGGTGTATAAATTTACAAATGGGTATTGCAAGAAAATTAAATCTAATTATCTATTACAACCATATTGAATAATGTACAAGCATTAAAAAGAAAATAATGCAAGAATGTAAATGGAAAAATAAATGATTTTTGTTTGGTTTTTGTTAAGGGTTTTAACCTAATTACTAAAAAGGAAAAAATAATTAATTAAAGATAAATAAAATTAAACCTAAATTAATTAAGAAAAGAAAATTAGGTTAAAAAGTCTTTTTTAGGGTTTTTTGTGAAAGGTTTTAAGTTTTATAAAATAAAATATGAAAATTAATTAATTAAAGAAACCTAAATTCTAAATTAATTTTAGATAAAAGAGAAAAATAATAATTAAACCTAAATCTAAATATTAACTATTTAAGAAAAACAAGAAATTAATTTGTTAAGAAAATGTTTTTGTCCTTTTTGTTTTATAAAGAAAATAAAATATAAATGAGCATAATAAATAAAAATATTTTTTGGATTTTTTATTAATAATAAAAAAATAGTAATAATAATAATAATAATAATAAAGAAAAATGAAACAAAAAATAAAAAGAAAATGAAATGATAAAAAATAAATGGGTCAGGTGCAAAAGTAAAGGCGGGGTTAGAAGAAGCAAAAAATGGAAGGCCCATCATTGGAGGCCCAACGCACCTGTTTGTAACAAAAAAAAGAGAAAAATGTGGAAAAATATGAAAAGTGGCAGCGCTAGGGCTTGAACCCACACCCTGAGCATGAAACGCGTGTTGCCTTACCACTTGGGTGGCTATACATCCGTTAACATAAATGAAATAATAAATACATAACATAAGTCATGTCCTAAACATGACTTCATCTTCAACCTCCAGCTTGAACATCTGCAACTTCATCATTTCTCATCCATTTGCAAAAATGTAAATATCAAACTTGTTCCAAATTTCACAACGATTCCAGAAATGTAAATTACTAAAATTATAAATCAAAGATGAGCATGAATTTTGAATGGTCTCAAATTCTGACCTAAATTTTTCAGAAAGGTCAAACTTAAAATTCTCACTACTCAAACAATATAAATGAAATCTATAGACATGTACAGTTACAGGGTAATGATGTCTATATTTTATCTTCATAAATCAGAATCAAATGATGCTTGTATGAAGAGATGGAAGTTTGAAAATTTACCTCTTGCAGCTGGAGTCGTGTATGGAGTTTGAGCAACCTTTGAGATGGCCTAATGATTTCTGTAGCTTTCCTGGACCTCCTTGAAAGTATTCTAACTCCTACTTTGCTTTGAGGATGGCTGGAACTCTCAACTCAAGTCAAGTTGCAAGCTTCAGTTTTGAAAATGGTGGACAGTGATGGAGGGGTTACAGTCTTGAAACAGAGACTTGGATCACTTGTGTATGATGTATGTAAGGTGTTTATATGATTAAGAAACAAAACGCATGGGTGGAAATGGATATGGAGAGTTTTGGCTCAAAACTATCAAGTTTGGCCAGTTCTGTGCAGCAAGGGTTCTTGGGAGAGTTTGAGGATGCTTGAAAATCGTGTCTTGGCTTGAAATATATTTGTGCATATGTATGGAATAGGTTGGAGATCAAATGTACTCAAGATTTATGAGTTCTAGCCTTTTGGCTCTATAACTTGCTTTTGAAGAAAAGTGAGAAGACAAATCTCAAATGTTGTACAAGCATGTTCTGAGTTGAAAGAGGCCTTAGACACATTTCTTTTGGTTAATAGGGGTTGTGTGTTCAGAAAGAACAAGTGCAAGGCTCAAGAAGTTGACAATTGCAAAAGTGATGCTTTATCAAAATGGAAATGACAACTTTGTGCCATAAATGGAAAATCATTTTGGACAAAGCTTAATCCAGGTGGATAATGGCCTAAAGAGTTGTGTAAACCATTAATTATGGAGTTACAAACAAGTTTGAGGCCTGCAAAGCAAAGATTATGCAGCCTAGCATGGATTTGGTTCATGTTCATCCTAAAAATCTGCCTTGTAAAACAAGAATGGAACCCTAACTTCTTGCCTTCGATTCTCCTTGCTCAAGTATGATCTCAATGAGTTCTTGGACATTTTGGAAAGCTTGTAACATCCTATACAACCTCTATGTTGGACATTTTTGAAGATTCATCTTGGAACTATGTGGAAAATTATCATGAAGTTAGGTCAAAATCCTGCCTAAACTAGGGCAAATTTTCACTAAGTTTTTCAAGTTTCATGAACATGTCTTCACAAAATCATAACTTGATGTTGTACCCCAAAATTTGCCCTCCCATATTTCTCAAAATATTTCAAGAAAGATCCTCAAGTTGTTCAAAGTAGTCCAAGGGTTGGCCAGACAAGCTCTCTCCTATGGCAGTCCACCCCAAAATTAGGGTTTCATGTTGCATCAAGATACTTGAGTCCAAGGGACCCCAAATGCTCAAAATTGTCCTAATATGTTCTCAAGATCATCCATGTCAAGTTTCAAGCCTTGCAGAGGAAATTTGCTCAGTCAATTGCTCAAAGGCCTGAAAATCGTCTGTGCTAGGGCAAAAGTCAACTGTGGCCCACATACAGTCAAACTTCAAGATTTTTTGTCAACATTCTCATTTTTAAGGATATTTAATAATTTTATCAAGGGTTTATCATGATTCATCAAGGATTGCTCATAATTCATCAAGACTCAAAAGTTGCTAAATTAGGGTTTTGTAGGAAAAGTCAACTCAACTTTGACCAAGCGTAACTTTCTCATACTTTATGAGAAATGACCCATACAAAGATCATTTTTAATAGGATGCAATTTCCTACAAACCATATTCATCTCCAAAGTTCAAAATATGCACTCACAAGAAGTTATGAATTTGGACATTATAGGTCATTTTTAAAAGTCAGCAAAAACACCTTTTTTGTCAAGGCTTCATACATGAGCATGGAATATAAAATTGAGATAAGACCAAAAGGGTTGATTAGAGGACATCTCAAGCTTTCTAAAAAGTCCAATAACACCTCCAAAGAGTCAAACTTGAGGAAGTTATGCATTGGTGAAGTTGACCTTTTTTGCAAAATTGCCAAAAGTTAACTATCCCTAAAACGTCAAATTTTGCCAAATGGGCCCAATCGTTTTCACTTGTTTTGAGTTAGAAACATAGTCCACGAGCTCTAGACTTTGCCACTTGTCAATACCTTATTTTTATTATTTATTTTGATTTTTATTTGAATTAATTCAATTTAAATCAAAACAAATCAAATAAAATCAAAAATATTGAAAGTAAGAGATTTTGTGCTTGTTTCAGGTTCCAATTACAGCTAGCAAGTCATTCAAACTCGTATCAAGGCATGTGTGCACAAAAATATTGGAAATAGGCCAAATTTGGAAATTTTTCAAAGTGAATCAAATCAAATATCCAAATCATTGATGGGGGGAGATTGAGAGCAATTATCAACCCTAATCCCTTCACTCATACATATAGAACGAGGCCAGACCTAAAGGGGAAGTTAGAAATAGGCGCAGCAAGCAAAGCAATATTTGAAAAAAATCAAGAAAAGTGTAAGATCGAAATCCCATTTGGAGGCAGTTTCAGGACCTTTGAACGATCTCAATCGACTCCTGGGACTCTCAGCAAGCTAAAGTTATCAAGAACCAAGTCGTTCAAGCCCTAGAAAGCTCTGTAAGTCGCTCACGACATAGCTCTAATCTTGAATTCGAATAGCATGATTTAGGCATTGTTAGGACGAATTAACCACATATTCTTGATCTATGGAACATATGCAAGCTTTCTGCATCATTTAATTTCATTTATATAGCCTGTAGCGAATTTCACCATTGTTAGGGTTCGAAGCTTCGAATCAGGGTTTTTGTATGCAGGGAAATTTGGCCTTGATAAAAGGTACCATCGTGCTCAAAAGAATGAGACGAATCTAGCCATGGCCTTGGTGGTCATTTATATCACGTGTATGTGATTTTGAGAATTGGCAGGGCTGTAGCGACGAACATTGTCCATAGGTATAGGTTATCAAACCTTTAGCCACGGTGCAAGGAGGGAGATGAAGACGTGTCTTCCCCTGATTTGACAATTTGAATTTTGCGCGCGGATTTGATATAAAATGCCTTTTTATTATTTGTTTATTATTTTGCAATATCATAACAACAAATAAAAAATGGCCCAGTGGTAGCCAGGCACGCTTTAAGGCATTAGAAGGCTGGAGGTCAGGGGTTCGACCCCTGCCTCCAGCATTGGTTATTTTCATATTTTCTTGCAGGCGATTCAGTACGTGCATGAAGCAAATGACTACCATACATCCTCCCAATCTAGCCAGCCAAGTGTCAGATGGCCAAATCTAATGGCCATCATCTGAAGGCGCACCATGAGCCAAGTCAAGCGCGTGGTATTGGATCCAAAAAGTCAGCATGGATCATCATCTCTTGGGCCCTAAATATGATATCCACACCTCCCAAAAATGCTGTTTCAGGCCCATCTCTTATTCTTTCCTTTTTATATTTCATTTAATTATTTCATTTATTTATTTATTAACCAATCAAATTATTTTCTTTTTATCAAAAAATCACAAAAAATATTATTTTTCACAAATGAGGTCTAGATTTGATTTTTATTAAAGAAAATCAATTAATTTAATTAGGTTTGTTAATTTAGGTAACTTTAATTCCTATTTTTGCAATAATTAAAATTAATTAGAATAAATAGGTTTTATTACTAACTTAATTGTATTTTATTTTTTCCTAAAAATAACAAAAACCAAAAATAGGTCTTGTAATTATTTTTATTATTTAATCACTAATTAATTTTTATATTTAATTTAGAAAACTTATTTCTTTTATTAAAAAACAGCAAAAAACAATTTTCATTTTAATTAGGTTAGAAGGGTCAAAACCCTAATTTCTCGTCGAGCTAATTTTCATCGCGCGCTTTATTATTATTTTTACCCAATTATTGTATCTTCTCACAATTTGTAATAGTTTTAATTAGGACATTTATTTACATTTATCGCTTTTAATTTCAAAGGGTTTATTTTTGGCTATGTAAATACCCGAAGCCTTGTAATAGCGTAGTTTAATTTTCGCACTTTTAAATTCCACAAATTATTAACTGTTAGATGTATGAATAATTAGGGTTTGCATGACAAGAATGTATGACTAATTTTAAAACAGTTAGATCACCCTAAATGTGCAAAAGATAAATAAACTGAAATTGAATCATTCGCACATGCGCACTCCTAGGGTACACTCCCACTTGGTTGCCTTCGGTAAATGGTCATTGAGTATAGGATGCTTTAGTGATCGTCCTTTTGTCTAAACAAAGATCAAAGTCCTGATTCAGAATTGTTGCCTCAGAATGGTTGCCTCAGAATTGTTGCCTCGAATAATTGATCTAAGATATTAGGATTATTACTAAGACGTCCTAACATTGCTTTAGTGACCGTACGTCCCTTTCGAATTGACCCTCAAAACTCGAACGACGATGCTACCTACTCACTAATAGTGGGATAGAGTTGTCTAAAGGAAACAAGCATAGAACGATTCTTTTTTCGAGTAGGTAGATTAGTTCTTAAGTACTTGCTCAATCAAAACAAATTTTTCACACTTACACTCCTTTACAAACAAAGTTTTCAAAAACACCATTACACTCTTGAAGACAGAAGCAAGAGTTAAATCGAAGTCAAAACAAAAACTTTTCAAAGCCCACAAACACAAAGAAAACCATTTTGAAAATGATGAGCAAGTACCTAAGAGCCCGTAGATAACTACGGATAGAAAGGGTGCTAATACCTTCCCTTTCTATAATCTACCCCCCGTACTCAGAAATATCTCGAAAAAGGAATTTTTCTGTGCTTTTTTCCTTTCCTTGTTAGATAAAATAAAAGTCGGTGGCGACTCTTGCTTACCGCGATATTTTGCGAACACAAATGCAAAACGCAAACCAGCAAAATTTCCTTAACGAAATAGGGAAACCACGTCCCGGTTCTGGCCACCGTATCACACTTGAAATCTAAGCATTTCTAGAAAAAGTTATGTTATAAAATGTTTTATATCTCATTGAGATCTACAACTTTCATTTTGTAAGTTTCCTTTGAATCATCTTGCATCATGGTGAAAATTTGGCTCAAAGTTATGAAAAAAATGTGAATTTCCCACACTTAGAAAAATTTCTAAGTTTAGAAATTTTGACTTTTCAAAATGAAATCTTGACTTTTTGATTTATTGATGAACAAGTTTCATATTTTGACATGTCTTGATGAATTTTAATATTTGAAACTTGATTTTTATCAGAAAGTCAAAGTTTGACTTTTCAGTGTACAGTTGACTTTTAATCAGTTGACTGAAATTCATCTGTCAATCAATTGATCTTGAGAAATGTTTTGAGCCATGCCATTAGGTCAAAATGATGCATTTGAATCCTTGAGATCATGTCTTAAACCAATGAGTCATTTTCTAGGTCAAAAATCAGAAATTGCACTTCCTCAGTTAAAACCCTAATTTTAACCATTTTGCCCTTATGATGACCTGATCAAATTTCTTGAGGAATTGTGATCCAAACTTGATAAAATGACATATATGAGTTCATGATGTTGATATGGATCAAAACTTATGAAGTTCGACTGTAAATTGACCACAATTGACTTTCCCTCCAATATAGTTAATTTTAGGTCAATTGATCAATTGACTGAGCAAAAATGTGATCCAAGACTTGAAACATGACATGAGAAATCTTGAGGGTCCAAAATGATCCATGAAAGTCATATGGGGCATTAAAATTACATTTGTCCTTGTGCAAACCCAAACCCTAATTTTCAATTGTCAGTGCTTAAGGAGGTGTCTTGTGCTGATCAAACCTTGTGCAGCCTTGAATCAAAGGAGATCTTGTGAGATATTACTTAAGAAATGAGAGGGAAAATTTTGGGGTTCAACAGCTTCCCCTGTTCAATCTTCTTAAACCTAAAAAGTTAGATTGACGGATCCGGCATTCGTGACTTGAAGGTGGAATCTCGGATTGCTGTTGGGGATGAAGAATAAACATATCTTCAAACTTGTTAAAAGAATGCTTCCACGGGGGAATATCTATTGAATGATAGCTGTTATCTGGTCGGGTCCAGGATTCACAACAATTTGCTAAGGATAAGGAAGTCAACTGCTATCTGGTCGGATCCAGGCTTCACGGTAACTTACTAGGGGGAGAATTAACTATTATCTGATCAAATTCCAGGCTTCACAGAAAATTTCTTGAGATTGAACTGTTATCTGGTTGGATCCAAGCTTCACAATAAACTTGAAGTGGTAACTACTATCTGGTCGGGTCCAGGCTTCGTGGTTTTTTCTTTTAAAAGTTATACTATTATCTGGTCGGGTCCAGGCTTCATAGTTTCTTACTGGGGATTGTTGTTAGTTATTATCTGGTCAGACTCCAGGTTTCATAATATCTTGCTTGAATAGACGAAGTTGAACCGATATCTGGTCAGATCCAGGCTTCACAGGTTTTGAGGTGGATGAAGTTAATTGCTATTGGTCGGGTTCAGGCTTCACAATAAACTTGTATGAAGAGATATAGTTGAACTGATATCTGGTCGGGTCCAGGCTTTATAGTAACTTGTTGGGAACTTATTTATTTTATGGTCGAATTCCAGTCTTCACAACGAACTTCTGAGGGGGATTGCCATCTGGTCAGATCCAAGCTTCACAATAACTTTCTGGAAAAGATGAAATTGAAAACTGATATCTGGTCGGATCCAGGATTTATAGTAACTTGCTCGAAGCTTAGTTGTTATCTGGTCGGATTCCAGGTTTCACAAAAAACTTCTGAAGGGAATTGCTATCTGGTCGGATCTAGGCTTCACAATGACTTACTTGAAAAGATGAAGTTGAGAACTGATATCTGGTCGAATCCAGGCTTCACAATAACTTGTTAGGGTAGAGGAAAACTCTACTGGGGAAAAGAAGTTAAACCTTTGTCTGGTTGAGTCTAGGTTCTTCTATATATTTGAAGAGTTAAACTATTATCTGGTCAAGTCCAGGCTTCATAGTATTTGAAAGTTGTACTATTATCTGGTCGGGGCCAGGCTTCATAGTAGCTTGAAAACTATACTAATGTCTGGTCGGGTTCATGATTCATAGTATCTTTTGGAAATAGTAAAGGCTTTGTTGACGACTTCACTGGGGATTAGGAGTTGTGGCCCTATGATTTGCAATAGTCTGAAAGGCAAACTCAAGCTGGAGAGGATAAACTCAGTTGGGGAATACAGGCTCAGCAGGGGAGGATACACGATGCTGGGGAACTTTGTTGTTCATTGATTGTTGTATGTTTAGGAAATAAACCCTGTTGATAAATACTCAATGAACTCCTAAAGAGGTGAGTTCTTCTTCTTGTAAGATCAACTTAGTTGGGGAGAAAACTGTCAAGATATTGAGACTTTGGCTGGGAATCAACCTATGCAAAGAAACTTTGTGTGTAACTCCGTTGAGGGAAATGGTTTATTGTAGCCATCTTGTGAGGATAATGCTAATGAAATAACTCTGCGGGGGATATCCATATACATTAAAGAGATGCTTGTTGCTGCTTAGTATGTTCGTTCAATTTTATTCATTGGAGAACTTTTGCACTCAAAACAAAACAAAAAAACCAGAAAGTTTGCACTTCAAAGTATATTTGTATTGATATTTTGCCCGTAAATAGGCGTTTTTTTATACAAAGAGATGGAGATCCTAGTAAGAGGAAATCGTTGAAAGGAAAACAAATTTTTGAAAACAAAAATAGTGATGTGGAAATGATCTCATTGCATTCTAACTCTATTATTGCCTCAATGTCTTCGAATGCCCCTTGCCGTTGACAGAAGTTGATTGTATTGATCTTGGACCGTTTAAACTCAGACCTTGGTGATAAAGTTGACTGTGGTGATTCCACGGGACATAGTCATACGCTTTCCATTCTTAACTTTTGCCTGGACCACCCTTTCAGGTTTTCAGCCCACCAGGATACCCATTTTTTCCCAAGCCTCCCTTTCGGGTTTTCAACTTGTCGGGTGTACAATATTTTGCATATTGTGATCGGTGGATTTAGAACTGGTTGTTTAACACTGGTTCGCGAAATGTCACGGAAGCAAGAGTCGCCACCGTCTTTTATTTTCTCCAACATGGACAGGACAAAAGCACAACAAAATTCCTTATGAGATTGTCTCTCGGTTCGGGAGGTAGATTTATAGAAAGGGAAGGTGTTAGCACCATCTCTATCCATGGTTATCCATGGGCTCTTAGATACTTGCTCTTATGTTTTCAAAATGTTGGCTTTTCAAAATGTGAGTGGGTTTTGAAAAAGTTTCGTTGAAAGATTTCTGAATAACTCTTGTATCAGTCCTCAAGAGTGTTTGAAAAATTTGCTTTGAAAGCTTTTAGAAAGTGTCAGTGTGAAAAGATTTTTGATTGTTTTTTAGAGAGCAAGTATCCATGAGTCATCTACCTACCCTAAGGAATTAGGCTGTGTAGAAGTCCTTAAGGTAATGCCATCCCACCATTGAGAGGTAGGTAGCACCACCGTTGGAGGTGTTCGGGTCAATTCGAGTTTAGGGACAGTGTGGTCACCGAAGCAACAGTTAGGACACCTTAGAATCTACCCTTATGTCCTTGATCCTTTTTTAGTCCGAGGCAACCGTTTCGAGGCAACTATTTTGAGGCAACCGTTTCGAGGCAACTTGTTTCGAGGCAACTGGATCATGGACATAAGGACTTACTAAAACGTCCTATACTTGACGACCACGTTTCGAAGGCAACAGGTGAGGCGTACCCTAGGAGTGGTGTATGTACTTATGTGTTGTTTTCATGTTATATTTATCTTTGATCATGGCATTGTGAGCTACGCTTGTTTTTAATTAACCATACATTCTTTCATGCAATTTAGAATTTAAGAGTACGAAAAATTAAATGCGAAAAGATAAAGCTACGCTATTACAAGGCGCGGGTCTATACATCGCCAAAGTACAAAGACCCGTTTTATAAAAATGCAGAAAGTAAATAAATGCGGTAAACCTAATTACTATTACAATCCTTGAGCAGTTACATAATATTTGATAAAGAAAATAATGCGCGAAAAGAATAAATTGGACGTCCGAGGGTTTTGACCCTTTTGAAATTAAACTGAATTAAAAGCTAATTAATTATTTAATTAAAAGAAAAGAAAGTTTTTATGTTTTTGTATTTATGAAAATAAAGAAAATTAAAATTAGAAGGAACCCTAGTTCTAAATGATTTTAATTATTAATGAAAAATATCAAAGTTAACCTAATTTACACTAATTAACTAATGTACATGTTTATTTACAAAAATAAATAGTAATTAACAATAATAATAAATAATGAGAAAAATGATTTAATTAAGAAAAAGATGAAAATGTCAAAAACCCTAATTCTAGATATGTTTATTAAGAAAAAGATTAAAATTTAAAACCTAAATTAACTAAGTTAATTGTTAGAATTTATTTACAAAAATATTTTAATAGTGAAATTAATAATAATTAAATATAAAACATTTTTTGGTTTCTGATTTTTTATTATGAAAATTATTTTATGGTGAAAAAAAAACAATTAAAACAATTTAAACAATTTAAAAAGAATTAGAATTGAAAAGAAAATAAAATTAAAAAGATGCAAACCAAGGGGGTATCAGGCCCAGAATGGAGGTTAATTGGGAGTAATTCAGGCCCATTAACACCAGCTCATTTGACTTTCCATGCTTGAGTGCGCCTTGGTTGACTGAGGTACACCATGGATTTCCTTCTGAGGCCCTTGGATTAATCATCACGTCCACTTGGCAGGCCTAAGCATGAGCGTGTATGGTGAACCACTGAACCATTGCTGCACGTGAACACGTTAAAACAAAAATTATGCAATATGTGGGGGGACCTGGGAATCGAACCCAGGTCCCTATACCTGCCAGCCACGTCTTCCACCAACTGAGCTATTGCGTGCGTTTGTTATATGGATAGACAAAAAATATAATATACAAAAAAACAATGGTCAGTGGTATAAGGAAAAAAGCGCGCTAGATATTTGAATGCTCCAACCATGTGATGACACACTAGCCTTCTTCTTCGTTTATCTGCAAATAGAAAACAAGTAGCGGGGGTTTTAAACCCCCACTAAGTGGAACCTGTGAAAATAGCGATTACGCCCATGGGTTAAATAAATTGGGCGCGAGGGTTTCGTTGAATCAGGTTTCTTGCAACGAATTCATTCATGTATGTTTGATAGTCCAATTTTACAGTATATGGGAAGCCCTATTTTGAAGCTTCTGAAACCCTAGGTTTCATCAATGGCAGATTTCGATTCAAGCATCTTTAGAACAATTAAACTATGCCAAAAGTTTCAGGGAGATGTTAGTAGCATGAATCAATAATCAAAACACATGAATGATGCGTGGAAATTAAAATTCGATTATGGACATTTTTGTGAAAAACGCGATGCTGTTCTACCGTTTCTTTGAGTATGGAAGCTGGTTCTTGATTGCAATAGACTCCTGGAAGGTCCAGCAATGTGTTAGAATCCTTTTTATGCTTTGAAACATGCTCCAACTATGAAATCAATTTCACAATTTCTTTGGAATTTTGGCAACTTGGTCATGCAGCTTCAGCAGTTTTTTCGTGTCTTCTGGAATAGGGTTTCCTTGTGCATATGTATGTGAAGCATTCTAGGTCAAAAACAAGCCCATAAGTCCATTGAATTAATGATTTGGATATTTGATTTTCAATCATGAAATTTCAATCTTTTTTCAATGAAACTTTTCCAATTTTGGAAGATTTTGTCTTGTTGATTGATGCACGAAATCTTTAGCATATAATGAGTGTATTTGCTGCATAAAAAGATTTGAAAAAGCATTATTTGATATTTTCTTATAATTAAATCTAATTAAATGAATTAATAAGAATAAAAATTCAATTAATTAATTAAAAATAAGAAAATAAATCCCTTTGAGCTCAATGGGTCGTGCATAGGCTTTGGGTAATGATTCAAGGAAGAATTTGAGGCCCATTAGCAATTTTGAAGTGTTTTAGGCAAAGTTGACTTTTCAAAATTCCCAAAAATTTCCCAACTTGTCCAATGCATATCTTGCTCAATTTTGAAGCTATGATCATGTTCTTGGACATTTTGGAAAGGTCTTGAAGTCCTCTAACCAATGCCTTTGGTCCCATGTCATTTTGATTTACCAATATCTAGTTATGGTCTTTGACTTAAAGTGCCTTTTTGTTGACTTTTGAAAATGACCTATAATGTTGAAATTGATATCTTTTTTTGAGAGCATTTCTTGGACTTGGAGTGTGAAGATGAGTTGTAGGAAATGTTATTCTCTTCAAAATGAGCACTGGATGGGATTTTTCTGATAAACCATGAAGAAGTTATGCCCTGGTCAATTTGCAGTTGACTTCTTAGCTGTCCAAAAATAGAAACTTTTGCATCTTGAGACTTTTTGAGCCATGCTTGTGGAATCATGATCAAGAATTGATAAAATGATGATTGTGGCTTCAAAATAAGATGTTGACCAAAAATTTTGACTTTTTACTGTCAAATGACCATTTTGCCCCTACAGTTGACTGTGAAGCAATTAGGGTTTTTTGACTGTGCAACTTGATGCTGTGAGTCTTGAAACTTGACATATGGATGCTTGACAATGTATGTAGGCATATGGGACTTGATTGGACCTTTGGAAACCTCAATTTCTTTGCAAGAACCAAAACCCTAATTTTGACTGTGTTATGAGGCAATTGGACTGTGCAATCCTTGAGAGATTTTGAATCATCTGGAGATTGATCTTGGCAAATCTTGAAGAATATGGGAGGGCAAATTTGGGGTACAACACATATATCCCTAATTTTTGCCCAAACCTTATGTTTGTTGGGATGCCCTTATTTTGCCTAGGTGTGTCAACCTAGCGGGTCTCTTATGCATAGTATTTTTTAACTATGTCCGTGTTTATAGGATATGGGAAGTCTTCACCATCCATGGTAGTCAGCATCATGGCACCGCCAGAGAAAACTCTCTTGACAACAAATGGCCCTTCATAGGTGGGAGTCCATTTGCCCCTGGGGTCGCCTTGTGGCAGAATGATACGCTTTATCACCAAGTCACCAGCTTGATATACTCGAGGCTTGATCTTTTTGTTGAAGGCCTTGATCATATGTTTTTGGTACGTCTGACCATGAAAAACAACAACCAGTCGTTTTTCATCGATCAAGTTCAACTGATCCAATATCATCTGAATCCACTCGTCTTCACCTAAGCCTGCCTCATTCATAATCCTTAGTGAGGGAATATGAACTTCTACTGGCAAACCAGCTTCCATGCCATACACTAGAGAAAAGGGAGTTTCCCTAGTTGATGTCCTAGCTGAAGTATGGTAGTCATGAACAGAAAATAGTAACATCTCATGCTAGTCCTTATAGGTCACTACCATCTTCTACACAATCTTCTTAATGTTTTTATTGGCCGCTTCGACTGCACCATTGATTTTAGGTCTATAAGGAGAAGAACTGTGATGCTTGATATTGAACTGAGTGCAAAGTTAAGTAATCATAGGATTGTTGAGGTTAGTCCCATTGTTGGTGATGATCCTTTCGGGGATACCATAGCGGCAGATGAGGTTATGTTTAATGAATCTAGCTACCACATTCTTGGTGACTGAGGCAAAAGAGGTGGCTTTGACCCATTTGGTGAAATAATCAATAGCGAACAGAATGAAGAGGTGTCCATTGGAAGCGGTGGGCTTAATTTCTCCAATCATGTCAATGCCCCACATTGCACATGGCCACAGAGCGGTCATGACGTTCAGAGGGATAGGAGGCACATGGACCTTGTCAGCATAAATTTGGAATTTGTGACAAGTTATTGAGTGTTGATGGCAATCAGTCTCCATCGTTGACCAATAGTAGCCGGCTCTAAGGATTTTCTTGGCCATGGTATGTCCTCTTGAGTGAGTCCCAAAGAGACCATTATGCATATCTGCCTCCTTCTTGTCCACACATCGGAGTAGAGTAGAGTCATGATTAAGTTTGTACAAGATTCTGTTACTTAAGAAGAATTTGGCTAAAAATCTTCGTAAGAACTTTCTGTTATTGATGGATGCTCCCTCGGGATACTCTTGTGCTTCAAGGTAACTTTTCACCTCATGGTACCATGGCTTTTTTACGTTAGTGTCAAGCTCACAACAGTGCGTAGGTTCGTCGAATCTCTCAATTATAATCATAGGAGCTTCGTTGTCCCATCTGACCTTGAACATTGAAGACATGGTGGCCAAGGCGTCAACCAACTGATTTTCTTCCCTAGGGAAGTGTTCAAAGGTGATCTCTTCGAAGTAAGGAATCAGAGATAGCACAGGTTCTTTGTAAGGGATGAGATTAGGGTGCTTAGTGTCCCAATCTCCTTTTACTTGGCTAATCACCAGAGCGGAATCCCCAAACACATTCAAATGCTTAATCCTCAGATCAATGGCAGCCTTCAGACCCAAAATGCATGCTTCATATTCAGCCATGTTGTTCGTGCAATCGAAGCATAATCTGGTAGTGAAAGGAGTGTGGAAACCTTCAGGGGAGATAATCACAACACCAATTCCTTTACCCAAGGCGTTGGAAGCCCCATCGAAGACCATAGACCATCAGAATCCTTGTTCAGGTCCGTCATATAGTCCAGGTTTTGCATAGTCGGTCACCAACATGATGTTCTCATCTAGGAAGTCAAAGTTCATAGACTAATAATCATCAACAACTTGATGGGCCAAATGATCTGCTAGTACACTCCCTTTGATGGCCTTTTGCATTGTGTATTGAATGTCGTACTAAGTCAAGATCATTTGCCATCTGGCTATCCGTCCGGAAAGAGCAGGTTTCTCGAAGATGTACTTGATTGGATCCATATTAGAAATCAACATAGTGGTATGAGTCAACATATACTGTTTTAGCCGGTGAGAATCCCATGCCAGAGCGCAACAAGTTTTCTCGAGCAGTGAATATATGGTTTCACAGTCGGTAAAATTTTTGCTCAGGTAGTAAATAACATGCTCTTTTCGGCCAGACTCGTCATTTTGGCCCAAAATACACCCCATAGAGTTCTCTATTACTGTCAAGTACATGATCAAGGGTCTTCCTTCAACTGGAGGCATGATAATAGAAGGTTCTTGCAAATATTCTTTGATTTTGTCAAAGGCAGCTTGGCATTCATCATTCCATCTGACTACTTGATCTTTCTTCAAGAGTTTGAAGATTGGCTCACAAGTAGCAGTCAAGTGAGATATGAAGCGAGCAATGTAATTGAGACGAACCAAGAATCCTCTTACTTCTTTTTCAGAGTGGGGGAATGGAATTTCTTGGATGGCCTTTACCTTGGCAGGATCAACTTTAATGTCTTTACCGCTGACAACAAAACCTAGAAGCTTTCCAGATTGTACTCCAAATATGCACTTGTTAGGGTTTAACCTCAACTTGTACTTTTTCAACCTTTCGAATAGCTTGTACAGGTGACTGAGATATTCCTCTTCAGTTTGCGATCTGGCAATCATATCATCCACATATACCTCTATTTCATGATGAATCATGTCATGAAATAAAGCTACCATAGCTCTTTGATACGTTTCCCCTGCATTCTTCAACCCGAATGGCATGACCTTGTAAAAAAAGGTGCCCCATTGTGTATTGAAAGTTGTCTTCTCCATGTCTTGGGGAGCCATCCTTATGTGATTATAGCCAGAGAAACCATCGATGAAGGGGAAGACTTTATGCTGAGCAGTGTTATCGACCAAGACAATAATATGAGGTAGAGGGAATTCATCCTCGGGGCTTTCCCTATTCAGATCCCTATAGTCTATGCACATGCGAACTTTTCCGTATTTCTTTGGTACTGACACCACATTAGCAACCCATTTGGGATAAGACGTCACAGCTAGGAACCCTGCGTCAAATTATTTCATCACTTCAGCTTTTATCTTTTCAGACATGTCAGGCCTCATGCGACGAACTTTTTGTTTGACAGGAGGACAATCGTGTTTTGTCGGCAGACGATGAACTACGATGTCGGTATCCAACCCTGGCATATCTTCATATGACCAAGCAAACACTTCCACATAATCATGCAACATCTTAACCAACCTGCTCTTGACACTTCTTTCTAGGTTAGTGTCGACTTTGACTTCCTTATTCTCTGTCTCAGTACCCAGATTGATAACTTCAACTGACTCTTCACGCGGATGAATAGCTTTTTCCTCTTGTAATAAATGTCTGGCTAGTTCTCCCAGTATTTCACAATCTTCATCGCCTACATCTTCGGCTTGGTTAATTGGACATTCGAAGTCATATTCGGAAATAATAGAGTCATTGGCAATAAGATCCAGAGTGGATGAGGACCTGCAAGAGTGTGTGTGTGTGTGCATGTAAGGTACATGGCTGTTTTGAAAAATGTATTTGAAGAAAAGAAAGACAATGAACACAAAGATTTGAATGGAAAAGAGTCCAATGATTTGTATTGAATGATCATATGATAAGATGAACATAAATAAAACCCTTGACAAATGGACTGAAGTACCCCGGGCCAGGCACATGGCTTAAAAGTCATTGTTAAATATTACAGACAAAATGTTCTTGAATCAAAAGAATGTAATAAACAGAGTAGATTACTCCTCAATGAAGGAGATGGGCACTAAGTCCTTTGCATGCCAATTCTTTAGCTCCGTTGTAGTAGGATACACCTAATCTTCAAATGCAACTTCATCATCAGAATCACCTATAGTGTTGACCTCATGGATTCCAATATGGAGAGGCGGATTTCTTGCACGAGCGCGCTACACTTCCTTCTGAGCCTTGACAGTGAAACCCAAAACAAATTTGTCTTCTTTGAATGGGATCTCAAGGAGTTTCCCCTAAGTATCACAGCTTCCTTCTTCAATTGCAGCACGAGCATCCTTGACTGAAACCATATACGGCATGACTTTAACAGCTTTGGACACATCAGAGGAACATTTGGCCGTGGCAATAATTGGTGGCACAACTTCAAAGGCTTGACATGGGGTCTCAATTAATTCTCCATCCATCTCCACGTATTTGAAAGAGTTGAGGTTGATTTCCATAAACTCTTCCTCTCCACAGACAGTGACAATTCTTCCCTTGACCAAATACTTGAGCTTTTGATGAAGAGTTGAGGTTACTGCCCCAACTTTATGGATCCAAGGGAAACCCAACAAAAAAGAATAGGCAGGACGGATATCCATGATGTAGAAGGTGGAATTGAAAATTGTGAGCCCACCTTGATTGGAAGATCTACCTCTCCATGAACTGTCCTTTTTGATCCATCGAAGGCTCTAACAATAATATCACTTGGTTTCAAGACTAAACCTTCACAGTCTAGTCGGTCTAACGCCCCCTTAGGTAGAACATTTAAAGAAGAGCCAATGTAGACCATAACATATGCTAAGGTTTTCCCCTTGCACTCGATAGAAACATGTAGAGCTTTATTGTGGTTCTTCCCAAGCGGTGTCAAATCGGCATATGAGAATCCCAAACCATTATTAGCCGTCAAGCTAGCCACGTAATTCTCAAATTGGTTAGTTGTAGTCTCATGAGGGACATGAGCCTTTTTCAAGAATTTGATTAATGCCCGATCATGAGCATCGGAATAGAGTAGCAAAGACAGCATAGAAATCTTGGAAGGGGTTTTCCCCAACTGTTCCACAATCTTGAAATGGCTTCTTTTTATTATTTTTAAGATTTCGTCCATCTCACGAGCGGAAGGTTCTCCATCAGCAACGTCCTTTACGGGTATTTCTGTTACGACTGACTCAACAACTTTCTCCTTCCCTCTTGTATCAGTACTTGGCCTAGCAGCAGTGATGCGGATGGGTGCCTTTGTAATAACTGGTGGCGAGATGTTGGGTGAAAAGACTCTCCCAGTTCGAGTTACCTTACTTGAGCCAGTTATGTTACCAACATCATCAGCTTTGTCTTCTTTGATCCAAGCGTCTTGTTTTATCCCATGGTAAAACACCTCACACCATAGTACCATGGCACTGCCTTGTTTGAAGAGTAGGGAATTGGTCCGAGATTGGTAATTATTAGAGGAGAAATAATTGGTTCATTTGAAGTCCTTATAGGACCTTTGGAGGAGATCCTAAGAGGTTTGTTTGAGATGGTTATAATGGAGAGGTCTTCACATTTATTAGTTATACTTTTGGAAGGCGGAGTCTTCTCAAATAACATCTCATGGCTATCCATCAGGCGTTTAATGCCTTCCTTTAGCCCTTAGAATCCATTGAGTTGTTTGACACAACAAATACATCCCTTCACACAGCCAGGGAAAATCTTAGCTTTCAACAGATTCTCTTTGATGATGATTAACAGAGTAGTCAATTCTTTGACAAAAGCAACAAAAACGGTATCTTCAACAACATTGACACCCTTGCCATGATTTGGAATAGGTGCGGTGATTACATTCAAAGTTGGAGGAGGATCAAACTCAATAGTTTTATTATCTATCAAATCTTGAATTTTATTCTTCAAGGCCCATCATTGGTCAGTCTCATGCTCGGGACTACTTGAGTGGTAAGCACATTTGGCGTTTGGATTATACTTTGGTGAAGAGGTATCTTGATTGGCAGGAGGATCGCGCAATGTCACCAAATTAGCCTTTAGAAAATGTTATAAGTCTTGAGATAGTGACATGCCTAACCTCGTGAATTGTCTTCTCGGAGTTTCAAAATGTTGATGATTGGCATATGGTCTTTGAGAAAGAGTTGGATTGGAGAATCGAGCAGCATTAACAGATTGGCGGTCATCCTTATTGTTACGGGCCCTTTCCCCATACACAACATTGACTTCTTTCTTTGCGGGAAAAGGTTTCTTTACAAGATTGGAAGTGGAGGCAGATGCCATGGGAATATTCCCGCTTTTGAGGCTGCTTTCAACTCTTTCACCGGTTAAGATCAGCTCGGTGAAACTGGAAGAAGAAAAGTCAACCAACAATTTAAAGAATGGACTAGATAAAGTGCCCATAAACATGTCAATATGCTCCCTATCATTCAAAGGTGGTTGAACCCTACTGGCAAGGTCTCTCCACTTTTGTGCGTATTCTTTAAATCCTTCATTCTTCCCCATTGTCATATCTTGCAACTGAACTCTTGTCGATGCCAAGTCGGCATGATACTGGTACTGGTGGTAGAATGCGGTAGCTAAGTCTTCCTATATATTGATACGGGAACCATCCAACTGGTAGAACCACTCAAGTTGTGTTCCGGCCAAGCTTTCTTGAAAAAAGTGAACCCAAAGTTTCTTATCAGCGGTGTGCGGATGTATCTTGCACACATAAGATTTCAGGTGGAGTTTTGGACAAGAAAACCCATCGTATTTTGAAAAGACTGGTATTTTGAATTTGTGGGGAATAACAACCCCGGAGATCAAACGCAAATCATCAAAATCTAAACTGGGGACGACTTGGATCTCGACGGCCTTCAACCTGTCTTCTAACTGCTTATACTTGACATCGGCAGAAGGGTACTGCTCATCAAAATAATCATCCTCATCAGACGCTTGATCGTTGATGCATCCAGCCTAGGTACTTTTATCTTCTCCAATCTGATTCTCATCTTCCTCAGATGAGTCTTCCACTACCGGCAATCTGAACCTTCTTCCCATGTTGACCAAAGCTTTTCTCTTGAATTTCTTCTTGGATGCCAGCAATGCCATCATATCTTGTTGCCCCTTGGCTAGGGCCAGTAGAGTCTCTTGTAATTGAGAATTTTGTGCCTGAAGGTCCTTCACAGTTTTCTCTAGATCCATCTTGCTGAAATAAACAGCAGAAAGATAAGGAAACTTGTTGTGTGAAAACCTGTCATGTTATGCTGCATGGAAGATGTATATGCAAATGATTTCAAGGATTTATGAAATTTAAATTTGTATAGACAAAATAATGAACAAACGTCAATTTTCATTAATTAGTTCAAAGTGATTACAACATGCCTCTTGGGCTTAAAAAATAACTTTCTAAGATAAAAAGACTAAACGCATCCTCTTCGGTGCAAGGTAGGCGTTCACACTTTGCTCTTCTTGTAGCTGCTTTATAAGTTCCAAGACCTTCTTCTCACTAGCGTAGAATTGAGATTTGCAGGTATCTCGTTCCTCGTTTAGCTGAATCCAACCCTTTTGCAAGTCTTCAAGAGAAGTAGGCATGTCAGGATGGAGGACAGTGTACGGGACATCTCCTTCAACCACATGCTCCATGATGACTGGTAAGATGGAGGGATAAGGCATCACAAGTTTCTGAGCACGAGCTCGTACCCACTTAAGGTAAGGCTCAAGGGGAATGGAATTCTTGTGTCCCAGCGTCTTACTGCCCACTTTGCTTACCATCCTCCAAGCTCGTATAAACCTCTGACGGTAACTTTGATCGTTGCTCTCGTAGTCTAATACCACTCCATGGATGAGCATCTCATGTGGACCATCCCTTCGGGCATAACCAAACTGTCGTAAGGCTAAGCAAGGGTTGTAAGTGATACCTTATCTAATGCCAAGCAAAGGGACATTAGGGAATTCCCCATAACGGTCGATGATAGTAACGTTCTCCAAGGATCGAGAACACCAATGAATATATGAATGTCTGAACGTCATCAGCCTATGGGACCACCTCAAGCCTTGCTCGTTCTTCAATACAAACTGGGGAAGATGCGAAATAAACTATCTATCCAAGAAAGGAGTGCAACACATGAGGATCCCTCTCTTCCTCATAGTGCGAGAGTGAAAAGAATGTAGGATATCTCCCAATAAAGTAGACACCAGATTGTGAGACATGAAGATTTTGATAGAATTTACATCTATGAGTTGGTCAGGGTTTGGAAACAAAACCATCCCATAGATGAGAAGGGACAAGGTTTCTTCAAGAGCTTGTAAGCCCAAAGAGTTCCAACAATCTTGAGCTTTTTCAAACAAGAACTTGGCTAAGAAACCTTTGACACCACTCCTTGTTTCCCAATTAGTCGTAATATCAGATTGTTGCAAGTGTAGTGCTTGGGAAATCTCTTCAGGTTTTGGATCTCTTTCCGTACTGTTGAAAGGTAGTTAATTGAGAATGGGAATTCTCAAGAGTTATAAGAATTCTTCTAGCGTAGGCACAAGCTGATAATCTGAAAAAGTGAAGAAATGGTGTAGAGGATCAAAGAATTGGAAAAGCACCTTCATCATATATTCATCAGTGTTGGAGGTAACCAAGTTTAAGAGGCGACCATGTCTTTCGGTGAATGAAGAACTCTCAGGGACCGTTGATGCTAACTCTTTGAGTTGAGGAGGAATTCTTACGAGATTGACTTGGATAGTATTCCTGCGGATAGAAGCCATGTCCTACAAAATAAAACAAAAATAAATCCCAAAAATCCTTGAAATGGTTAGTGAGAATGAGTATGATGTTATGATGTTTATGATGTTATGTACAAGTAAGTATATACAAACAAGGCAAACAAGTCCTTAGGTTTAGGCTTGCATGGAGTCTCATAGGTAAGTACCCTCTTGAAGTTTAATTGGATCAAACCTGTCCTAGAAATAGTAACCGGGTTCCAAGGGATCTCAATATCACTGGTTTGTCTTATCGGGCATTGTTTCAGTGCAAGGGTCTTTCACGGCGACCGAAATATCCCGAGAAGTCAAATCTCAATGAGTGTAGTATCGAGTATCAACCAACTTCAGATTGTACCAAAGCTGGTTATCTCACTACGTCCTAATGGCCAAGTTGGTAAAGTAAATGTTCTAAAGTCAGTTAGTGCTTCATGACACCACACAACAACCTCGTATTCTCCTTGACTACTCAAGGGCTATCGGTACCCACAAATATGCCACACTAACGTAGCTGTTGCTTAGACCATGTCGGTATACCCCACACAGTTTCCACAATGTATTGCTACTTACCTATAAGGTATCCCAAATCCGGGTAGAGGATTTAAAACAAACCCAAACAAGGAACAAAAATGTAAAGCAAGCAAGTAAAACAAGTGAAAGCAAATAAAGGTGATCTAGCCCTAAGGTAACCCCACTTTTAAGTTTTTCCCCAACAGAGTCGCCAATTCTGTAATACGGTGGGAGAACTGACTTGGGATGTTTTGTGTTTGATTGTAAATATTGCGGTTAGCAAGAGTCGCCACCGACTTTTATTTTATCCAAAAGGAAAGGCGAAAAGAACAGGAAAGACCTTTGAAATTATTTCTTGAGTTCGGGGGGTAGATTATAGAAAGAGAAGGTGTTAGCACCCTTTTCATCCATAGTTATCTATGGGCTCTTAGTTCCTTGCTAGATCACTTTCTTTTTGTTTGAAAATGTGCTTTGTTTGGTTTTTGAAAGTATTTTGAAAAGGTGCTTTCGTTTAGGAAAACTTTGTAATAGTTCTCGTTCGTAAGAACGTATACAAAGTGTTGGGCTTTTGAAAATATTTCATGTTTGGAAAGTGTTTGTTTTTGAAAGTGTTTGGTGTTTGTTTTGAAAATAATCAAGGATGTTTGATTTGAAAATGAGCAAGCAACTAGGAACAATCTACCTACTCAAAAGTCTTTATTCATTTCTTCATTTCCTTTGATATTGCTATCTTACTATTGATTTTATAAGAAACCTTATCTATGGATGTAAAGGGACGGGCGTGGGTCATTGTATAGTCATGATAGCAATGTTGTGAGATATCTTAGCATTTCCCTTTGAGGGACTAAGTTAATTTTGAAAGGCAACATTGATAGCGTCATCGAGGGACTATGATCTTGTATTTTTGATTGCTTTTTCTAAGATATCCCACATGCATAACATGACCATTTTTGTAAGACAACAAAGTGGAATTACCTTAAGGGTGTAAGTGTGTAAGTGTATTTGATTTAAATGCATTGTTTATCTTGAATTAAGGTTTGCTAATTGTTGATTTTAATCTTTTCATACAAACCCTAATTACTAACATTTATATTAAAGCGATAAATTGCGGAAAGTAAAATTACTACGCTATTACATCATTAGGGAAGGGGGTGTACAAATTTATAAATGGGTATTGCAAGAAAATGAAATCTAATTATCTATTACAACTATATTGAATAATGTACAAGAATTGAAAAGAAAATAATGCAAGAATATAAATGGAAAAAGAAGTGATTTTTGTTTGGTTTTTGTTAAGGGTTTTAACCTAATTACTAAAAAGGAAAATATAATTAATTAAAGATAAATAAAATTAAACCTAAATTAATTAAGAAAAGAAAATTAGGTTAAAAAGTATTTTTTAGGGTTTTTTATGAAAGGTTTTAAGTTTAATAAAATAAAATATGAAAATTAATTAATTAAATAAATCTAAATTCTAAATTAATTTTAGATAAAAGATAAAAATAATAATTAAACATAAATCTAAATATTAATTATTTAAGAAAAAAAGAAATTAATTTGTTAAGAAAATGTTTTTGTCCTTTTTGTTTTATAAAGAAAATAAAATATAAATGAGCATAATAAATAAAAATAATTTTTGGATTTTTTATTAATAATAATAATAATAATAATAAAGAAAAATGAAACAAAAAATAAAAAGAAAATGAAATGATAAAAAATAAATGGGTCAGGTGCAAAAGTAAAGGCAAGGGTTAGAAGAAGCAAAAAATGGAAGGCCCAGCATTGGAGGCCCAACGCACCTGTTTGTAACAAAAAAAGAAGAGAAAAAGTATGGAAAAATATGAAAAGTGGCAGCGCTGAGGCTTGAACCCACACCCTGAGCATGAAACGCGTGCTGCCTTACCACTGGGGGTGGCTATACATCTGTTAAGATAAATGAAATAATAAATACATAACATAAGTCATGTCCTGAACATGACTTCATCTTCAACCTCCATCCTGAAAATCTGCAACTTCATCATTTCTCTTCCATTTGCAAAAATGTAAACATCAAACTTGTTCAAAATTTCACAACGATTCCAGAAATGTAATATACTAAAACTATAAATCAAAGATTAGCATGAATTTTGAATGGTACCAAATTCTGACCTAACTTTTTCAGAAAGTTCAAACTTAAAATTCTCACTACTCAAGCAATATAAATGAAATCTATGGACATGTACAGTTTCAGGGCAATGATGTCTACACTTTATCTTCACAAATCAGAATCAAATGATGCTTGTATGAAGAGATAGAAGTATGAAAGTTTAACTCTTGCAACTGGAGTCGTGTATGGAGTTTGAGCAACCTTTGAGATGGCCTGATGATTTCTGTAGCTTGTCTGGACCTCCTTGAATGTATTCTAACTCCTACTTTGCTTTGAGGATGGCTGGAACTCTCAACTCAAGTCAAGTTGCAAGCTTCAGTTTTGAAAATGGTGGACAGTGATAGAGGGGTTACAGTCTTGAAACATGGACTTGGATCACTTGTGTGTGATGTACGTAAGGTGTTTGGATGATTAAGAAACAAAACGCACGAGTGGAAATGGATATGGGGAGTTTTGGCTCAAAACTGTCAAGTTTGGGCAGTTCTGTGCAACATGGGTGCTTGGGAGAGTTTGAGGATGCTTGAAAATCGTGTCTTGGCTTGCAATAGATTTGTGCATATGTATGTATTGAAAAGGTTGGAGATCAAATGTACTCAAGATTTCTTAGTTCTAGCCTTTTGGCTCTATAACTTACTTTTGAAGAAAAGTGAGAAGACAAATCTCAAAGTGTTGTACAAGTATGTTCTGAGTTGAAAGAGGCCTTAGACACATTGATTTTGGTATATAGGGGTTGTGTGTGCAGAAAGAACAAGTGCAAGGCTCAAGAAGTTGACAATTGCAAAAGTGATGCTTTATCAAAATGGAAATGGCAACTTTGTGCCATAAATGGAAAATCATTTTGGACAAAGCTTAAACCAAGTGGATAAGGGCCTAAAGAGTTGTGTAAAACATTAATTATGGAGTGAAAAACAAGTTTTATGCCTTCAAAGAAAAGATTATGCAGCCTAGCATGGATTTGGTTCATGTTTATCCTAAAAATCTGCCGTGTAAAACAAGAATGGAACCCTAACTTCTTGCCTTCGATTCTCCTTGCTCAAGTATGATCTCAAGGAGTTCTTGGACATTTTGGAAAGCTTGTAACATCCTCTAAAACTTCTATGTTTAACATTTTTAAAGATTCATCTTGGAACTATGTGAAAGATTGTCATGGAGTTAGGTCAAAATCCTGCCTAAACTAGGGCAAAATTTCACTAAGTTTTTCAAGTTTCATGAACATGTCTCCACAAAATCATAAATTGAAATCTAAGAATTTATAGAAAAAGTTATGTTCTACAATTTTTTATATCTTATTGAGATCTACAAATTTCATGTTGGAAGTTTCCTTTGAATCATCTTGCATCATGGTGAAAATTTGGCTCAAAGTTATAAAAAATGTGAATTTCTAACACTTAGAAAAATTTCTAAGTTTAGAAATTTTGCATTTTCAAAATGAAATCTTGAATTTTTGATTTCTTGATGAACAAGTTTCATATTTTGACATGTTTTGATGAATTGTAATCTTTGAAACTTGATTTTGATCAAAAAGTCAAAGTTTGACTTTTTAGTGTACAATTGACTTTTCATCAGTTGACTGGAATTCATCTGTCAATCAATTGATCTTCAGAAATGTTTTGAGCCATGCCATTAGGTCAAAATGATTCATTTGAACCCTTGATATCATTTCTTAAACCAATGAGTCATTTTCTAGGTCAAAAATCAAAAATTGCACTTGCTCAGTCAAAACCCTAATTTTGACCATTTTGCCCTTGTGATGACCTGATCAAATTTCTTGAGGATTATGATCCAAACTTGATAAAATGAAATATATGAGTTCATGATGTTGACATGGATAAAAATTATTAAGTTTGACTGTAAATTGACTTTTTCCCCAATATAAATGATTTTAGGTCACCTGATCAATTGACTGAACAAAAATGTGATCCAAGACTTGAAACTTGACATGAGCAATCTTGAGGGTCCAAAATGATCCATGAAAGTCATATGGGGCATTAAAAGTCCATTTTTACTTGTGCAAACCCAAACCCTAGTTTTCATTTATCAATGCTTGAGGAGGTGTCTTGAGCTGATCAAACCTTATGCAGTCTTGAATCAAAGGATATCTTGTGAGAGATTACTTGAGAAATGAGAGGGAAAATTTTGGGTTACAACAATATGATATTGTGAATTTAAAGTAGAAGGAAGGAGAGTCACTAGGTGATGCCTATAAGAGGTTCAAGTGGATACTGGTAGCATGTCCAACATACAACACGGGTCAAACTGAGCAAATGAAAATGTTTGTAAATGGCCTCAGAATAAAGACAAAGCAGCTTATTGATACAACTACTGGTGGCTCATCCAACTTTACAACAACCACTGGTGTGAAAAAGATTATTGAAGCCATTGCTGAAAATGAGCATTTGGAACTATATAACAGAGTTGTAAGCAAAACCAGAGGGAGTGATTGATTTGAAGTTGGGAGTGAATAAGCAACTAAAAGTTGAAGTAGAAGTGGAGAAAAAGATGAGAGCAATGAACATGGGTACTCAACATGTAGCTTAAGTTCAACAGGTTTAAAAGGCTGCTTGTGAAATTTGTAGTGGACCGCACCTTACTGTGAAATGTCTTGCAACTCCACAACAAATTGAGGGGATAAAATTCTTGAGGCAAAATAATCCATATTCTAACACCTATAATCCTGGGTGGAAGAATCATCATAACTTTTCCTGGAAAGATCATCAGCAGCAGGCTCCTCAAAAGGTAGAGTGAGAGGTGGCTATTGAAAAGATGGCTGCCCACACCTCTCAATTTCAAGAAGAAACAAGGAGTAATTACACGAATACCACAACTACAATAAAAAATTTATAAATTCAAATGGGACAGATTGCACAACAGGTAGCGCTACGAGGACAAGAAAGTCAGAAAAGTCATGAGAATGTGAATGCTATCAAAACAAGGTGTGAGAAAGTAGATAGAGAAAAAGAAGATGTTGTGAAGTTTGATGACAATATCATAGAAGTATAGTTGGAAGTGAGAGAGAATAGGAACAAACAGGAAGAAGTGGTATCACCTGTGAAGCCAGTTGAAGAGAAAACTAAACCAGCAATCAAGTTGTCGTATCCATCTTGAGTGGCAAAGAAGGACGCGAAAGAGAAAGAGGTTGATAAATTTGTCAAATTATTTAAAAATTTGGAGATCAACATACTGTTCTTTAAAGCACTCGAGAAGATGTCCTTGTACCATAAATTCATGAAAGAGGTACTATAAAAAAAGAGACCAACAAAAAATGAATAGGTACTCGTGGATTAGAAATTGTGTGCAATCACACCCGAGAAAAAAATTCCTATCTACCAAAATGGTTCGGGGTCGATTGCAATACCGTGCACAATAAAAGACTGAACATTCAAGAGGGTTCAGGTTGATTCAGGGTCTAGTGTGAGTTTAATTCCATTATCGATTTTAAAGAAGCTCGGTATTAAGAAGATAAGCGGGGGTGGGACAAAATTGAAATTTGCTGATCACACCATCAAGCAGTCATATGGGATAGCCGAAGATGTATTAGTAGAAATTGACAATTTTGTTTTCCCAGTTGATTTTCAGATCATGGACATACTTGAAGATAAAGAGACTCCTATCATTCTTGGTCGACCATTTATGCTGACTAGTCGATGCAATTTTGATATCGAGACAGGTAATTTGACACTGAAATCATTTGATGAGGAGATAATCTTGAAGGTGTTGGAAATCAAGAAGCAAGGTGCAGGTGGAAAGAATAAATCTTCAGTCGGAACGATCAAAGTAGAAGGAGAAGGCAACAGTTCAAAATCACTCCCAGAAGAAGTCTCAGGAAAAATCTCTCAGGTGGCATTAATAAAAATAGCTAAGCTCAGTCAAGAAGGAAAGAAGAGAAAGAAGAAGGAACACCGAGCTGAGAAGATGGAAGTTGGAAGTGGTTGGAAGTGATACTTTTTATCTGAATGAGTTCTAGATTGCGGAAGAGACAAGCAATAAGGTGTGGAAGAGGAAGTACTCCCCATAAGGGGATGAACCGTCAAGCCATGCAACATTAAACGAAGCGCTTCGTGGGAGGCAACCCACACTTCTAATAACTTAGTTTTTCTTTTTGTTTTGTTTGCAGGTAATAAAAAGGTAGTCTTACTGGTGAAAACTAGGAGGCAGAAGCATGTGTTGCATTACCCTCTATGAGTCACCTTCTTGAGCTTGTTCTGAAACATTGTGGTCAATGTTTAGTTCAAGTTTGGGGGGGGGGGGGGGGGGGGGGGTTATTGCTTTTCTTCTTTTCGAATTATTTGTTAGTTCTATGCGAATTGTTGTGTAAATTCACGAGTTGAAGTCATCCAAATTTGGCCGAAATTTTTTGTTTTGATCAAGAACTTGGTTCTCTTAGAGTTCGGGAATAGTATATAGAGACAAAGGGATGGTTGTTAGAGGGTAGGAAGTTAGGAATAACATGATTAACATATGAGTCTAATGTGTAGATTTGTACCATAGTACTTGAATCCTGAGAAGTATTCTTTGAGTAGTTTATCTTAACAGTCTGGCATAATATAGATTTACATGCATGTATAACTGGTTGAGAAATAAACAAAGCTGGCACCAAATGATGAAAAGGTGGTAAAAGGAAATTGACTCTCTAAGTTGGGTAGCCCTCACTAGGTTATTCATCCCAAAGGGGGTTGATCCCCAAATGTCGTCCATAAAGGACAATATATAAACTGAAAAGTTTTGAAAATTTCATCTGAAATTATAAAGGAGCAAAATCTCTTATTTGATGCCTGAGGAAAAAATTTTTTGATCAGTCTTGTGCGTGTGATGATCATCAATAACTATCATTTCCTTAAGTTGACTATCCGAATGAAAAAGGAGGAAAATCGGAAAAAAGACTTAAGTACAAAGCATAGTTAGAGAGGTATTTGAAGAGGAAGCTCGAGTTTAAAAGGGCCTTACACAAACTCTTCCATCATGTGAACATCAGAAAAACTGCTATGTGATCAATTTGAACGGATGTCCCACGTATGAGTACTAAGGTGCTATGATTTTCATGAGTTCTTGTAATGGTCGCTTGAGGTCAAGCAACGGTTTAAGTTTGGGGGAGTTTGATCAGTGGTTTTTTCACCTTTATTTACAGTTGAAATTAATTATAGTTTCTTTATTTTGTAAAGTGTTTTATTTCATTTTTCTATGTTTTATGCGTTGGTTGTATATTTTGTTATTTTCAGGCTCAGAGGAACAAAACCAGGAAAATCAGTTCGAAAAATGCAAATTAAGTGTTTTGGAGGAAGTCTCAAAAACCAAGCTACAAGGTTCCTGACACGGCCACTTGTGTCGCCTGACACGGGCCATGTCAGGAGAGGACGCGTAGCTCAAATTTGGAAGCAGAGGCTGACATGGCCCGTGTCAGAAGGCTGACATGGCCCGTGTCAAAAGGCTGACACAGGTGCGCGTGTCAGGGGACACGACCCGTGTTGGCTAGGACGTTAATTTTGAGTATTTTCATGATTTTATATGATTTGGGACCCAGAGGGCCGTTTTGGGCATTTCCGACCAAGACAAATGGATTGTGCACTATTTAAATGATTTTGGAAGAAGAATTAGGGAATTTTTGATGGGAGAAGATTAGGAACGATAAAGATTGGGGATTTCAAGAGATTTGGAGACGGATATTCCTTCACACGCTGAAGCAATTGAAGATCAAAGAATCCTCACCGTTTGTAATGTATAATTTTATTATTGCTTTCCTTTTTAATACTATGAGAGGCTAAACCCCCCAATTCTAGGGGGTGTCCCTGATTTGAAAATGTATTGATTTTGAATTCTTATTATTGATACAATAGTTTCTTTTTAATTTAATTGTTCAATGTTCTTATGCCTTTCCTATCAGACAAAAATGGATTGATCCACGGTTAACAATTAGGGTTGGACCGCCATTGTTAAGGTTTTTGAACAATTAGACTATAGAAGATATCACTTAAGACTAGGGATACCCTATAGGTCACCGGTAAAATCTTGATAACATAACTGCTTGGTTTCATCAATAATTCACTAAGGACTTAGGATTAGGATGAAGGACCAAAGGTTTTATCACTAAGGACTTAGGGGAAAACAAACTTAAGATTCGTAGTTGAAAGTAATGAACTTGTTGAAGAGATCAAGGATGAAGGTTAATACAAGGTTAAATAACACACTTACCCTAGCATGCTCCTCATATCTGTTAAAAAGCCATTTTTATCTTTATGTTGATTAAGTGACAATAACAAAACCTTATCCCTAAGTAAATATTTTGTTTAATTGAACTACGCATTATCCTCAGTACTACATGCAGCCCTCGAGATAGATATCCGGGAAAAATTACCTATTATTACTGCAAGGAAAAATAGTACACTTGCTATTTTCCCATCAGTCATCATAGATGAAATCCTATTCTAAGGGACCAGTTTGGTTAGAAACCTTATGGGGTCAATGATCGCTATATCTCTTGGGGGAACAAGAACGTTAAAATTATTAAGAGATCATTGGATGAGGGTCATTGTGAGAAATCCCTCATAGAAAGATAAAGTTGATCAGATTTATGATAGGGTCAATGATCATTATATCTTGTGGAGATCATTGAATGTATCATTATGATGTTCCTTGAGAGACTCGATTAAGCCAGGATTCTCAAGAAGGCTAGACTTCTGTCTTAGTAGAAAAGGAAATAAGGATTAGCTAAACTTATTAAGGGTGTCAGCAAGGTTGGTCGGACTTATTGCGGATTGTAATCATAATTTTGATTATAGTGGATTAAGTCCTTGTTGAAGGAAAAATCACCTGAGGAGGGTGGACAAGAGTAGTCTAGTTAACAGTGAATCTGGACAACTGAATGTGTCTCTCTATATTTATAGCATTCTATATTATTTCATAGTTCAATCAAATAATTTTTAAAGGGAAATATTTTCTTAAAACCCAATTCAAACCCCCTCTTTCTTGTGATTTTCTCTTCCTTCAACATCGTTTCCGCTTGAATCCAAATAAATGTACTTTTAGTGTCCGCTCTGGAAAGTTGATAGGCATCATTTTTAGCCAAAGAAGCATTGAAGTTAATCATGATAAGGTTAGGGTAATTTAAGATATGCCTGCACCAAGAATTGAAAAGCAAGTCAGCGGCTTCCTTGGGCGTTTGAGATATATCTCCATGCTTATTTCCCACATGAATGCAACTTGTGATCCGGTCTTCAAGCTTCTAAATAAAGATCAAGGTTGTGTATGGATAAATGATTTCCAGAAAGCTTTTGAAAGCATCAAAGAATATATGCTTGAACCTTCTATCTTGCTCCCACGTATTGAAGAAAGACCATTGATTATGTATCTGATTAGGTTGGATAGTTCTATGGGTTGTATTTTGGGACAACAAGATGAAACAGGAAGAAAAGAGTACGCCATATATTAATTAAGAAAAAAGTTTACTGACTGTGAGTCACGATATTCTATGCTGGAAAAAGAATGATGTGCTCTAGCCTAAGCTGCGAAGCGCTTGCGTCAATATATGTTGAATCATACTACTCATTGGTAGATGTTGTTATCCGACTACTATAATGAATACCGTACTCAAAAAGCTATTAAAGGAAGTGTGTTGGTAGAGTACCTTTCTCACCAACCGGTTGAAGATTATCAGTCCGTCAAGTTTGATTTCCCTGATGAGGATGTGATTGTTGCACCCTAAAATTTTCCCTCCTAATTTCTTTTATTTGGCTTAGGCTTTTTCATTCATCTACATATATTTCATTAGGTCACTAAAATAGCATACATTTTGCATTTCAATAAAGGTTGACTTCTTCTGCTTATTCTTCGAGTAATGAAATGCAAAATTAGGGTTGTGATCTATGATTATTGAGGGCCCTTTTCTCTTCAAAGTACAAGTTTTTTATTCTCCAAATTCATCGAGATTAAGGGTTATGATTTTCTTCCCCGAGGATCATTAAAGTAGGGTGTAGATTCATTTGGATTCGCTCCATACTCAGGGTGTTTGTTCTTCATTTACTCAAGGGGTTTCATCTGATTAATTGGGTTGCAGGTGGTTTTGGAAGCTGTGAAAGATGGTTGATGACCCAATACTCGAAAGTCTTTCCCATTTACATTGAGAATCTTATTACTGAGGCATATCAATGCGAAAAGATGCATTTGGGAGTCAAATTGGAGCCATGTTATTTGGTAATCCTCGCGTTTATACAAGTGCACGAGATGTAAAGTTTGGTTGCTTAGAGAACAAGAAGCGGTAAAGTTCAAAGCATGGAAAAAGAGTTAATACTTCTCAAGGGAGGTCAAATTGATTTCTCAAAGACCATGTTGGTTCTTTATTGGTATTTGACTATGGCTATGCTATTGGATGCATACGTTGAGTTTTTTGACTTGGCATAAAAAGAGTGAAACTTCATTCAAATTTAACTTGAGTCATAAGTCAATACAAGTTACAAAAGCATTACAATAGACTATAAGAAAACACCATCGTCCATATTTCCAATTTCAACCATTACAAACCTTTGTGCCCTTTGATTTCAAAAGCATTATACAAAAGAGGAGATATTATGAACATATTTATTTACATGATAAAAAAGGGAGTACAACATGTCCTAAAACCTAAACCCCATCTTCAATCTTCTATGTGTTACAAGATTTTTGTTCCATCTTCAAAACTCTCCTTCACTTTGCACGACTTCAAGTAGTTTTGCCTTGGTATAAACTTCATGCCCATGCTAACTTTCTTCAATATCATTTGTGTAAAGTTCCATGAACCTATAATTCGGAAGCCCTGCACACAAAACCTTCCAAATCAATTCACCCATAATCAATTTAGCAATACATGAACAAATAAAGAAAAACAGAAGGAAAATATAAATTAGGCCAAGAGAAAACTCTACATCTGATTTGGCATAAAGGGAAGATGTTCATAGTTGGTATGATCATAATGCTTATGACAGTGAGGGTTCAATTGATGGAAAAGGATGGTTATTTCAGCCGCATACCCCCATTCCACACTTACACGAATCAACATCCTTGTACAAAACATCTTCGTATCCAGTCAAACAATCAGAGCTTACACATTTCCTAGTGAGCCAATATTGGTACAAAAGTTTTCATTTATTTCTTATCCTCTGCCAGGTGGTCGGTCTCAGTAGGGTTCTCCAAGTCAAAGTACATATCACTTAAAACATCAATCTACCATGCACATATTCGTAGCAGAAAAATTAAAGGGAACAAACTGCAGTTAAAAAACTAGTTCAGCAGAGATACAAAAGAGGACATAAAAAAAATCAGAAGATAACATAACCTACTAATTTTCACTCCTAACTAACTCTAATATAATTCTAACTGAATCAAAACAAAATTTGATATTAAATCTCATCCATCGAATCTCTAACAGAAAGGCAAATCTAACAGCTCATATTCATTTTCATGTAACTAACTAACAACAATAATAGAATATAAACAGAACTCACAGATTTATCAGATTCATTCTTCAACTGCATAAGAATCACCACCAAGAATACTCTCTCTGCTCCTCTCACCTTCATTCTTCATCGGCGGAAGGATCAATACTAACAAACTCTGAAAAAGATTTTCAGTAAAAAAACTCTTCATGGATATTTTTTGTTATGTCTTGGGCGAATTTCTGCACTACACACCTGATTCAGCCTTACACCCCTGGCCCTACTATTTTCTTGTTAGATTTAGGATTCTTCACATGATAAAAGAATAATAAAATCAATAAAAATGTTAGATTTTTTATGTGATTTTAGGAATTAAATCCTGATTATCCGATTATACTTGAGATTTGTAATTCACCTTTGCTTGTTGAGATTGGAGTCTTATGCAGATTTATTATGTGACATGCGGATATGCTTGAATTTTCAATTGTGATTTGTTTTCACATCGATGATGCTTTGACGCTTATTCTGAACATTTGATTTCTAACTCTTCTCTGTTGATTGGTGAAGCTTTCTTGAAGATCGTCGGGTTTCTTTTTTTTGATACGCTTTGCTACAGATTGATATCCATTTGGTATTTTCTCTTGTTTATCTCATTTCAGCATTTTATTTCTTTCTAGATATCATGAGAAGTAGGAATTTTACTGCTTTCTAGATATCATGAGAAGTAGGAAATAAAGAGCGTACGCTCGAAGTCGCTGTTTAAAGTCCTGTAGCAGGCACCGAGTTTTGTATGCTATTTGTGTTTGTTTAAAATCATACCTTCGAAGTAGGTATTCTGCACGTGTGTTTACATTTGTGCCCATATTATATTACAGATGATAAGTCCTCAAAAGGAGGCGAGCGGGGAGGGCCTATAATCGATCCCTGCACATTCTAGTATGTGTCATCCTTAGCTCACGTTGTACATTGATGCTTCAGAGTCGTGCAATATTATGTATCAAGTCGGTCATGTGGGGAAGGGTTCACAATCAACCCCGACACTTTGTCAGGAGTTCGTGATGACTATTATTGATACTCCACTACCCACTTGTTTGCTTCAGTTGATCCGATCCCCTTAGCTAAAGCATTTCTTTTTTTATTTCATCTGTTTCCCGCTTGTTTGCTTCGGGTGATCCGCTCCCCTTAGTTAAAGAATTTTTCTTATTTCCCCCATCCCTTTGAGTCAGTATGTGTGTTTTTTCCAAAGCACTTGTTTTCTTATTTGTTTGATATACCATGTTCCCTTAGGATCGCTTGATTAGAGTAGCTTTCGAGCTAGACATTAGGATAGGTATCCATGCATGCTAACATAGGGTAGATATTTCCCTTTCAAAACTCAACCATAGGGCCATTATTGTATGATAACATTAGGGATTAGATTCTAGCTAGTTTCCTTTAGATGTTTTTCTTCCCCTTTTGCATTCTTATATTAAGACTAAAACTATTTTCTTGGTAAATCATAAAACATCTAACAATTTTCAAATCCATTTTGAAGGTAAAAAATATCAACCAATACAAACTTTTTCCGCCTTCGGGCCTCTCTTTCAAACTTTTTCAAAAGAACATGTTAAATCACTTATGTGATGACGTGTAAATCTCCAAAAGTTGAGTTACGACAGAAGGCAAAATTAATATTGTTCATTAAAAGATACAAACCAACATAAACTTTTGAGCCAAACTACGACTGCTCTAATTCCATAAAAGGGATACGTAGGCATTGGGGTAGGGTCCGAACAAGCACAACTTTATTTTCTCTACATTATTTTCTCTTTTCTTTTGCATGCCTTCCATGTACAACTTAGATATAGATTTGAAACACACCCATAGATTAGAACAACATGAGTGGATACCATAGAGTACTATAGGCGTATGGGGTTCTAATACCTTCCCTTTGCGTAACAGACTCCCTTACTCGATCTCTTGGTCGTTTGACCTTCATTTCACCCTTCTCAGGTTTACACGATGTTTACCTTTCCCTTCCCATGGGATAAAAAATGTTCGATGGCGACTTCATTAATTTCATATCGATGATTTGTTCATCCGATTGATTCAGTGATGTATTTAAAAGTTAAAGATTATAATGAGTCGTTTCCTGAGGAAGGTCCACATCCTGAATCCCGATGGGGCGTGGTATTTGATAGAGCTATAAACTCTTATGGTAAAGGAATTGGTGTTGTGATTATTAGTCCCCATGGTCCCCGCATCTCTTTCACGACAAGGTTGACGTTTCATTGTACCAATAACATGGTGTTATAACCGGCAAAAAATATAGAGTCCCCGCCACTACTTTTTGTCCTAAGGACGGAAAAGGACGGATAACCCTAAATTGTTCAGAGATTCAAAATTCGTGAGTTGGTTAGATAAAGGGAAGGTGTTAGGCACCCTTTATCTCCCTTGTTCTCAAGGGGCTCCTTTCTAGGTTTTAGGGTATATTGGGAATTTCTATCTAATTGCATTTTTTCCATGTGTTTGAGAAAATATTTAATTTTTTAATTATGGAAATCTCCTTGGTTTTAACCGTGTTCCTACGTATCTCCTTGTGAAGAAATCAGAGTCCATTTCGTAGTTCGTTATTAGTTTATTTATACGATTACGTAGAATTGCTTTCGAGTTATCCTTGAACCTTGTCTGAGTTTGAAAAGAGTGATCATAGACGCAATTTGCAGTTAATTTTGTAAGTAATCCTATTTAATGCATTTTGTAAATATCTTGGTTTTTGTTAAGTTAGTAGAAAATAAATTTGAGGTTGGTTAGATATTTTAAATGCATGATGTAATTTTGAAAATGTCTAAATGATATTGAAGTTAGTAAAAAATGTTTAATTGAATTAATAATAAGGTTAATAATTTTAAAAATAGTTAGTAATTATTAAAGTTGTTATGATATTTGTTATAAAAAATAAGTTATATATTTATAATAATAAAAAAATTATTTTAATGCAAAAAAAGAAAAAAATAATGTGGAAAGAAAAATAGTAAAAATAAATAAATAATAAGTAATAAATAAATAAATTAAATAAGTTAAAATTTATTTAAAATAACAGGGGGCATATTATATTGAGTGCGGTGAAAAAAATGGTGTGTAAATAGTATATGATAAGCTCAAGTAGCAGTATGAAGCCCAATTAGCAAGGGGGTGCTGATTATAGTTGAAAGAGTAATCAGAAGGGTGCGAAGAGTATTTGGTTGAGCCCAAGTATTGTTTGAGTCCGTCTGGCCTTGTAAGGTGAGATTAATGTGTTATGGTGTGCTGGCATAGATCAGGGACACCAGAAGTCAATTATGGGACGATGGTTAGAAGTATGTTGAACAGAGGGTGGAGATTAAGTGTTGACTAGGGAGTAAGGTGAGCTTTCATGCACAAAGTGGATGGAGGGAGTATTTATTCATTTCCCTTCACAAGTCTCATTTTATTTTTTCCTTCCCCTCCCTCTACTAATTCTTCCCCTCTCTCTACACAAACATAGAGAGAAAAGCTCTGGCTTCTTTCTAGAAAACCGCCACCAGAAATCGTCACCGCCCTGGTGACCACCCTAAGCCACCACCGGTATCCAGTTTTCTGGTTGAAGATCAACGAGAAACTTCAAACCAAACCCATATCTTCATCCAAACCTAAGAACCCTAGGAACCTTACTTAGAACCCTAACCCTCCATTGTGGGCGGCCGTTGAGGCCGCCGTCTTAGATGTAAGTTCGCCGGGAACTTCATCTGATTCTGGAAATCACAAGAACCATAACTCTACACCTTAGAACCCTAATAATGTTTTGACCTAATCTTAAGAACCATGGCCTAGAAACCTGAATTTTTATGAACCCTAACCCAAAAATCGAGAACCCTAAACCTAATTTTTCAAGAAATAACTAAATCAAACACAAATAACCATAGATCGCAACAAAATATGAGAGATAAGTGGCTACCAACCTTATTCCCAGTGACAATTCTTATATATTTTTTTGATTCCTCATTAGATCTCCTATAATCGTCTTTCTTTGTTCTGGTTTGCGGGTACAAGGGTTTGAAGGAATTGCAACAAGGAACGAAGCTCCTAATTCTTCAACACTTCTTTCAACTTCTCCTCTTCTTTCTCATATTCTCGGTCCCTCTAATAGGTTTAGGTCTTAGGTATTTATAAGTTTTAGGAATAGTTGAACTAGGAAAATAGTTTAAGTTTGATTTACAATTATACCTTAGATTGATTTGTAATTTATTCAATTAGGATTTGATTTGTAAATTAGTTAGATTCATTTGTAAATTAGGAATTAGGGTTTCTGATTTGTAATGCACTCAAACAATTTATGTATATGTATTCATATCAATATAAAAGATTTTATTAAAATATTTGATTTGATTCAAGCATCTGGAATTATGGGCTTTGCATACTTATGGTTGAAGACACCTAGATTTGGGCGCAACCATGTTATTAGGGTTTCCGAAACCCTTGTTGACTTAGTCAACAAAACAAAAAATTTGAAATAATAAAAATAAAATGAATTATTCCAATAATAATAAATAAATAATAATATAAATGTTAGAAAATGAAATAAAATATATTTCATGCGCGTTGACTCCTCCAGAAAACCAAAATAAATAAACATTTTTATTAAACCACATTTTTTACAAATTATAATAATGTAAAGAAAACAACCATGACTAAAAAATTTGTTAACTTCAGTCAACTTAATAAAAATAACTATAAAATTAAAAATAATTTAACCTAATTGACCTTGATATGGGCCTCTCAAATTCTTAATGGGCCATTTGATTAATTAAAATAATGAACCCAACCTGATATAATAATAAATAAACCCCCCTCAAAATTGACTTTTCCTAAAAATTAAATAATACGAACATTAGTATGACAATAAACTATTCTAAATGAAACATAGCGACACCAAAAATTATAAATATGACTTAGTAAACTAAATTGGCTATTAATACCAACACGGGAAAATTTGGGGTATGACACATGGTGCAGTATGAAGCATGTACTATGGGTCTTAAAGAAGATATGGATTTGAGAATCAAGATTCTTAATGTGTATGGTGATTCAACTTTAGTAATAAATCATATTAATGGAGAATGAGGGACTCGTCATCCTGACTTGATTCCCTACAAAGATTATGCAAGAAGGTTGTTAACTTTATTCAATAAAGTTGAATTCCATCATATTCCTCGAGACGAGAATCAGATGGAGGATGCTTTAGCCACCATGGAATCCATGTACAAAGTGAACCATTAGAATTAAGTACCTCATATTACAATCCAATGACTTGATAGACTAGCTCATGTGTTTGCAGCAGAAGTGACATCAGATGATAAACCTTGGTATCATGATATCAGACACTTTCTCCAGACTCAAGAATACCCACTTAGGGCATCAAAAAAAGATAGGAAGACGTTGAGAAGGTTGACATGTAGCTTTTTCCTCAATGAAGATGTGTTATACAAAAGGAATTACAACATGGTATTGCTTAGATGCTTGGATAGAAAAGAAGAATACATGTTAATGCATGAGATCCATGAAAGATCATTTGGTACCCATGCCAATGGACATTAAATGGAAAATAAGATGCTTAGAGAAGGTTATGATTGGCTAACAATGGAAACTGAATGTTACAAATTTTTGAAGAAGTGTTACAAGTGTCAGATTCATGCTAACAAGATTGATATGCCTCCAACCCTTCTCAATGTTATTTCTTTCCCGTGGCCTTTCTCTATATGGGGTATTGATATGATCAGGATGATTGAACCCAAGGCTTCAAATGGACATCGTTTCATCTTAGTGGCTATTGACTACTTTACCAAATGGGTGAAAGTAGCTTCTTATGCTAATATGACTAGGTAGGTAGTGGTACGATTTATCAAGAATAATCTTATCTATCGGTATAGTGTGCCAAGAAGGATTGTTACTAATAATGACTCAAATTTGAATAATAGTATGATGAAGGATCTTTGTGAAGAATTCAAGATTGTTCATCACATTTCTTCTCCATACAAGCCTAAAATGAATGGGGTTGTTGAAGCCGCTAATAAGAATATTTAAAATATTATTTAGAAGATGGTTGTTACGTATAAGGATTGGCATGAGATGCTCCCTTTTACTTTGAATGGGTATCGTACATCCGTCCTCACTTCAATAGGGGAAACCCCTTTCTCTCTTATTTATGGCATGGAATCAGTGCTCCCAGTCGAGGTTGAGATCCCATATTTGCGTGTAATAATGGAAACCAAATTGTCAGAGGCTGAATGGGTCCAAAACAGGTTTGACCAATTAAATTTGATTGAAGAAAAGAGAATGACTGCTTTGTGTCATGGCAAGTTATAAGAGAAAATAATGAAGAAATCAGTTGATAAGAAGGTGACCTCGTGCTCAGAAAGATCATGTCTTTTAATGATGATTCAAGGGGAAAGTGGACTCCTAATTATGAGGGCCCATATGTTTTCAAGAAATCCTTTTCTGGTGGTCATTGATTCTTGAAACTATGGATGACGAAGAGTTCCCATGTTTCGTGAATGCTGATGTAGTCAAGAAATACTTCTCCTAAAGAAATAAAAGAAAAGCTCACTAAGTTGAAAACCCTAAAGGGCGACTTAGGTAAAAATGAGCGTCTCGGTGGGGTGAAAACTCAAAATGGAGGTCCAGGAAAAAGTTAGAGACATAAACAGCATAAATCATCTCAGTAGATTGAGAACTCGTGAGGGAAATCTAGGAAAAAGTTAGGGATTATTGGAAAGTAACTACATAAGGCAAGACTTGATCAGCGAGTCAACAATCTTCTCGAATTCTCATGGCTCTTTAACTGAAGCTTAAAAACAGGAATTCAAAGTTGTTAGGGAGAATAGTGGTCATTGTGTTTCAACGTACCTTTTCCATGTATTTACCATTTTCCAAACTTTGTAATCATCTATAGAGCTCTTCCATTTGTTGACTACCATTCCATCAATAAAGTTTGAGCTCTTATCCAATTCTTTGCAATTCTTATTTTATTCTGCTTTTAAAAATTTCATTTATTATTGATAGTAATTTTCAACATAAAAGACTTAAAAGATAAATAATAAAACATGTTTTTGAAAATTTGCAAAATGTTTTTACTTTGATCTTGTGAATCAAAGGTATAAAAAATAGTTTTTCCAAGGATGGATAATTTCCAGGGCATGATTTTTTCTCCATTTTATTTAAGGAGTCTTCTCTGTTTACACTTCCATATTTGTGCATGGCTTTCCCTATGATTGTTAATCAGATAATGGGTTTTCTCCAAGTTACTATGTTGTGTTGGGTTTGTGATTCCATATTCCTCAGTTAATAGTCCAAATTTCTCTGGCTAAGTATGGCTCTTTTTCCTAGCCCGATTATGATCAACCAGAGATTGTAAAGTTGTGAAGTTTCGGTTGTTGTGATCAACCAGAGACTGTAACCGGCGATTTCTTCTCAGTAGATGGTATCATCTTCCCTAGCAAAGTTCGTATGTTATTTCCCAGTAAAGCTTATAGGATGTTATATCCTTGCAACCTTGTGGAGTATTTCTATAGTAGCGTGCTTTGTTTACTCTCAAGCAACATTTCCCTTCCCAAAGTGTTTAAGACTTGAAGTAGGACGTTGTTTCCTCAATTGGTTGCTTACTCTCTTATGAGATTTCGATCTTTGATGCAATTTAGCTTAGTGTTGTCATCACCTAGGTTTGTTTTTCCAGGCTATCCCCAGAGTAGTACATTTGTTTTGTCAGCATATACGTGACATACATCCATATATACATCATGCATAGTTAAATGAAAACTCATTTCTCATTTTCATTTATTGATGTTTTTGTTGATATCTCATTCCTTCTGCATAGTATGTATTATCCCTCTCCAATAGAATGTCAACCTTAAGCAGAAAGTGTATATCCTTTCCATTTTCCCACTGGTTTTATTCCTCGTGGAAAAATTTTGCTTTAGCCTTCCTACCCAGCTCATTACTTGGATGGAATTAATCCCTATTTGAGTTTGTTCCTCACTGGGTAGAGTTTTATTTGACCGTTTCATTCTAGTTTGCTCCTAGATTGAGCCTTGGTCCGGGTTAGCAATTGTTATCTTTATTTTAAGATTGGTTTATCCATAACCTTTTTGTGTTTACCATTGTTAGACTATCATAATTTTGATAGATGGTAATCACTTAAATCTTTGTTTGTCTATCGTTGTTAGCCTATCATATTTTTGGTTGATGGTATTCATTACATCTTTATGTTTGTGATTGTTAGACTATCAGACCTTTGATAGATGGTACTCACTCTTATCTTTTAGTTTTTTACCTTTTTAGCCTATCAGGCCTTTGATAGATGGTATTCAATCCACATCTTTGTTTGTCTACTGTTGTTAGCCTATCAAATATTTGGTATATGATATTCATTACACTCTTTGTGTTTACCGTTGTTAGACTATCAGACCTTTGATAGATGGTAGTAACTTTTATCTTTTGGGTATTTACCATTGTTAACCTATCAGACCTTTGATAAATGGTATGCAACCCATATCTTTGTTTGTCTACCATTGTTAGTCTATAAGATCTTTTGTAGATGGTATTAATTACACTCTTTGTGTTTACCTGTTAGACTATCAAACCTTTGATGGATGGTACTCACTTTTATCTTTTGGTTGTTTACCATTGTTAGCCTATTAGACCTTTGATATATGATATTCACTTCATATCTTTGTTTGTCTACCATTGTTAGCCTATCAGATCTTTGGTAGATGGTAATCATTACACTCTTTGTATCTACCATTGTTAGACTATCAGACCTTTGATAGACGGTATTCACTCGTATGTCCTTTTGGGTTTACCATTGTTAGACTATCAGGTCTTTGATAGATGGTATTCACCTCCTGTTGCATATATTGGCCATTTAGGTTTCTATCCTCAATAGGGTTTGTATTACTTTTTCTTCATTGGGCTTTACCCTAATAGAGTTAAGCTTTTCATCCTTCATCAATGAGTTGGTAGTTCACCTCCATCTGTTATCCGGTGTATTCCTTTGCTTTACCCTAATTTAATGAGAGGATGTTATTTTGTCTCCTCTTTGGGCTTTACCCTAGTAGAGTTGAATTCTCTTTTCCCCTACGAAGTTAACGTGTCTCCAACATAGTCAAATTTATTTCCCCAGTCGAGTCAGTAATACTTTCTTAAAGATTACTTCCTTGTTGGCTTGCTACTTTCATTGTTAAGAATTTCCCGATTTCAATTTTTATGTTGCACTTTGGTTATTTAATTGTAATGTTGGTCTTGTTTATTCTTAGTTATCCCCGAAGTCGTCTTGTTTCCCAACAATTTATTATCCTGGTTGAACTTTCACTTTTAGCTTGCTTTATGTCGTAGCTTTATCTTCATTATTTTGCTTTTCCCAGTGGTCGTTTGTTTCCCCTGGAAATTGTGTCTTTTACATTCATAATCATAAGCATTGCATGGAATCTTAGGGCCAAAAATTGTTTTTTTTTGTATTTAGGTATCTTCAATCGCGTCTGTTGTACCCCAAAATTTTCCATCTTATTTCTCAAGTAATTTCTCACAATATCTACCTTGGTTTAAGACTGCATAAGGTTTGATCAGCTCAAGACACATCCTCAAGCACTGATGACTGAAAATTAGGGTTTGAGATTAAACAAGGAAAAATGGACTTTTTATGACCCATATGACTTTAATGGATCATTTTGGACTCTCAAGATTGCCCATGTCAAGTTTCAAGTCTTGGATCATATTTTTGCTCAATCAATTGATCAAATGACCTAAAATCAACTATATTGGGGAAAAAGTCAATTGTGATCAATTTACAGTCAAACTTCATAACTTTTGATCCATATCAACATCATGAAATCATATATGTCATTTGATTAAGTTTTGATCACAATTCCACAAGAAATTTGATCAAATCATCAAAAGGGCAAAATTGTCAAAATTAGGGTTTTGATTGAGAAGGTGCAATTTCTGATTTTTGACCTAGAAAATGATTGATTGGTTTAAGTTATGATCTCAAGGATTAAAATGCATCATTTTGACCTAATGGGATATCTCAAAACATTCCTCAAGTTCAATTGATTCACAAATGAATATCAGTCAACTGATGAAAAGTCAATTGTCCACTGAAAAGTCAAACTTTGACTTTTTGATCAAAATCAAGTATCAAAGATCACAATTCATCAAGAAATGTCAAAATATGAAACTTTTTCATCAAGAAATCAAAAAGTCAAGATTTCATTTTGAAAAGTCAAAATTTCTAAACATAGAAATTTTTCTAAGTGTTGGAAAATTCATATTTTTTCATAACTTTGAGCCAAATTTTCACCATGATGCAAGATGATTCAAAGAAACTTTCAACATGAAATTTGCAGATCTCATTGATTTCTAAAACATTGTAGAACACAACTTCTTCTAGAAATGCATGGATTTCAAGTTATGATTTTGTGAAGACATGTTCATGAAACTTGGAAACTTAGTGAAATTTTGCCCTAGTTTAGGCAGGATTTTGACCTAACTTCATGGAAACTTTTCACATAATTCCAAGATGAACTTTCAAATATGTCCAGCATAGAGGTTGTATAGGATGTTACAATCTTTCCAAAATGTCCAAGAACTCATTGAGATCATATTTGAGCAAGGATAATTGAAGGCAATAAGTTAGGGTTTCATTCTTGAATTAAAAGTCATTTCTTGATGAACACATAATTCAATTTCAATGTTAGGATGCATAATCTTGCTTTGCAGGCCTTCTAACTTGTGTATCTATCCATAATTAATGTATTACACAAACTTTTGAGCTATAATCCAAGTGGTTTAAGCTTTATCCAATTCACATTGCCATTTCGGGAAGAAAGTGAAGAATTCCATTCTTGAAAGGCAAGCTTTATGCACAAAGTCAATTCTTGAGCCTCTACCTTGTTCTCTCTTATCACACTCCATCTACAAAGTCAGAAGCAAGTGTGTTTAAAGCATAACAACTCTACATTAGCAAGTACACAATACTTTGAAACTTGGATTTCTCAAAAATCACATGTTGAGCTTAAACATTTGTTTTTGAATTCTGATCAACAACAAGTCTCCAAATTTGTTGCTTATAAATAGAGGCACTATTTGTGAGCTAAGATACGAGCATTAACACCCTAAAACTCTCCCAAACTCCCTCAAATCAGAAATTGCCCAAAAACTCCATTGTTGCACAATTTATGACCTTGGACTTGTAAATCATATTTCCCTCGTGCGTTCTTTGGCCTTTTAGTTCCTAAAGCTTCCTTACATAAAATACATCTCATCCATGTCCCTGTTACACAACCGTAACACCATTTGCATCAAACTCCATAACCAAAAATAGAGCATTGCAGGTTGAGTTCTCCAAGCCATTCCATCCATCCATTGCTCAAGCTAACCATTGCATTAACTTCCTGGGAACTTGAGGAAGCTAACCCGATCATTGCAGCACCTTGAATCAAGCTCAAACTCATTTCACGATTTCCAGTTTTGAGGTATATTTTTTGAACTTCTATCTTCTCATTTAGGCATTGTTAGGCTTGCATTTGTGAAGATAAAATATAGACATCAATGCCCTGAAACTATAAATGTCCATAAATTTCATTTATATTGCTTGAGTAGTGAGAATTTTGAGTTTGAACTTCCTAAAATAATTAGGTCAGAATTTGGTACTTTTAGAAATTCTTATTCCTGAAAAAATGGAACAACTTTCATGTTTGCATATTTCATTTTTGTTGAGAAATGGTGAAGTTACAGGATTCATGGCTGGAGGTTGAAGATGAAGTTCATTTCTGGAACTTGTTTTGTAATATGTATTTATTATTTTAGTTAAGTTAACGGATGTACAGCCACCCCAGTGGCAAAGGTAGTGCATGTTTGTGTTGGAGGTCATGGGTTCAACACCCACCGCTACCTTTTGTGTATTTTTCAATATTTTTCCTTTTTTTTTGTTTCAACTACAAGCAGCGCCGGGCCTCCCCCTTTGGGCCTTCCATTTTTTTGCTAATTTCTAACCCCTTGTTTACTTTTGCATGCTGACCCAACCTTTTTTATATTTTCATTTTTTTTTATTTTCTTTTCTTATTTTATTTTCATTTTCAATTTTCTTTTACTATTTTTATTATTATTATTATTATTATTATTATTAATATTATTTTTATTTTTATTAATAAAAAATCCAAAAATATTTTATTTATTTATTTACATATTTAAAAAATGCTCACTTATTTATTTACTTTCTTTATAAAACAAAAAGAACAAAAACTTTTTTAGCAAACTAATTTCTTTTAAATGATCAATATTTAGATAATTAGGTTTAATCATTATATTATTATCTTGTAAATTAAAAATAATTTATAACTTAGGTTTCTTTTAATTAATTAATTTTCACATTATTATTATTATTAATTTAAAACCTTTTCATAAAAAACCCTAAAAAACATTTTAACTTAATTTCTTTATTAATTAGTTTAGGTTTAATTTTGTTTAATTTTTAATTAATCATCTTCTTTAATTAGGTTAAAACCCTTTCATGAAAACAAAACAAAAATCATTTCTTTTCCATTTATCTCCTTGTATATTATTTATTCAATTCTTGTATATTATTCAATATGGTTGTAATAGATAATTAGGTTTAATTTTCTTGCAAAATCCCCATTTGTAAATTTGTACACCCCCTCCCCTAATGATGTAATAGCTTAGTAATTTTACTTTCCGCAATTTATCGCTTTATATAAATGCTAGTCATTATGGTTTGTATGGAAAGATAAAATCAACAAGTAGCAAACCCTAATTCAAGACAAAATAATGCATGTAAATCAAACACACTTGCACACTTGCACCCTTAGGGTAATTCTACTTTGTTGCCTTACAAAAATGGCCATGTTATGCATGTGGGATATCTTAGTAAAAAGCAATAAAAAATACAAGATCATAGTCCCTCGATGACACTATCAATGCTGCCTTTCAAAATGATCTTAGTCCCTCAAAGAGAAATGCCAAGATATCTCACAACATTGCTATCATGGCTATACGATGACCCACGCTAGTCCCTTTACATCCAAAGACAAGGCTTCTTACTAAATTAATGTTAATATAGAAATATAAAAGGAAAGGAAGAAATGAACAAAGACTTTTAGGTAGGTAGATTGTTCCTAGTTGCTTGCTCATTTTCAAATCAAACATCCTTGCTTATTTTCAAAATAAACACCAACACTTTCAAAACACTTTCAAAACCTTTTTCAAACATGAAATATTTTCAAAAGCTCAACACTTTGTATACTTTCTTATGAACGAGAACTATTACAAAGATTTCCTAAATGAAGGCTCCTTTTCAAAATACTTTCAAAAACCACACAAAGCACATTTTCAAACAAAATCAAGTGATCTAGCAAGAATCTAAGATCCCATAGATAACTATGGATGAAAAGGGTGCTAACACCTTCCCTTTTCATAATCTACCCCTCGAACTCAAGAAACAATCTCAAAGGTCTTTCCTGTTCTTTTCAGCCTTTCCTTTCGGATAAAAGAAAAGTCGGTGGCGACTCTTGCTAACCGCAACATTTGCGAAAAACATAAAACATCCCAAGTCAGTTCTCCCACCGTATCACAGAACTGGCGACTCTGCTGGGGAACTTCTTAAAAGTGGGGTTACCTTAGGGCTATATCACCTTTACTTGCTTTCATTTTTTGATTTGTTTGCTTTACATTTTGATTCCTTGTTTGGGCTTGTTCTAATCCTCTACCCAGAATTGGGATACCTTATAGGTAAGTAGCAATACATTGTGGAAACTGTGCGAGGTATACCGACATGGTCTAATCAATAGCTACATTAGTGTGACACATTTGTGGGTACCGGTAGCCCTTGAATAGTCAAGGAGAATACGGGGCCACTGTGTGGTGTCATGAAGCACTAACTGACTTTAGAACCTTTACTTGACCAACTTTGGCCATTAGGAAGTAGTGAGATAACCGGCTTTGGTGCTGTCCGAATTTGGTTGATACTCGATACTACACTCATTGAGATCAGACTTCTCGGGATATTTTGGTCTCCATTAAATATGCTCGCGCTGAAACCATGCCCGACAAGAAAGATCAGTGATATTGAGATCCCTTAGAATCTGGTTACTATTTCTAGGATAGGTTTTGAGCCAACTAAAATTCAAGAGGGTACTTACCTATGAGACTCCATGCAAGCCTAAACCTAAGGACTTGTTTTCCTTATTTGTATATGCTTACTTGTATATAACATCATAAACATCATAACATCATACTCATTCTCACTAACTATTTCAAGGATTTTTGGGATTTATCTTTGTTCTGTTTTATAGGACATGGCTTCTATTCGTAGGAAAACCATTCAAGTTAATCTCGTAAGAATTCCTTCTCAACTCAAAGAGCTAGCATCAAGGGTCCCTGAGAATTCTTCATTCACCTAAAGACATGGTTGCCTCCTAAACTTGGTTACCTCTAGCACAAATGAAGATATGATGAAGGTGCTGTTCTAGTTCTTTGATCCTCTACACCATTTCTTCACCTTTCCCGACTATCAACTTGTGCCTACTATGGAGGAATTATCTCAACTCTTGAGGATTCCTATTCTCAATCAACTACCCTTCAATGGTACTAAAAGAGATCCAAGACCTGAAGAGATTTCTTGAGCACTACACTTGCAACAATCTGATATCACAACTAATTGGGAAATAATGAGTGGTGTCAAAGGATTCTTAGCCAAGTTCTTGTTCGAGAAAGCTCAATATTGTTGGAACTCTTTGGACTTACAAGCTTTTGAAGAAATCTTGGCCCTTCTAATCTATGGGATGGTTTGGTTCCCAAACCCTGATCAACTCATAGATGTCAATGCTGTCAAAATCTTCATGTCTCGCAATCCGGTGCCTACTTTGTTGGGAGATATCCTACATTCTCTCCACACTTGCACTATGAGGAAGAGAGGGTCCCTCATGTGTTTCACTCCTCTCTTGGCCAGATGGTTTATTTTGCATCTTCCACGATCTGTGTTGAAGAACGAGCAAGGTTTGAGGTGGTCCCATAGGTTGATGACGCTCAGACATTCAGATATCCATTGGTGTTCTCGATCCTTGGTGAACGTTACTATCATTGACCGTTGTGGGAAATTCCCTAATGTCCCTTTGCTTGTCATTAGAGGAGGTATCACTTACAACCCTTGCTTAGCCTTACGCTAGTTTGGTTATTCCTGAATAAATGGTCCTCATGATATGCTCATCCAAGGAGTGGTATTCGACTACGAGAGCGACAATCAAGGTTGCCTCCAGAGGTTTATACGAGCTTGGAGGATGGTAAAAAAGGTGGATATCAAGACGTTGGGACATAATAATTCTATTCCACTTGAGCCCTATCTTAGGTGGGCACGAGCTCGTGCTCAGAAACTTGTGATGCCTTATCCCTCCATCTTACCAGTTATCATGGAACCTGTGGTTGAAGGAGACGTCCCGTACACTATCCTCCATCCCGACATGCCAACCTCTCTTGAAAACTTGCAAAAAGGTTGGATTCAGCTAAAGGAAGAACGGGATACTTTCTAAGCTCAATTATATGCTAGTGAGAAGAGGGTCTTAAAGCTTACAAAGCAGCTACATGAGGAGAAAATTGTGAACGCCTACATTGCAGCGAAGAGGATGCGCTCGGTCTTTCTATCTTAGAGACTTATTTTGTAAGCCCAAGAAGCATGTTGTAGTCATTTTGAACTAATTAATTAAATTTACGTTTGTTCATTCATGTCTATACAAATTTAAATCTCATAAATCCTTGAAATCATTTGCATATACATCTTCCATGCATCATAACATGACATGTTTTCATACAACAGGTTTCCTTATATTTCTGCTGTTTATTTCAGCAAGATGGATCTAGAGGAAACTGTGAAGGAACTTCAGGCACAAAACTCTCAATTCCAAGAGACTCTACTAGACCTAGCCAAGGGGCAACAAGATATGATGGCATTTCTGGCAGTTAAGAAGAAACCTAAGAAGAGAGCCCTGGTCAACATGGGCAGAAGGTTCAAGGAGCAAGTCCGTCAGATCCCGGTAGTGGAAGACTCATTTGAAGAAGATGAGAATCAGATTGGTGAGGTTAAGAGTACCCAGGATGATTGTATTAATGATCAAGCGTCTGATGATGATTATTTTGATGAGCAGTATCCATCCGCTGATGTCAAGTATAAGCAGTTAGAAGAAAGATTGAAGGCTGTTGAAATCCAAGACGTCCCCGATTTAGATTTTGATGATTTGGATTTGATCTCCGGGGTTGTTATTCCCCACAAATTCAAAATATCAGTCTTTGCAAAGTACAATGGAGTTTCCTGTCCACAAATTCACCTGAAATCTTATGTGCATAAGATACAGCCGCACACCGCTGATAAGAAACTCTGGGTTCACTTTTTCCAAGAAAGCTTGGTAGGGAGGCAGTTAGAATGGTTCTACCAGTTGGAAGGTTCCCGCATTAACACTTGGGAAGACTTATCTACCACATTCTACCACCAATACCAGTATAGTGCCGACTTGGCACCGACAAGAGTTCAGTTGCAAGATATGACCATGGGAAAGAATGAAGGATTTAAAGAATATGCAAAAAAATGGAGAGACCTCGCCAGTAGGGTTCAACCACCTTTGACTGATAGGGAGCACATTGACATGTTTATGGGAACTTTATCTGGTCCATTCTTTAATTTATTGGTTGGCTGCTCTTCTTTTGGTTTCACCGAATTAATCTTAACCGGAGAAAGAGTTGAAAGTCGCATCAAAAGTGGGAATATTTCCATGGCATCTGCCTCCACTTCAAATCCTGCCAAGAAACCTTTTGCTGCTAAGAAGGAAATCAATGCTGTGTATGGGGAAAGGGTCCATGCTAAGAATAATGATCATCTGTCTGTTAATGCTGTCTGAATCTCCAATCCAACTCTTACTCAAAGACCATCTGCTAATCACCAACGGTTTGAAAATTCGAGAAGACAATTCATGAGGTTAGGCATGTCATTATCTCAAGCCTTACAATACATGCTAAAGGATAATTTGGTGACATTTCCGATCCTCCTACCAACCCTGATACCTCTTCACCAAAATATAATCCGAACGCTAAGTGTGCTTACCACTCAAGTAGCCCCGGGCATGAGACTGGCCAATGTTGGGCCTTGAAAAATAAGATTCAAGACTTGATCGATAACAAGACTATTGAGTTTGATCCTCCTCCAACTCCGAATTTAATCACCGCGCCTATGTCGAAGCATGACAAGGGTGTTAATGTTGTTGAAGATACAATTTTTTTGCCTCTGTTGAAGACTTGACTACTCCGCTGAATATCATTAAAGAGAATATGTTGAAAGCTAGGATCTTCCCCGGCTGTGTAAAAGACTGTGTTTGTTGTACTAAACAACTCAATGGATGCGAAGCGCTGAAGGAAGGCATTCAACGTCTAATGGATAGCCATGAGATCCTATTTGAGAAGACCCCGCTTGTCAAAAGTCTAACTGATAAATGTGAAGATCTCTCCATTATAATCATCTCAAACAAACCTCTTAGGATCACCTCCAAGGGTCCTATCAGGATTTCAAACGAACCAGTTGTTGCTCCCTTAATAATTACCAATCCTGGACCAATTCCCTACTCTTCAAAAATGGCAGTACCATGGAACTATGGTGCTGAGGTGTTTTACCACGGGATAAAACAAGACGCTTGGATCGAAGAAGACAAAGCTGATGATGTTGGTAACATAGTTGGCTCAAGTAAGGTAACTCGCATTGGGAGAATCTTTTCACCCAATATCTCACCACCCGTTGTTACGAAGACATATGTCTGCATCACTGCCGCTAAGCCAAGTACCGATATGAGAGGGAAACAGAAGGTTGTTGAGCCTATCATGACAGAAGTACCCGCAAAGGACGTTGTTGATGGAGAACCTTCCGCTCGTGAGATGGACGAGATCTTGAAGATAATAAAAAGGAGTGACTTCAAGATTGTGGAACAGTTGGGGAAAACCCCTTCTAAGATTTCTATGTTGTCGTTGCTGCTCTGTTCCGATGCCCATGCTCGGATATTAATCAAATTCTTGAAAAAAGCTCATGTTCCCCATGAGACCACAATGGACCAGTTTGAGAATTGCGTGGCGAGCTTGACCACTACTAATAATGGCTTGGGATTTTCAGATGCTGACCTAACACCGCTTGGGAAGAATCACAATAAAGCTCTACATGTTTCTGTCGAGTGCAAGGGGACCACCTTAGCACATGTTTTAGTCGACACTGGTTCTTCTTTGAACGTACTACCCAAGGGGGCATTAGACCGCTTAAACTGTGAAGGATTAGTCTTGAAGCCAAGTGATATCATCGTGAAGGCTTTCGATGGGTCAAAAAGGATAGTTCATGGGGAGATAGATCTTCCAATCAAGGTAGGCTCCCAAATTTTCAATTCCACCTTCTACATCATGGATATCCGTCCTGCCTATTCTTGTTTGTTGGGTTGCCCTTGGATCCATAAAGCTGGGGCAGTAACGTCAACTCTTCATCAGAAACTCAAGTATACGGTTAAGGGAAGAATCGTCACCGTCTGTGGAGAAGAAGAGTTTATGGTAAGCCACCTCAACTCTTTCAAGTATGTAGAGATGGATGGAGAATTCATTGAGACCCCGTGTCAAGCCTTTGAAGTTGTGCCACCAATGGTCGCTGCTACCAAATGTTCCTCTGATGTACCCAAAGCTGTCAAGGCCGTGCTGAAGATGTTTTCAGTCAAAGATGCTTGCGCTGCAATTGAAGAAGGAAGCTATGATACTTGGGGGAAACTCCTCGATATCCCATTCAAAGCAGACAACTTTGGTTTGGGTTTCACCATCAAGGCTCAGAAGTAAGTGAGGCTGCTCGTGCAGGAAAGCCACCTCTCCGTATTGGAAGCCATGAAGTCAATGTTGTGGGTGATTCTGATGAGGAAGCTGCATTTGAAGATTAGGTGTATCCTACTACAATGGAGCTGAAGAATTGGCATGCAAAGGACATCATGCCTATCTCCTTCATTGAGGAGTAATCTACTTGTTTATTGCCTCTTATTAATTCAAGAACATTTTGTCTGTAATATTTAAACAATGACTTTTAAGCCATGTGCCTGGCCCGGGGCACTATGGTCCATTTGTCAAGGGTTTTATTTATGTTCATCTAATCATATGATCATTCAATATAAATCATTGGACTCTTTTGTATTCAAATATTTGTGTTCATTTTCTTTCTTTCAAATACATTTTTCAAAATAGCCATGTATCTTACATGCACACACACACACACACACACACACACACACACACACACACACACACACACACACACCACTCTTGCAGGTCCTCATCCACTCTGGATTTCATTGCTAATGACTCTACTATTGTCGACTATGACTTTGAATGTCCAATTAACCAAGCCGAAGATGAAGGCGAGGAAGATTGTGATATAACGGGAGAACTAGACAGACTTCTATTACAAGAGGAAAAAGCTATTCAGCCACACGAAGAGTCAGTTGAAATCATCAATCTGGGTACTGAGACAGACAAGAGAGAAGTTAAGATCGGGGCTAACTTAGAAGACAATGTCAAGAGCAGGTTGGTTAAAATGTTGCATGACTATGTGGAAGTGTTTTCTTGGTCGTATGAAGATATGCCAGGATTGGATACCAACATCGTAGTTCATCGTCTGCCGACAAAAGAAGATTGTCCTCCTGTCAAACAAAAGGTTCGTCACATGAAGCCAGATATGTCTGAAAAGATAAAAGCTGAAGTGATGAAACAATTTGATGCAGGATTCCTAGCTGTGACATCTTATCCCCAATGGGTTGCAAATGTGGTTCTAGTACCAAAGAAGGACGGAAAAGTTCACATGTGCGTAGACTATAGGGATCTGAATAGGGCAAGCCCCAAGGATGACTTCTCTCTACCTCACATTGATATCTTGGTCGATAATACTGCTCAGTATAAAGTCTTCTCTTTCATGGACAGTTTCTCTGGCTATAATCAGATAAGGATGGCTCCCGAAGACATGGATAATACTACTTTTGTTACCCAATGGGGCACCTTCTGTTACAAGGTCATGCCGTTCGGAATAAAGAATTCAGGGGAAACATATAAAAGGGCTATGGTAGCTTTGTTTCATGATATGATTCATCATGAAATAGAGGTATATGTGGATGATATGATTGCCAGATCACAAACTAAAGAGGAACATCTCAATCACCTATACAAACTATTCGAAAGGCAGAAAAAGTACAAGTTGATGCTGAACCCTAACAAGTGCACATTTGGAGTACGATCTCGAAAGCTTCTAGGTTTTGTTGTCAGCAATAAAGGCATTGAAGTTGATCCTGCCAAGGTAAAGGCCATCCAAGAAATGCCAATCCCTCATTCTGAAAAGGAAGTTAGAGGATTCTTGGGTCGTCTCAATTACATCGCCCGCTTCATATCTCACTTGACTGCTACTTGTGAGCCAGTCTTCAAACTCTTGAAGAAAGACCAGGCAGTCAGATGGAATGATGAATGTCAACTGCCTTTGACAAAATCAAAGAGTATCTACAAGAGCCTCCTATTCTCATGCCTCCAGTTTAAGGAAGACCCTTGATCATGTACTTGACAATACTAGAGAACTCTATGGGGTGTGTTTTGGGCTAACATGACGAGTCTGGCCTAAAAGAGCATGCTATTTATTACCTGAGCAAAAAGTTTACCGACTGTGAAACCAGATATTCACTGCTCGAGAAAACTTGTTGCACTCTTGCATGGGCTGCTCACCGACTAAGACGGTATATGTTGACTCATACCACTCTGTTGATTTCTAAGATGGACCCAATCAAGTACATCTTCGAGAAACCTGCTCTTTTCAGACGGATAACTAGGTGGAAAATGATCTTGACCGAGTACTGTAGCGATAAAAAATGTAGCGGGGTAAATCGGAGATCGAACTATTAATTAATTCGTCTCACAAAAGCAAGAGTCGCCACCGCGCTTTATTATTTCCAAGGGAAAAGGGAAAAAAGCGAAATAAAACCCTAAAATGTGCAATGTAAAATAATACTTTAAAAGTAATGAAAATACAAGGCGTTTTGAAAAGAGGTCTAGAGTTCGGGGGTTGGTTATACAATGGGAAGGTATTAGCACCCAATGCATATATATTATTCTATAGGAACCTTTTGAAATATCTGTTTATTAAAAAAAAAGTTTGTTTGATTAGAGAATAAATTGTTTGGCCAAAAATGGGTATGGACGAGTTTTCGAAGATACGGCGACTTAACGTCGAAGTTTTGACTTAAAAGTTGTGAGTTTTGAAAAATTGAATATTTGGGAAAATTATCTTAAGTTTTTAACAAAATAATAAACGGAAGATGAATGAGGGTATTCGCGTTATGTATTTGATGACATGAAGTCGACAAAAATTTAAACGATTCCCTTGGATTGAGACGGACGAAAGATATGCGGATTAACAATCAATTAATTAAAATTACGATTGAACAATTAACTAATGAAATTTAAATCATACTAGCATGCATTTTAACGATTAAATAAATAATCAAAAGTACGTGAAGATTAAATTATGAAATCATAGATTTTTTTAATAATTAAACGCATGACAAAAATTAAATCATGAAACAAGTATTTTTGAATAATTAAATAAAACAACAACACAAAAAAATATAATAGAAGAAAAAAGTATGTTTTCAAAATTAAATAAAAAGGTGAAATTTTAATTAAATGTTTTTATGGGTTTTTATAATAGTTAATAATTATACAACAAACTAAATTAATATATATATAAACATAAAAGTGACCCAACAAGGACTTGAACTCAGGTCTTACAGATTACTGGTAATATGCTTAACCAACTGAATCATGCTGTCATTCATTAATTAATGTGATTCAAATAAAACATAAAAGAAAAAAATAAAAATTGAAAATGGATTAAACTAGGCCCAATGGGCCACCGGGTCAAAAGGGAATAAGAAAAGAAAATGAAGAAACCCTAATGTAAAGGGAGGGCGCCGCTCATGCTGTTGGAAGAAGGAAAGAAAAAATAAAAGTATATTGTTTTACTGCTTTTTTATTGGGAATAGGAAGAGTAGCTTTATTATTATATTATGCTATATATTGGAAAGAGGAAAATGATTATTATTATATTATAATTTTTCCATTGAAAGAAACAAACGGTAACATGGAAGCTAGGCACGCATATGCTGTATGGAAAAGAACAAAAATAATATCATTATTATGAAGTTTTGGAAAGAGAGAAAGAAATGGATTATTATTATATTATGTTTTATTAAAACAACACAAACAGTAAAAAGAGGTCTTGTAAAAAACAAACGTTATCACTCCTCTAACAAATGTATTCAACCTCTTCCTCTCTCTACTTCGCAGCAACACACTCACCTTCTTCTCTCTCTAACGCACACTCACTTTCTTCTTCCTCCAACAAACCAAAATCCATCCTCCTCTCTTGCGCTCAGAACCGTCTTCCTCTCTCTCGTGCTTAGGACCATGTTCCCCATTACAGATCCACCTTGGAAGAATCGATCTGAAGCTCCTGTAACCGATGAAGCAGCTGTTCTTTCGAGAAACCCAACGGCGGCGGCATGAATGTAACGGCGGCTTCGCGAAAAGGAAAAAAAAGTGAAAACACGAAAGAAAACAGATGGGTTTGGTTTTTTAGTCTTTGGTACAATAAGCTTTGGATGTTAGTAACAAGTTATGTTTTTTGAAGATTGCAGTAAGACGGCTTTTAAAGGGTTAATTAGTTTTGTTTGAAACAGCAAAATATGGTCGCTGTAAAAACATATCAACAAAAGTTTATGGATTTTTAAATTTTTGCAACAGCAAAAAATGGTTTTCTTGGATTTGTGCAGGTTAAGCATTGAAGATTATATGCCGTTTTGAAGATTTTGTTACAGCAAATATTTAAGATTTTATAACAGCAAGAAAAATAACAAGCCCTTTTTGACAGCAACAACAAAAAAATGGTTATGGATATTTGAGGTTTTAGAACAACAAAATATTTTGGATATTGGATATTAGAAAAGCAAAATATTTTTTTGGTTTTGTAACAACAAATATTTTTTGGTTTTTTTGTAACAACAAATGTTTTAAAATTTTGTGACAGCAAATGATTTTGTGGATATTAAACAACAAAATATTTTTGGCTTTGTAACAACAATTTTTTTTTTTGGATATTTGTAACAACAAAATATTTTTGGCTTTGTAACAACAAATATGGATAACAAATATTTTTGGCTTTGTAACAACAAATATGGATAACAAATATTTTTGGACAGCAAAGATGTTTTGGACAACAAAGATGTTCTGGACATCAAAGATGTTTTGGACAACAAAGATGTTTTGGACAACAAAAATATTTTGGACAACAAAAATATTTTGGACAACAAAGGTGTTTTTTTATATTTTGGGACAGCAAGATGGATAACAAGTATTGGGACAGCAAGAAGTAAGCTTTTTATTACACTTTTTATTATTATCGATATTATGAATACTAACATGTTTAAAATGCTAACAATCATGCAGCAACTTAACTTAAATACAATACAACAGTGGAAATAATGATAAGGCAAATATTGCATGGCAAAGGAAAAAAATAGTACAGCAAGTGATTCAAGCATGAACATATGCAACAATAGATAGAGAGGAGAAAAAGAATATACCTATCGGAGCCTCTCCGATGGCGCTTCTAACAAAATGGTAAGCTTCCTTGAATTTGCTATCTTTTCTCCTTGCTGGATTTTTTTAGAACAACCCTCTATTTTTCTGGTTTTTTCTTACTTGCTGAATTTTTCTAGAACAACACCAATTTTCTGTTTTCTTTAACTGCTGAATTTTTCTTCTTCCCTTTTTGTGTTGACAAAGACTCTTATTTATAGTGGAGTGTGGAGGATTTGAGGGGGGGAAATAGTAGAAATTTAAACTGTTTTGGCAAGCTGTTTCTATGCTTTGTTCTCACAAATTACTTTAGCCATTTTGATACAAATTGCTGCTACCTTGATGCAGGTTGAAGCAGGTTTTTGGCAGCACTTGGAGCTGCTGTATGTTGCTGTTTTTTTACTGTTTTGTAGAATTTTACAACATTTCTCTTTGCTGTTTTTTTCACCATATTATTTGGAGCATTGTAGACCAATAAAAATGCAGCAAAAGTGGTCTTGAAGAAAGGTTGCAAACATGGGCTGCATTAGCAACTTGGCTGAAGATTTTTTTATGTTGAAAATAAATCTTGTATAAACTTGTAGCTTCTTGCAACTTTGTAATAAACTCCAATAAATTGTAACATTGAATAAATATGCATTCTTCAATATATTTTCCATTCTTTGATAGTTATGAATAATCTTGAATCTTCACATAAACATGAATCTTGATATATCTTGATAAAAATTCAAGATCTTCCATTTAAATTTGGGAAATAATTGAATAATACTTGGATGAATTGTTGAGTGAAGAATAAATAATAATGCAAGCCTTGGACTTTAATCTTGCACTTTTGTAATAGAAATCCAAATAAATCACATGGATTAATCTTATAACCAAATAAAATTCCTCATGTAATTAAATAGAATTCCTCACTAACTTCCTAAAATAATACATCAATGTATTTAAATAACCATGATGTAGATCTTCCAAAATAATCACAAAAATAATCTTGAATAAATACTTCATGTGATAAATGAATATTCTTGGATGAGATCTCTTGATAGCTCCTCTTTAATTATCACTTGGATTCAAATAAAGAAAATTCCAGATATTCCGAATATTCTGAATAAACTCTTCCAGAACAGTTTTGAATTTAATTATCCCATTTCAGCGAAATTCAACCCGAGTCATGAGAAAATTTGCAGATGACTTTTGGTCCAAGAAAATCGAAAATGACGGTATAACCTACTTTTTCTTGCATTTTAGAACAATGTGAAACACACATGAACCAAAGCCGGTAGAATTTCGACTGTTCTTCCTGAAAAATATTCGGAGAAAAACGGAGACCATTTGCTGGACAGAGTGTGGAAATAAATGCACAATTCTCTGAAATTCTTTGATGAACCAGTCTTTTGGAAATTAACGAACGACAACATTTCTGTTCTGAGACTCGAAATCCTGATCGACGTACAACGTCTAATGCTCTTCTTTCAGACCTATTTTCTGCACATGAAAATAAAACAGCAAAACATGCACTTCATGCTTGATTAGTGGTTAGTCATTCATAAAATGCTCACAACACTCGGTAATCTCTACACAGTCAAATCTCGAAACATTCGAAACCTACCGTATTTTGTGACCTTGATGCGTATGAAAAATAATGCAAATGAAGCAGGGATCTTAGGTCAAAAATTGGGGTATGACAGTTGCCCCTATTTATGTTTCTTCTATCTGGATATATGAAGATTAAAATCTTCGTCTCGACGAGATTGAAGGTACTTAAATACATAATACGCAATTTTTCCCTAAGATACCTCCATTATGTTTATGATATGAATGTAGTATTTAAATTCATAGAGAATGATACTGTATAAGACAAAATAATGCTGGAGAAACCACACACCAACAAACCACAGGAACATAGATTATACACTACTGGGGAAATGAGTCATCGACTTCGAATGATAGACTCTTGACGGCGAATAAAAAAATTGAGAGAATATGACCTCTGACCCTAACAAAGGAAACGTCCTGCATAGGCCACAAAATAAATTATTGACCCAAAATAACAGTAGTTCAAAACTCAAGGTTAAAGATAGACAAAAGATGTATCAATTTTTGCTGATAACGAACTACCGACTTCTGAAGGCAAAGATTCACAACAAATTTCTCTGCGAAATTTTTTTTTTGGAGGGATACCAATTAATGCTGAAATAATAATATGGTTGTAGATACACAAGTTGCTCAAATAAAGAAGCTGCCACTTACTGTCGTTCAAAGATGTCAATAACATACAAGTTGCTCAAATAAAAGAAGCCGCCACTTGCTATCTTCCAAAAATACTATAACATACAAGCTGCTCAAATAAAGAAGCCGCCACTTACTGTCGTCCAGGAATGTCTATAACATACAAGCTGCTCAAATAAAGAAGCCTCCACTTGCTGTTTTCCAAAAAAAATACCAATAACATACAAGCTGCTCAAATAAAGAAGCCGCCACTTATTGTATTCCAAAAAAATATCAATAACGCACAAGTTACTCATGAAGAGACCGCTGCTTGCCGTTTTCCAAAAATAATAACGCACAAGTTGCTCATGAAGAGACCGCCGCTTGCCGTTTTCCAAAAAATAATAACGTACAAGTTGCTCATGAAGAGACCGCCGCTTGCCGTTTTTCCAAAAAATAATAACGTACAAGTTCCTCATGAAGAGACCGCCGCTTGTCATTTTCCAAAAATATTAATAACACATAAGTTGCTCATGAAGAGACCGCCACCTGCCGTTTTCCAAAAAATAATAATGCACAAGTTGCTCATGAAGAGACCGCCGCTTGCCGTTTTCCAAAAAATAATAACGTACAAGTTGCTCATGAAGAGACCGCCGCTTTCCGTTTTCCAAAAAATAATAACGTACAAGTTGCTCATGAAGAGACCGCCGCTTTCCATTTTCTCAAAAATATAATAACGCACAAGTTGCTCATGAAGAGACCGTCGCTTGCCGTTTTCCAAAAAAATGTCTCAGAAGAAAGTTGTGATAACACCACTAGAGAATAAAATTCTTCTTCAAAGGGAACCATGAATAGATCCTTCTTGAGGAGATCAAATACTTAAATGGGCAAAATAAATGCACCATTCATCTAGGTTGTCTAGCCTGGAGAAAACCACGAGATAGCCTATGCAAGAGACAAAAACTCCCTCCTGGAATAAACCAGAGAGAAGACAGTCAAACAAGACTCCACCCAATGAGAAAATAACTCAATTGGGGATTCATCCTATCCAGAAATGGACAAGGAAGGCTAAATCAAAAATTCATCCACGAGGACTAGTTCAGTTGGGGAATTTAGAAAGGAAGCACATTTTCTGCCTAAATTAACATTCTACTTGGAAAGAAAATGTACGCTGTCTGAATAAACATAAACAAAGTATACAACCCAAAATCAACGACAAATGTGAATATGCATGCGTGATATAAGTGTAAATGAGTAAATGAATGTTATGCTGACAAAACAAGTAGATGGAATATCTTGAAGATGATAAGATATCACGAAAGAATAGATACTCGGCCAATCTTAAAGAGACGGAAAATAACTGGAACTGGAACCAACAAGCAACGTCAGAGCGTATCACGCTACAAAGGCTCAAATCTTCTGGGGAGAAAAGTATTCAAATCCAATCTTCTAACACCAATAGACCACTGACATGATACAAAGCGTACAACACTTCAGAAATCTCTCAAATAAAGATAACCAAAACAAAGCTTAACCGGAAATGCTGGGGAGTCACCAAGCTTAGTACCACCGGAAACACAAGTTTACACAACCAACACCTCATGACGATTTTGAAAGAAAACATGTTCATCATGGAAGGGTAAATTACTGTATTGTTTTGCATTTCATGGCTTGACCATCTTCAGAACAACTGTTAATATTCCTTTCAGTATTCACAACACATTTAAAAATAGGAATGCGTTAAATAACTTTGTTTCAAATATTTCCGTAAAAGCTGAAATTTTGCCCACAAAAAGATAAATGCTCAAATTTCATTAATAAGATGGTGGTTCGCTAACAACGCGACTCCAACGGTTTACAAAAGTTTGGGAAATAGTACATGAAAGAAAAAGGTTACACAAAAACAATGATCACTATTCTCCCTAACAACTTCGAATTCCGAAATGTGCTCAAATGCCAAGACTGGTCTGACCAAAAGCCTGCCTAAGCCGCCCCTTCGGGTTTTCAACTTAGAAAACTGTCAACTCAAACCTAGGCGAAATACTTCTTGATTGCATCGGCGTTCATGGAGCGCGGGAGTTCTTCACCATCCATATTTGTGAGAATCATGGCACCTCCAGAGAAAACTTTCTTAACGACATACGGTCCTTCATAATTCGGAGCCCACTTGCCCCTAGAATCAGGTTGGAAAGATAATATCTTCTTGAGCACGAGGTCACCTTCTCTGAACTCGCGTGGTCGAACCTTCTTATCAAAAGCCTTCTTCATTCTCTACTGATATAGTTAACTGTGACACAACGCTGTCAATCTCTTTTCTTCAATTAAATTCAACTGATCATATATACTTTGACACCATTCAGCCTCAGAAAGTTTAGCTTCCATCAAAACTCTCATAGACGGGATCTCAACCTCCACGGGGAGTACTGCTTCCATGCCATAAACTAGGGGAAATGGGGTTGTGCCTGTTGAAGTTAGAATAGAAGTACGATATCCATGTAAAGAAAACGGAAGCATTTCATGCCAATCTTTATAAGTTACCACCATCTTCTGGACAATCTTTTTGATGTTTTTGTTAGCAGCTTCAACAACTCCATTCATCTTCGGCCTGTAGGGAGAAGAATTATGATGTTCGATCTTGAATTCTTCACAAAGCTCTTTCATCATCTTGTTATTCAAATTCGAGCCATTATCAGTGATGGTCTTGCTCGGGATGCCGTATCGACAAATAATCTGATTCTTGATAAATCTGACTACCACCTATCTGGTTACATTAGCATAAGATGACGCTTCCACCCATTTAGTAAAATAATCGATCTCTACCAAGATGAAACGATGACCATTTGAAGCCTTGGGTTCAATCATTCCAATCATATCAATGCCCCACATAGATAAAGGCCAAGGTGAAGAGATAACGTTGAGGAGGGTCGGTGGCACATGTATCTTGTCCGCATAAATTTGGCATTTATGACATTTCTTCACATATTTGCAGCAATCAGATTCCATCGTCATCCAATAGTAACCACCTCTCAACATCTTTTTATCCATTGCATGCCCGTTGGCATGAGTTCCAAAAGATCCTTCATGTACTTCTTGCATCAGCATGTCTGCTTCAAGTCTGTCTACACATCTGAGTAAGACCATGTCATAATTCCTCTTAAATAATACTTCTTCATTGAGGAAGAAACTACTTGCCAATCTCCTCAACGTCTTCCTATCTTTATTGGATTCCCCAGGCGGGTACTCTTGAGTTTGAAGAACACGTTTAATGTCATAGAACCACGATTTGTCATCGGTGACCTCTTCTACTGAGAACACATGAACAGGTCTGTTGAGACGCATAACTCTGATTGTAGGCACATCGTTCCAACCATTCACTTGAAACATTTAAGACAAAGTAGCTAAAGCATCAGCCATTTGGTTTTCATCTCTAGGGATATGATGTAATTCCACTTTGTTGAAGAAAGTTAACAATCTTCTAGCATAATCTCTGTAAGGGATCAAACAAGGATGACGAGTCTCCCATTCTCCTTTGATTTGATTAATTACCAATGTCGAGTCTCCGTATATATATCAAGAATCTTAATCCTTAGATCCACTGCTTCTTCGAGACCCATAATACATGCCTCATATTCAGCCATGTTGTTCGTACAGTCAAACTTCAATCTCGCCGTGAACGGGATATGAGTACCTCGGGGAGTAACGATGATTGCCCCAATTCCATTTCCATAAGAATTCACAGCTCCATCAAAAATCAAACCCCAATGGGATTCGGGATCAGGTCCTTCTTCAGGTAACGGCTCTTCACAATCTTTAACTTTCAAGTACATAACATCTTCATCTGGGAAGTCAAACTTGATGGATTGATAATCGTCAATTGGTTGGTGAGCCAAATGATCGGCTAAAATACTCCCTTTGATTGCTTTCTGAGTGTGATACTCAATGTCATATTCGGATAACAACATCTACCAACGGGCTATCCTTCCAAATAAGGCGGGTTTCTCAAAGATATACTTGATTGGATCCATTTTGGAAATCAACCAAGTGGTATGGTTAATCATATACTGGCGCAAACGACGAGCAGCCCAAGCTAAAGCACAATAGGTTTTCTCAAGCATTGAGTATCGAGACTCACAGTCTGTGAATTTCTTACTCAGATAATATATGGCATGTTCCTTTCTTCCAGTCTCATCTTGTTGACCAAGCACACATCCCATGGAATCTACCAAAATAGTCAGGTACATAATCAAAGGTCTTCCTTCCACTGGAGGAATCAATATAGGAGGTTCAAGTAGATATTCTTTGATGCTATCAAAAGCTTTCTGACAATCTTCTGTCCACACACATCCTTGGTTCTTTCGGAGAAGCTTAAAAATCGGCCCACAGGTAGCAGTCATATGAGATATAAATCTAGAAATATTGTTCAGTCTCCCAAGGAATCCTCTTACTTGTTTTTCCGTCTTGGGTGTGGGCATCTCCCGAATAGCTTTGACTTTATCAGGATCTACCTCAATACCTTTCTGACTGACAATGAAACCCAGAAGTCTTCCAGAACAAACACCAAAAGTGCACTTGTTGGGATTCAGACGAAGTTTATACTTTCTCAAACGCTGGAATAATTTCAATAAATGTTCCAAATGATCCTCTTCAGTTTGCGATTTGGCAATCATGTCATCTACATACACTTTTATCTCTTTATGCATCATATCATGGAACAAAGCAGGCATGGCCCTTTGGTACATTGCACCAGCATTCTTTAAACCAAACGGCATTACCCGATAACAAAATGTCCCCCAAGGTGTAATGAAAGCTGTCTTCTCCATATCTTCTGGTGCCATATTGATTTGATTGTAACCAGAGAAACCATCCATGAAAGAAAAGACTTTGAACTTTGCGGTACTGTCGACCAATACATCAATGTGCGGTAAGGGAAAATCATCCTTTTGGCTAGCTCTATTCAGATCTCTATAGTCTACACACATTTGAACTTTGCCATCTTTCTTAGCAACATGCACTATATTGGCTAACCATTGAGGATAGACCAATGTAACAAGGAAACCTGCATTAATTTTCTTTTGAACTTCTTCTTTGATCTTGTCAGCCATATCGGGACAAGTCCTTCTCAACTTCTACTTAATCGGCGGACATTCAGGTCTCAACGGCAAACGATGCTCCACAATAGTGTTATCCAAACCTGGCATGTCTTGGTAGGACCAAGCGAACACATCAACATACTCTCTGAGAAGCTCTAACATTTTCTCTTTGACCTCTGGGATAAGAAATGCTCCGACCTTAACTTCCTTTTTATCTTCTTCATTACCCAAATTGATCACCTCTATAGGCTCTTCAAACGGCTGAATAATATTTTCATCGTGCTCAAGTAAACGGGAAATTTCATCAGGAATCTCTTCAATATCCTCTTCTCCGGCTCTGAACACAGGGAATTCAAAGTTGGTAGAGGGCATAGGATCATTGTTTTCAATGGTTAAGTCATGGATTAATCTGCACATATGATTATGCTTTATTTTAGAAAACGATTAATATCAATGTTGTACAGATAAAACAAAAGATTATTACATTTTCCTATTACTACCAATTAATTTTCATTACTATTTCCCAGAAAAAAGTAAAAAATAAAACAGTAGTGTGACAAAATAACATTTTTATTCATGATTGGCAATACTTGAAACAAAGAGCCCAAACATTTTCTCTTTTGCCTTGGGTAGAGAAAAAGGATTTATTTTCAACATAGCCCGACACAAATACTTTTCGCCTTGGGCAGAGCGAAAGTTTTTTTTTTCTAAAATAAAAACAAAACATTACTCAGAAATGTGCATCACAACAGGAACATCAACAACAATCAAGTTCTGGCAAACCACTCCATGCGTTACAAAGTTGGGTAAGTCCTCTTCAGAATCGTCTCCTATTATAGCCTCAACTTCAGGAGGAGTCGGATGGATAAAACCTGCGCTTCAGAAAACTTCTTGTATCGGACGGGTAACTGTATCCTGCTTAACTCTTGTAGACACGGGATGAAAACCAAGACCTTCTCCAGACTTGTTCTCAAGCAAGGTCAACACCTGGCCCCAACCTTCAGCCGAACCACTCTCAACCACCCATCGCGCATCCTCAAAAGAAGAAATAGATGTCCCTTGCTTCTTCACTTCATTACTAGCAACAGGTAGAGCTTGGAATTGGGTTCCAACATCCTCATCAGCATCAATAAAAGAGAAAGATGACAAATGGCTTACCACCATAGCCTGCTCTCCACCAATCATTACCAGCTTTCTATTTCTTACAAAATTCAATCTCTGATGGAACGTGGAAGTAACTTCCCCTGCATCATGGATCCATGGACGACCCAATAGGCAACTGTAGGCGGCACGAATATCCATTACTTGTAAAGTGATCTAAAAGGTATGAGGACCAATTTTTATAGGAAGATCCACTTCACCAATGACAGTCTTCTTAGAACCATCAAACGCTTTGACAATTACTCCACTAGGTCTCATGGGAGCACCTTGGTATGAAAGTCGAGATAATGTAGTTTTGGGCATTACATTTAACGACGAACCTGTATCTACTAGCACACTTGATAAAGTATCATTTCCACAACTTATTGAGATACGCAAAGCCATATTATGGTTTCTCCCCTCCTCCGGAAGCTCTTCATCACTGAAACCAAGATTGTTACACGAAGTAATATTTCCCACAATTCCATCAAATTGGTTAACCGTCACATCATGATCTACGAATGCCTGGTCCAAGACCTTCATCAAAGCTTCTCTATGGGCACCAAAATCTCTCAGTAAAGCAAGCAAAGAAATCTTGGAAGGAGTTTGCAATAGTTGGTCCACAATCTTATATTCACTTCTCTTGATGAGCTTCAGGATCTCATCATCATCAGGGTGTGGGATAGGTTCATTGGATCGACCTATCTCAACCCTTGGTTCAACATTTCTCGCTGGAATTTCTCCCGGTATGGGCCTCCTGACTTGAACTTCTGGTCTCTTCAAAGATACTGCCGCAAATATACGCCCGCTTCTCGTAACTCTGCTCACATCAGCGATGTTAACAAAAGATGGCATTGTTGGTATAAGAACTTCTACCCCGTTCTCAATCATTGTGGCATTATACTTGTACGGTATAGCTCGGTCTGAGTTGTAAGGCACATGACCAGGTGGATAAATGATCAAAGGAGCAACAGGTGCAGTCTGACTGTCATAAACAATCTCTACTGGTTCAGGCAAGTTGAATTGTGGTATTATAACATTCACTTCATCCGCCGGATCTCTGTCATACGTAATAGTGATAACCCTCTAGTCTAACAATTTTTGAATATCCTCCTTCACAATAGGGCAATCAACTTCTCTTGAACAAAATTCACAAACATCATAATCATGATAATGCCTAAAAAAAGCAAGTCTTCTCAAGCTCTGATGTAACCTAATCAACGAATCTCTTATGTGTTCAACTTGAAAAACTCGAAACTTTCCCGAACAACCTTCTACCATATTCACTGATGCTGCCCCATGTCGAGGAAAAAGATTATCTCTAACATTCGGGTTAACATCCTTGAAAGAAAAGATACCGTTCTTAATCAACCTCTACACATCCGCCTTTAGAGAAAAGCAATTTTCAATGTTGTGCCCCGGCGACCCTTGATGATACTCACAGAACTGGTCCGCCTTGTACCACGGAGAAGTACTATTCGGTGCGAGAGGAGGAGGCTTCGTCATTATGAGGTTCTTTATGATCAGAGCGGGGAACAACTCAGTGTAAGTCATGGGAATGGCATCAAATTGCGGTTTCCTTGGTGAACGATTCTGGTTATTAAACTGATAAGCCTGTTGTCGAGGCTGCCGTTGAAATGGCCGTTGCGGAGTTGGTGGGGTTTGATGAGTTGGGGTCACCATTGTTGGGCGGACAACCGGAGTGACTGCCGCAACATGTGAATAGCCTCTCCTTAGTCTCCCAGGGAAAATTACACTGACATCTTGTTCTTTCCTTTTAGGGAAAACACTTCCAAACTTCTTGATACTGCTAGATGGACTTCCTTCCTTAACCAAACGTCCCTCACGAATCCCTTCTTCCAACCGCATGCCCATACTTACCATCTCGGTGAAGTCACTGGGTGCGCTGGCAATCATTCATTCATAATAAAAGGAACCTAAAGTCTTCAGGAATATCTTTGTCATTTCCTTCTCCTCAAGAAGGGGATAAATCTGAGCAGCAATCTCGCGCCACCTCTAGGCATATTCTTTAAAGGACTCTCTGTCTTTCTGGGACATCTCCCAGAGTTGATCTCTGTTCGGCGCCATGTCGACGTTGTACTTATACTGGCGAACAAAAGCTTCACTAAGATCGTTGAAATTACGGATCTGAGTGCTGTCCAAACCCATATACCACTTTAGAGCGGCACCAGTCAAACTGTCTTGAAAGTAGTGAATTAACAAATTATGATCATCAGAATATGTAGACATCTTTCTTACATAAATAGTTAAATGACTCCGCGGACACGAGTCACCTTTATACCTTTCAAAGTCCGGTACTTTGAATTTGGTTGGAATTTTTACATTTGGAACTAAACACAGGTCATGAGCATTCTTTCCAAACAAATATTTTCCTTTTAACGCTCTGATCTCCCTCTGTATCTCTTGAAACTGGTCTTGAAATTCATCCATTCTATCGAAAAGACCCATACTTTCAGCAGGCCCAGCATGATAAGTAGGTTCATTCATGTATGGCATAGAATGAACCACAGGAACGGTAGTTGTCATCACCGTTTGAGGGAAAGGTGCCACAGGCGGAATTACAGGCGACACGGTAGTTGTTACTGGTTGAGGAAAGGACACATTAGGTTGAACCAAAGGTTGTACGGCAGGCTGATACCCTTCTAGCATGAAGTTATAAGGAATTCCCCACGGAAAACCATTTGGCATCTGATGTTGAAGCGGAGAGTTGACTTGAGTCACAGATGTTGGAACGGTGACAATCTCAGAAACCACAATAGTTGAAGTCTGAATCTCAGCAGCTGCAGTCGATGGCTGATTCTGAGCAGCCATCAAACTTTCCACTAGCGCAGTTAACTTTTCCATACCGACACGAAGGGTAGCGACCTCCTCGCGAAGCTCATGGTTTTCCTGTTCTAGATCTTCCATCTTCCTCTGACAATTGGCTCGGGTATCGTACCGATGAGACAGCTTGACAATCTATCGGAGTGGAAAAAGAAACAAGGATAAGACTCTAGAAAACATGTGAAGTGGAATGTTGGATGATGCATGATATGCGATGAAAATGATCATTTGTTTTGATAGTTTTTCAAGGAACTTCGATAATTTTGCACACATCAATGGTAAAGGAATTTGGAACAACAAAAACTCATTTCATTAATCAAAGCGGCAAATTACAACTTACAACTTTGGAACAACAAAACAATAAATTACAACCTTGGGACGACAACCCAATAAAAATCAGTAAATTACAACTTTGGAACATGAAGCCCTTTTACAGAGTTTTACAAAATGACAACAGTAATAAAGATAAAACTAAGAACTAAAGATCACTCAGAATCATCAGATGAAGGACCAAATGCCAATTATAACTGGAGCTTCCTGATCTTCTCTTCATAAAAGTCTTCCATCTCTTTCTTCTCAGCTACCAGTCGATCAATGATTTCCTTTTGTGGATTAGGAACAAGAGCAACGCTTACCGAATCTTCCTTCTTTCTCTTCCTTTCATTTGCATACTTCTTGAGTAAAGCATCCTTTTGACGAAGCTTCTCATCATGATCAATGAACCAGCGTCTTGAATAAATAGCAAATCCTCCTTTTCCTTTAGTTATCGAGTCATGACCCGATTCTCGTATTCCGACATATTATACTTTTCTTTCCAAGCATCTCTCTCGGACTTCATCCTAGCCATATTTCCTTGGTATTCTCCCATGTTCTCGATAGGGATATCAACAGATGATGATGCAACAGTAGGGAATAAAGGTTTCTCGGGTTTATAAGGCATCTTGAGAGCACAAGCCCTAGCACGAACCCATGGTAGGTAAGGCTCCAAAGAAACATCACCTCTTTGTCCTAACATGTCTCTCCCTTTTCTATGGATGTGACGCCAAGCTCCTTCGATCTCCTTCTTAGCTGCTTGGTGATCTTGTCCTTCTTGTAGAAAGAAGCCACTCACATGGATGTTGTTTGGCTTGTCCCTCATTGGGTATCCAAACTGACGGCGTGCGAGAACAAGATTATAGTTAATTCCTCCTTTCGTACCAAGAAGAGGCACGTTAGGAAAAGCACCACAGCTATCGATGATCTTCACATCATAGTAAACTCGATTATACCAATCAATGTCGAAATGAGTGAGAGCCATAATTTTTGGCGCCCATCGTGGCTCCTTCTCGAGATCCCAGAAAGCATCAGACATAGGTAGATGAGAAACATACCACTGATACAGCAACGGTGCGCAACAAATAATCATCCCTCCTTGATAAGAGTTTCGAAGGTGGATGGAGTAGTAGGTATCTCCTAGTAACATAGGGACCGGATTTCCAATCAAGAAAATTCTGATGGCGTTGATATCCACAAACTTATCAACGTTAGGAAACAAGAATAGGCCATAAGCGAGTAAAGCAAAAACGTCTTCAAAGGCAATAGTATCTTTTATCTCAGTGAAATGACGAGCTTTCTTCAACAAAAACTGCACAGATAAGCCTCGGATTCCCCCTTTTGTAGTCATGTTCTCCTCTATCTCCGACTTCCTCAAGTGGGTGATGGTCGCTATCTCGTGAGATTTGGGTTCCTCTTCTAAGCTAGAAAAATGAACACAGTCGATGATCGGCAAACCAAGTATGTAGGAGTACTCCTCTAAGGTGGGCATTAACTGGTAATCCGGAAAGGTGAAGCATCGATACAAATGATTGTAGAATTGGACCAACATACCAAGGATGCCTTCCTTCATCTTGCGCTTCATGAGAGGTATAAGGGACCCATATTTCTTCTGAAATTCCATCGGGTTCTCGATCTTAGGAATCAAACTCTTCAATTCTTCAATCTCGGGCTCCTTAAAACTAAAACTTCGAGTGTTTCTTCTTCCAAACTCCATAATGACAATACCTGAGATGTTTGCAAAAATCATTCTTAAGTTCCTTGAAAAACAAGTTTTTACAAAAAATGTTGATGGATGCATGGATGAATGATAATGCAACATTTACATACAAGTTCACAAATATGGGGTTCAAAGGTTCAACGCTTCGAGCATGGAGTCAAAGGTAAAGCCCACCCCAAGGTATGTCCTAACGGTTTAATCACACCTGTAAGACAAGGTTCTAAGAGTTCCCAATGTCTACATTCCTCCTTCGGATATTACCAACGTCTTGATTACTCAATAATTAGCAATATTCTCAAGAGAAACTCATCCGAGCGTAGCATCGCGTGACAACTACTTCCGGATTACTCCATTATAGTCTCCGCGCTACACCTAAAAGGCCAAGATGGGTTAGGGTTCTATGGTTCTCAGCTTCTCTGGCTCCCAGGTCGAAAATAATAATGTCTTCCCGATTACTCGGTAAACAAATACTACGTTCAAAAGGGCCTTCCACCGAGTGGGGGATTTCATGCCTCCTTCTTCGGGATTACTCCCTCAAAGTTAACATGACTATACCGCCCGTCATATTCTTAAGTGTAACTTAATCCGAGTATAGGATTCGTCCTATGCAAAAACCCAAACAACCCCAATAAAAACATATAATCAAACAAATTAAATAAATAATAATAAAACAGATAAAACAAACTAGGCTTAACCCACTTAAGGATGGACCAACATGAGGTCAATCTTTCCCCAGCAGAGTCGCCATTTCTATAGCGATACAAAATGTAGCGGGGTAAATCGGAGATCAAACTATTAATTAATTTGTCTCACAAAAGCAAGAGTCGCCACCGTGCTTTATTATTTCCAAGGGAAAAGGGAAAAGAGCGAAATAAAACCCTAAAATGTGCAATGTAAAATAATACTTTAAAAGTAATGAAAATACAAGGCGTTTTGAAAAGAGGTCTAGAGTTCGGGGGTTGGTTATACAATGGGAAGGTATTAGCACCCAATGCATATATATTATTCTATAGGAACCTTTTGAAATATCTGTTTATTAAAAAAAAAGTTTGTTTGATTAGAGAATAAATTGTTTGGCCAAAAATGGGTATGGACGAGTTTTCGAAGATACGGCGACTTAACGTCGAAGTTTTGACTTAAAAGTTTTGAGTTTTGAAAAATTGAATATTTGGGAAAATTATCTTAAGTTTTTAACAAAATAATAAACGTAAGATGAATGAGGGTATTCGCGCTATGTATTTGATGACATGAAGTCGACAAAAATTTAAACGATTCCCTTGGATTGAGACGGACGAAAGATATGCGGATTAACAATCAATTAATTAAAATTACGATTGAACAATTAACTAATGAAATTTAAATCATACTAGCATGCTTTTTAACGATTAAATAAATAATCAAAAGTACGTGAAGATTAAATTACGAAATCATAGATTTTTTTAATAATTAAACGCGTGACAAAAATTAAATCATGAAACAAGTATTTTTGAATAATTAAATAAAACAACAACACAAAAAAATATAATAGAAGAAAAAAGTATGTTTTCAAAATTAAATAAAAAGGTGAAATTTTAATTAAATGTTTTTATGGGTTTTTATAATAGTTAATAATTATACAACAAATTAAATTAATATATATATATATATATATATATATATATATATATATATATATATATATATATATATATATATATATATATATATATATATATATATATATATATATATATATATATATATATATATATATATATATATATATATATATATATATATATATATATATATATATATATATATATATATATATATATTACTGGTAATATGCTTAACCAACTGAACCATGCTGTCATTCATTAATTAATGTGATTCAAATAAAACATAAAAGAAAAAAATAAAAATTGAAAATGGATTAAACTAGGCCCAATGGGCCATCGGGTCAAAAGGGAATAAGAAAAGAAAATGAAGAAACCCTAATGTAAAGGGAGGGCGCCGCTCATGCTGTTGGAAGAAGGAAAGAAAAAATAAAATTATATTGTTTTACTGCTTTTTTATTGGGAATAGGAAGAGTAGCTTTATTATTATATTATGCTATATATTGGAAAGAGGAAAATGATTATTATTATATTATAATTTTTCCATTGAAAGAAACAAACGGTAACATGGAAGCTAGGCACGCATATGCTGTATGGAAAAGAACAAAAATAATATCATTATTATGAAGTTTTGGAAAGAGAGAAAGAAATGGATTATTATTATATTATGTTTTAATAAAACAACACAAACAGTAAAAAGAGGTCTTGTAAAAAACAAACATTATCACTCCTCTAACAAATGTATTCAACCTCTTCCTCTCTCTACTTCGCAGCAACACACTCACCTTCTTCTCTCTCTAACGCACACTCACTTTCTTCTTCCTCTAACAAACCAAAATCCGTCCTCCTCTCTTGCGCTCGGAACCGTCTTCCTCTCTCTCATGCTTAGGACCATGTTCCCCATTACAGATCCACCTTGGAAGAATCGATCTGAAGCTCCTGTAATCGATGAAGCAGCTGTTCTTTCGAGAAACCCAACGGCGGCGGCATGAATGTAACGGCGGCTTCCCGAAAAGGAAAAAAAAGTGAAAACACGAAAGAAAACAAATGGGTTTGGTTTTTTAGTCTTTGGTACAATATGCTTTGGATGTTAGTAACAGGTTAAGTTTTTTGAAGATTGCAGCAAGTCTTAGGCTTTTAAAGGGTTAATTAGTTTTGTTTGAAACAGCAAAATATGGTCGCTGTAAAAACATATCAACAAAAGTTTATGGATTTTTAAATTTTTGCAACAGCAAAAAATGGTTTTCTTGGATTTGTGCAGGTTAAGCATTGAAGATTATATGCCGTTTTGAAGATTTTGTTACAGCAAATATTTAAGATTTTATAACAGCAAGAAAAATAACAAGCCCTTTTTGACAGCAACAAAAAAAAATGGTTATGGATATTTGAGGTTTTAGAACAACAAAATATTTTGGATATTGGATATTAGAAAAGCAAAATATTTTTTTGGTTTTGTAACAACAAATATTTTTTGTTTTTTTTTGTAACAACAAATGTTTTAAAATTTTGTGACAGCAAATGATTTTGTGGATATTAAACAACAAAATATTTTTGGATTTGTAACAACAAATTTTTTTTTTGGATATTTGTAACAACAAAATATTTTTGGCTTTGTAACAGCAAATATGGATAACAAATATTTTTGGACAGCAAAGATGTTTTGGACAACAAAGATGTTCTGGACATCAAAGATGTTTTGGACAGCAAAGATGTTTTAGACAACAAAAATATTTTGGACAACAAAAATATTTTGGACAGCAAAGGTGTTTTTTTATATTTTGGGACAGCAAGATGGATAACAAGTATTGGGACAACAAGAAGTAAGCTTTTTATTACACTTTTTATTATTATCGATATTATGAATACTAACATGTTTAAAATGCTAACAATCATGCAGCAACTTAACTTAAATACAGTACAACAGTGAAAATAATGATAAGGTAAATATTGCATGGCAAAGGAAAAAAATAGTACAGCAAGTGATTCAAGCATGAACATATGCAACAATAGATAGAGAGGAGAAAAAGAATATACCTATCGAAGCCTCTCTGATGGCGCTTCTAACAAAATGGTAAGCTTCCTTGAATTTGCTATCTTTTCTCCTTGCTGGATTTTTTTAGAACAACCTTCTATTTTTCTGGTTTTTTCTTACTTGCTGAATTTTTCTAGAACAACACCAATTTTCTGTTTTCTTTAACTGCTGAATTTTTCTTCTTCCCTTTTTGTGTTGACAAAGACTCTTATTTATAGTGGAGTGTGGAGGATTTGAGGGGGGAAAATAGTAGAAATTTAAACTGTTTTGGCAAGCTGTTTCTATGCTTTGTTCTCACAAATTACTTTAGCCATTTGATACAAATTGCTGCTACCTTGATGCAGGTTGAAGCAGGTTTTTGGCAGCACTTGGAGCTGCTGTATGTTGCTGTTTTTTTACTGTTTTGTAGCATTTTACAACATTTCTATTTGCTGTTTTTTCCCCAGATTATTTGGAGCATTGTAGACCAATAAAAATGCAGCAAAAGTAGGCTTGAAGAAAGGTTGCAAACACGGGCTGCATTAGCAACTTTGCTGAAGATTTTTTTATGTTGAAAATAAATCTTGTATAAACTTGTAGCTTCTTGCAACTTTGTAATAAACTCCAATAAATTGTAACATTGAATAAATATGCATTCTTCAATATATTTTTCATTCTTTGATAGTTATGAATAATCTTGAATCTTCACATAAACATGAATCTTGATATATCTTGATAAAAATTCAAGATCTTCCATTTAAATTTGGGAAATAATTGAATAATACTTGGATGAATTGTTGAGTGAAGAATAAATAATAATGCAAGCCTTGGATTTTAATCTTGCACTTTTGTAATAGAAATCTAAATAAATCACATGGATTAATCTTATAACCAAATAAAATTCCTCATGTAATTAAATAGAATTCCTCACTAACTTCCTAAAATAATACATCAATGTATTTAAATAACCATGTTGTAGATCTTCTAAAATAATCACAAAAATAATCTTGAATAAATACTTCATGTGATAAATGAATATTCTTGGATGAGATCTCTTGATAGCTCCTCTTTAATTATCACCTGGATTCAAATAAAGAAAATTCCAAATATTCCGAATATTCCGAATAAACTCTTCCAGAACAGTTTTGAATTTAATTATCCCATTTCGGAAAAATTCAACCCGAGTCATGAGAAAATTTGCAGATGACTTTTGGTCCAAGAAAATCGAAAATGACGGTATAACCTACTTTTTCTTGCATTTTAGAACAATGTGAAACACACATGAACCAAAGCCGGTAGAATTTCGACTGTTCTTCCTGAAAAATATTCGGAGAAAAACGGAGACCATTTGCTGGACAGAGTGTGGAAATAAATGCACAATTCTCTGAAATTCTTTGATGAACCAGTCTTTTGGAAATTAACGAACGACAACATTTCTGTTCTGAGACTCGAAATCCTGATCGACGTACAACGTCTAATGCTCTTCTTTCAGACCTATTTTCTGCACATGAAAATAAAACAGCAAAACATGCACTTCGTGCTTGATTAGTGGTTAGTCATTCATAAAATGCTCACAATACTCGGTAATCTCTACACAGTCAAAGCTCGAAACATTCGAAACCTACCGTATTCTGTGACCTTGATGCGTATGAAAAATAATGAGAATGAAGCAGGGATCTTAGGTCAAAAATTGGGGTATGACAAGTACGACATCTAATACACGATGCAAAAGGCCATCAATGGAAGCGTACTAGCAGATCATTTGGCCCATCAAGCTGTTGATGATTATCAGTCCATGAACTTTGACTTTCCAGATGAAAACATTATGCTAGTGACCGGCTGCGTGAAACCTGGACCGTATGACGGACATGAACAAGGATCCCAATGGACTATGGTCTTCGATGGGGCTTCCAACGCTTTGGGTAACAGAATTGGTGTTGTGATCATCTCCCCTGAAGGTTGCCACACTCCTTTCACTGCCAGATTATGCTTCGATTGCACGAACAATATGGTCAAATACGAAGCGTGCATTTTAGGTCTGAAGGCTGCCATCGATTTAAGGATCAAGCATTTGAATGTGTTTGGGGATTCCGCTCTAGTGATTATCCAAGTAAAAGGAGATTGGGGCACTAAACACCCTAATCTCATCTCTTACAAGGAGCTTGTGTTATCCCTGATTCTCTAGTTCGAAGAGATCACCTTTGAGCACTGCCCTAGGTAAGAAAATCATCTAGCCGATGCCTTGGCATCCATGTCTTCATTGTTCAAGGTTAGATGGGATAACGAAGCCCCTATGATTACAATTGAAAGATTCGACGAGCCTGCGCACTGCTGTGAGCTTGACACTAATGCAGAAAAGCCATGGTACCATGAGGTGAAAAGATACCTTGAAGCACAAGAGTATCCCGAGGGAGCATCCATCAATGATAGAAAGTTCTTACGAAGTTTTTCAGCCAAATTCTTCTTAAGCAACAAAATATTGTACAAGCGCAACCATGACTCTACTCTACTTCGATGTGTGGACAAGAAGGAGGAAGAGGAAATTATGGAAGACATGCACGATGGTCTCTTTGGCACTCACTCAAGCGGACATATGATCGACAAGAAAATCCTGAGAGCTGGTTACTATTGGTCAACGATGGAGACTGATTGCCATCAATATTCAGGACTTGTCACAAATGCCAAATCTATGCTGACAAGGTCCATGTCCCTCCTATATCTCTGAACGTCATGACCGCTCTGTGGCCATTTGCAATGTGGGGCATTGACATGATTGGAGAGATCAAGCCCACTGCTTCTAATAAACATCGCTTCATTCTGGTCGCTATTGACTATTTCACCAAATGGGTCAAAGCCTCCTTATTTGCCTCAGTCGCTAAGAATGTGGTAGCCAGATTCATCAAACATAACCTTATCTGCCGCTATGGTATCCCTGGAAGGATCATCAACGACAATGGGACTAACCTCAACAATGCTATGATTACCGAGCTTTGCACTCAGTTTAAGATCAAGCATCACAATTCTTCTCCATATAGACCTAAAATGAATGGCGCAGTCGAAGTGGCCAACAAAAACATTAAGAAGATTATGCAGAAGATGGTGGTAACCTATAAGGACTGGCATGAGATGTTACCGTTTTCTCTACATGGCTACTGTACTTCATCTAGGACATCAACTAGCGCAACTCCCTTTTCTTTAGTCTATGGCATGGAAGCTGTTTTGCCAGTGGAAGTTCAGATTCCCTCACTAAGGATTACGAATGAAGTGGGCTTGGTCGAAGACGAGTGGATTCAAACGAGATTGGATCAGTTAAACTTGATTGACGAAAAAAGATTGGTTGTTGTTTGTCATGGTCAGGCTTACCAAAAACATATGATCAAGGCTTTCAACAAAAAGATCAAGCCTCGAGTATATCAAGCTGGTGACTTGGTGATAAAGCGCATCATTCTGCCACAAGGCGACCCCAGAGGCAAATGGGCTCCCACCTACGAAGGGCCATTTTTTTCAAGAGAGTGTTCTTTGGCGGTGCCATGATGCTGACTACCATGGATGGTGAAGACTTCCCACATCCTATAAATGCGGACATAGTCAAAAAATACTATGCATAAGAGACCCGCTAGGTTGACACACCTAGGAAAAATAAGGGCATCTCGGAAAACCAAAAGGTTTGGGAAAAAGTTAGGGATATATGCAAAAGATTGTACACCCGGCAAGTTGAAAACTCAAAAGGGCGACTTGGGCAAAAATGGGTATCCTGGTGGGCTGAAAACCCGAAAGGGAGGTCCAGGCAAAAGATGAGGATTGAAAGCGTATGATTATGTCCCGTGGAATCCCCACACTCAACTTTATTACCAATGGTCCGAGTTTAAACGGTCCAATATCAATCTAGTCAACTTCTGTCAATGGCAAGGGGCATTCGAAGACCTTGGGGGAAATAGTAGAGTTGGAATGCAATGAGATCATTTCCACATGGCTATTTATTTTCATTTTCAATTTTTGTTTTCTTTCCGACGATTTACTCTTACTAGGATCTCCGTATCTTTGTACAAAAACGCCTATTCATGGGCAAAATATGAATACAAATATACTTTAAAGTGCAAACCTTCTGTTTTTGTTTTGAATGCAAATTTGTCCAATGACTAAAATTGAACGAACATATGCATATGAACATAATTAATACTATTTGGCACATGTGTCCTGCTAAGCAGTAACAAGCATCTCTTTAATGTATATGGAATATACCCACAGAGTTATTTCATTAACATTATCACCACAAGACAATTACAATAAAACAATCTCCAGCCAGAGTCTCAATCTCTTGGCAACTTTCTCCCCAGCTAAGTTGATCCTACAAGAAGAAGTCTTACTGATCTCTTCCTCAAATAACTCACCTCATTAGCAGTTCATCGAGTACTCATCAATAGGGTTTATTTCCCCAACAAACAACGAGTAGCATGAATCCCCAGCTGAGTTTGATTTCCCCCGGCATAGTCTATCCTCCACAGCTGAGTTTATCCTCCCCAGCTGAGCCTATATTCCCCAGTTGAGTTTATCCTCTCCAGCTTGAATTTATCTTTCAGACTATTTCAAATCATAGGGCCATAACCCCTAATCTCCAGTAAAGTCGTCAACAAAACCTTTACTATCTCCAAAAGATACTATAAATCCTAGACCCGACCAGATATTAATACAATTTTCAAAAACTATGAAGCCTGGACCCGACCAGATAATAGTCAACTTCTCAAGTCACTATAGAGCCTAGACCCGGCCAGATGATAGTGAAATCCTTTCAGAATACTAGGAAACCTGGACCCGACAAGATAATAATTTAAATCTCCAAAGATATAGAAGAACCTGGACTCAACCAAACCAAGGTTTAACTTCTTTTCCCCAGTAGAGTTTACCTTTACCCCAACAAGTTATTGTGAAGCCTGGATCCGACCAGATATCAGTTTCAACTTCATCTTTTCAAGTAAGTTATTGTGAAGCCTGGATCCGACCAGATAACAATTCCCCTCAGAAGTTTGTTATGAAGCCTGGAATCCAACTAGATAACAACTAAGTTCCACAAGCGAGTTACTGTAAAGCCTGGATACGACCAAATATCAGTTCAACTTTATCTTTTCAAATAAGTTTATTGTGCAGCCTAGAGCCGACCAGATAGAAATTAATTTCATCCACCTCAAAACCTGTGAAGCTTGGATCTGACCAGATATCAGTTCAAATTCGTCTATTCAAGCAAGCTATTGTGAAGCCTGGACTCCGATCAAATAACAACTAGCTACAATGTCAACAAGACACTATGAAGAATGGACCCGACCAGATAGTAGTATAACTTTTCAAAAACTATGAACCCTGGACCTGACTAGATAATATTTACCACTTCAAGTTACAATAAACCCTGGACCCGAACATATATCAGTTCAACTTCATCCTTTCTAGCAAGATACTGCAAAGCCTGGAATCCGTCCGGATAACAGTTAACTTCCTTATCCCCAACAAGTTGTTGTGAAGCTGAGAATCCAACCAGATAACAACCTAACTTCACTATCCCCCGAGAAATTTTCTACAAAACCTGGAATCCGACCAAATAACAGTTAATTTATCCTCCCCCAGTAAGTTACCGTGAAGCCTGGATCTGACCAGATAGCAGTTGAGTCCCTCATCCTCAGCAAGTTGTAAAGCCTTGATCCGACCAGATAACAACTGACATTCAAGAGATATTCCCCAGCGAAAGCATCCTTTCAACAAAGTTTGAATATATGTATACTCTTCATCCCCAACAGCAATCTGGGATTTAACTTCCCAGAGATTCCTTAACAGGAGTCAGGGATTTATTTTCTCGGACAAATATGCATCCCACATTCATACATCATAGCATATACATATAAAATGCATTTAGCATAATACCACATCTTGTGAACATCATGCATACATCTTCATTTAACTAATCCTTTTTCTACAGGTAAAACATCAAGTTTTAGTATAAATTGACCAAAGATTTATGCTGATACTTCTTCCAGTATTTACCATCATTCCTCCAAATGGAATCTATAAGCCCATTCCTAATCCATCTTCGAGTGCAAATTTAAGGGCACTCTAGTGTTCAATCATCTTCCACCTTCAAGTCACGAATGGCGGATGTGTCAATCTAACTCTTCAGGTTTAAGAAAATTAAACAGGAGAAGCTATTGTACCCTAAAATTTTCCCTCTCATTTCTCAAGTAATCTCTCACAATATCTCCCTTGGTTCAAGACTACACAAGGTTTGACCAGCTCAAGACACATCCTTAAGCACCGATGACTGAAAATTAGGGTTTGAGATTGCACAAGGACAAATGGACTTTTTATTCCCCATATGACTTTCATGGATCATTTTGGACTCTCAAGATTTCCCATTTCAAGTTTCAAGTCTTGGATCATATTTTTGCTCAATCAATTGATCAAATTACCTAAAATCATTTGTATTGGGGAAAAAGTCAACTGTGGTCAATTTAAAGTAAAACTTCATAATTTTTTATCCATATCAACATCATGAAATCATATATGTCACCTGATCAAGTTTGGATCACAATTCCATAAGAAATTTAATCAGATCATAAAAAGGGCAAAATGGTCAAAATTAGGGTTTTGATTGAGAAGGTGCAATTTCTGATTTTTGACCTAGAAAATGATTGATTGGTTTAAGTTATGATCTCAAGGATTAAAATGAATCATTTTTAGCTAATGGCATGGCTCAAAACATTCCTCAAGTTCAATTGATTGACAGATGAATTTCAGTCAACTGATGACAAGTCAATTGTCCACTGAAAAGTCAAACTTTGACTTTTTGATCAAAATCAAGTATCAAAGATCACAATTAATAAAGACATGTGAAAATATGAAACTTGTTCATCAAGAAATAAAAAATTCAAGATTTCATTTTGAAAAGTCAAAATTTCTAAACTTAGAAATTTTTCTAAGTGTTGGAAAATTCATATTTTTTCATAACTTTGAGCCAAATTTTCACCATGATACAAGATGATTCAAAGGAAACTTTCAACATGAAAATTGTAGATATCAATGATATATAAAATATTTTAGAACACAAATTCTTATAGAAATTAATGTATTTCAAGTTATGATTTTGTGAAGACATGTTCATGAAACTTGGAAACTTAGTGAAATTTTGCCCTAGTTTAAGCATGATTTTGACCTAACTTCATGGCAATTTATCACATAGTTACAATATGAATTTTCAAAAATGTCCAACATATAAGTTGTAGATGATGTTACAAGCTTTCCAAAATGTCCAAGAACTCATTGAGATTATATTTGAGCAAGGAGAATCGAAGGCAAGAAAATAGGGTTTCATTCTTGAATTACAAGTCATTTCTTGGTGAACACATAATTCAATTTCAATGCTAGGCTGCATAATCTTGCTTTGCAGGCCTTCTAACTTATGTATCTATCCATAATTAATGGATTACACAAACTTTTGAGCTATAATCCAAGTGGTTTAAACTTTATCCAATTCACATCGCCATTTTGGGAAGAAAGTGAAGAATGCCATTATTGAAAAGAAAGCTTTATGCACAAAGTCAATTCTTGAGCCTCTAACTTGTTCCCTCTGATCACACTCCATCTACAAAGTCAGATGAAAGTGTGTTTAAAGCATAACCACTCTACATTAGTAAGTACACAAGACTTTGAAACGGATTTCTCAAAAATCACATGTTGAGCTTAAACATTTGTTTTTGAATTCTGATCAACAATAATTCTCCAAACTTGTTTCTTATAAATAGAGGCACTATTTATGAGCTAAGAGACGAGCATTAACACCCTAAAACTCTCCCAAACTCCCTTAAATCAAAAATTTCCCAAAAACTCCATTGTTGCACAATTTTTGACCTTGGACTTGTAACTCATATTTCCCTCGTGCGTTCTTTGGCCTTTTAGTTCCTAAAGCTTCCTTACATCAAATACAACTCATCCATGTCCTTGTTACACGACTGTAACACCATTTGCATCAAAATCCATAACCAAAAACAGAGCATTGCAGGTTGAGTTCTCCAGGACATTCCAGCCATCCATTGCTCAAGCTAACCATTGCATTAGCTTCTTGGGAACTTGAGAAAGCTAACCTGATCATTGCAGCATCTTGAATCAAGCTCAAACTCATTTCAAAATTTCCAGTTTTGAGGTATATTTTTTGAACTTCTATCTTCTCATTTAGGCATTGTTAGGCTTGCATTTGTGAAGATAAAATATAGATATCATTGCCCTAAAACTATACATGTCCATAGATTTAATTTATATTGCTTGAGTAGTGAGAATTTTGAATTTGAACTTCCTGAAATAATTAGGTCAGAATTTGGTACTTTTATAAATTCTCATTCATCTTTGATTTATAGCTTTAGTTATTTATATGGTTGGATTCATGAGAAAAAATGGAATAACTTTCATGTTTGCATATTTCATTTTTGTTGAGAAATGGTGAAGTTACAGGATCCATGGCTGGAGGTTGAAGATGAAGTTCATTTCTAGAACTTGTTTTGTATTATGTATTTATTATTTCAGTTAAGTTAACGGATGTACAACCACCCTAGTGGAAAAGGTAGCGCGCGCTACCTTTTGTGTATTTTTCAACATTTTCCTTTTCTTTTGTTTCAACTACAAGCAGCGCTGGGCCTCCCCCTTTGGGCCTTCCATTTTTTTGCTAATTTCTAATCCCCTGTTTACTTTTGCATGCTGGCCAAACCTTTTTTATATTTTCATTTTTTTATTTATTTTCTTTTCTTATTTTATTTTAATTTTCAATTTTCTTTTATTATTTTTATTATTATTAATATTATTTTTATTTTTATTAATAAAAAATCTAAAAATATTTTTTTTATTTATTTACATATTTTAAAAATGCTCACTTATTTATTTACTTTCTTTATAAAACAAAAAGAACAAAAACTTTTTTAACAAACTAATTTCTTTTAAATGATTAATATTTAAATAATTAGGTTTAATTATTATATTATTCTCTTGTAAATTAAAATTAATTTATAACTTAGGTTTCTTTTAATTAATTAATTTTTACATTATTATTATTATTAATTTAAAACCTTTTCACAAAAAAAACCTAAAAAACATTTTAACTTAATTTATTTATTAATTATTTTAGGTTTAATTTTGTTTAATTTTTAATTAATCATATTCTTTAATTAGGTTAAAACCCTTTCATGAAAACCGAACAAAAATCATTTCCTTTCCATTTATCTCCTTGTACATTATTTATTCAATTCTTGTATATTATTCAATATGGTTGTAATAGATAATTAGGTTTAATTTTCTTGTAAAATCCCAATTTGTAAATTTATACACCCCTTCCCCTAATGATGTAATAGCTTAGTAATTTTACTTTCCGCAATTTATCGCTTTATATAAATGCTAGTAATTAGGGTTTGTATGGAAAGATAAAATCAACAATTAGCAAACCCTAATTCAAGACAAAAAAATGCATGTAAATCAAACACACTTGCACACCTGCACCCTTAGGGTAATTCCACTTTGTTGCCTTACAAAAATGGCCATGTTATGCATGTCGAATATCTTATCAAAAAGCAATCAAAAATACAAGATCATAGTCCCTCGATGACACTATCAATGTTGCCTTTCAAAATGATCTTAGTCCCTCAAAGAGAAATGCTAAGATATCTCACAACATTGTTATCATGGCTATACAATGACCCACACCCGTCCCTTTACATCCAAAGATAAGGCTTCTTACCAAATCAATGGTAATATAGCAATATCAAAAGAAAGAAAGAAATGAACAAAGACTTTTGAGTAGGTAGATTATTCCTAGTTGCTAGCTCATTTTCAAATCAAACATCCTTGCTTATTTTCAAAACAAACACCAAGACTTTCAAAACACTTTCAAAACCTTTTCCAAACATGAAATATTTTCAAAAGCTCAACACTTTGTATACGTTCTTATGAACGAGAACTATTACAAAGTTTTCCTAAACGAAGGTGCCTTTTCAAAATACTTTCAAAAACCACACAAAGCACATTTTCAAACAAAAGCAAGTGATCTAGCAAGCAACTAAGATACCATAGATAACTATGGATGAAAAGGGTGCTAACACCTTCCCTTTTCATAATCTACCCCCGAACTCAAGAAATAATCTCAAATGTCTTTCCTGTTCTTTTTAGCCTTTCCTTTCGGATAAAAGAAAAGTCGGTGGCGACTCTTGCTAACCGCAACATTTGCGATAAAATGCAAAACATCCCAAGTCAGTTCTCCCACCGTATCGCAGCAACGAGACGAAGATTTTAACCTTCATATCTTCAGATAGAAGACACTTAAATAAGGGAAGCTGTTATACCCCAATTTTTACCCCTAAGATCATCCATGATTTCATGAAATCATAATACATCAAGTTTACACACTTGGGTTGTGCACCTCTTCTAATCTATCTTATCTTTAAGTTTGCCCTTGGGTGGTCACCAAGGACCTTGAATTGTGTATTGTGTATGTGTACTATATTCTTACTAACCCTTAACCAAAATCCATAAATATTTATGAATTTTCTTTTATCTTTTGTACATTGTAGGTATTGAGCCAATGGAATCTCTCTTATCTCCTAATCTAGGGTTTTTGAATATTGATCCTCAGTGAATTGGCTATTCACTGGACTTTAAAATCATGAACTTCAAGGTTATGTTTTTGTCATCAAAGTGTTATGGTTTGAGAACTCTCTCTACCTCATTTGTTCAAGTTTTTTTCAAATTTAGTGGTTGAGTTCATCAAGAAACTTCATAGGTTCATGTGTTTATTTCCATGCCTTCTCCAACAAGTTTCATCAAGTAACAAGTCTTCTTATCAAGTGTGCTTAAAGGCAACATCATTTCAAGCTCTAATGTGATTCATGATGTCTTAATTTGAAAGGAATTTCAAAAGATTCAAAATTGATTCAAGACTGTTGAACTAATTTGGGTAAGTCCTTGATTCCATGGTCACAAGTGCATAACTCTCTCAAATTTCAATATTTTGAAGTGGTTATTTTTTCTATGGACTCTTCTCATCATTTACAATAACTTCTCTTCACTTGACAAGAACCAATTTTTAAAGGAGGATTATCAAAAGTTTGAAAAGATTACATGTCGTTTGAGAAAGTTATGGAATTGATGAAAACATTATAGGTCATTTGTGGATTTTTCAAAAAAATTTCATCAACTTCCAAGAACCATAACTCTCTCATTTTTTATTTTATTTTTGAGTGATCTCAATTCCATAATTATATTTGAAGAGCCTACTTCATTTAATCTTCAATGTCAATAGATAATTTTGAGTGGAAGGCCATGCAAGTTTGAGGAACATTATAGGTCACAATGAAGCTCCATACTTAGAATTTTTTCTAAGTGTCAAAATCAGTTGGTTTTTCCCGATTTCAAATTGGCACAACTCTCAGCTCGAATGTCCAAATGAAGTCTTTCTTAGCACATTGTAAAACTTGTGATGATTTCTTTCAAATGTGACAAGAAAGAGAACCTAAATCCTCCTGAGCATGTTTCCCCATGGTTTTAAAGATGGCACCTTGAAACTGAAGTTTCTCACCAAGTGAGATTGCAATTTGATTAGTGTTCTCTCTAATGACCAATTTGACGCGTGATTTTTATCTAAACATGTTTAACAAACTTTCCTAGACCTAATTAAGCCTTGAAATGTAAGAATTAAGTGGATTTTGATGAATCACAAGCCACACTTTTCTCACCTTCGATCTTCACACGAATTCACTCATTCTCGATCCTTCTTGCATGTATGAGCGCATGAATATTTTCCCTATAAATAGAGGATCATATTCCATTCATTTCCTAAAGCTTGGATAACCAGAATCACCCTGACAAAGTCACATTCGAAGCTTTAATTTGAAAATTAATTTTATTATTTCAAGCCTTCTTTCTCAAAACTCTCTTCTAATTCTTCATCCTTGGTCACCATACAAACTTTTCACAACAAAAACCAATCCATTCGTGCATAAATCAAGCTACAAAGGTCCAGTTTCAGAAGCTTACAAGTTGGACTTCGTTCAGGTAGACTACTCAACCAAATCATCTCAAATAAATTGTTAGGATGTAGTCCCTTGTTCTCTAAAGCTTATGATTCTTATGGTTTGAATTTTCATGTTGATTTGAACTTGTAATTTCAAAAATCATTTTACATTTCATCTCTGGTAATTTCCAAAACGACTAAGCTGTGATTTATATAAATTTTTCGCGAAGACATGGTTTAGATCGACTGGATGAGACGCTTCCAATGATACCGACCTCGTGACCATTGGTTTCCAATTAAAGAATCACGAGTTTTCCCTAGTGAAGCAACTAGGAAAATCATAGACAGAAAATCAATGAAGTCGCCATCGAATATTTATTTATCCCACAGAAGGGAAAGGAAAAAATCGAAGAAAACATGAGAAGAGATAAATCACGATCTTGCGACTGAGAGATCAAGTACAGGAGTCGATTACAAAAGGGGAAGGTATTAGCACCCCTAACGTCTATGGTACTCCACGGGATACACTCTTATTGTTCTAATCAAAGGGTGTGTTCATACCTAAAGCTTACAAGCTAAGGAGAAAATGCATAAATTAAGAGTTTATATACAAAGAAAAAGGTTTTATTAGTCATGCACTCTGCGATTGTGAACCTTTTGTGCCTACGTACCATCTTTCATGCAATAGGGGATCAAGGCACTCGTAGTTCACCTAGAAAATGCTGGTTGGTTTGCATTTTTTAAGCGGATATTATTACATCTGCACTCTAGAAGTTGACATAGTGCCACCCTAACTTTAGGGAATTACACGTCGTTTTGCATGGAAAGGAAATAATACATCCTTTTTAGTGAAAAGGTTTTCAAAGAAAAGCCCGAAGGCGGCCCGAAGGCAAAAATTTGAATTGGTTGGTGTTTTTGGTGGGATGATAGAAAACGGATCCCACTGGAGGGACACTCACTACTTCTCCGCTTATTTACAAAAATGTGTTTGTGAATTGAATCATAATAAAGTTCTAAAATGGAAGAAAGAGCAAATATTAAGTCTGGACTAATTCGCTCTACCCACAAGACTCAACTGCATATGATTCACATCTTTATTTATTAAGTGTTTTAGAGTTTGAAAAATAAAAGAGAGTTTTAGTTTTAATGATGCAAAAGGGGAAGAGAAAAAGTCTAAGGGAGACTAACAATCCTAATGTTATCATGCAACGATGGCCCTAAAGTTAGATACAAAATGGATACATCTACCAAAGTTATCATGCATGGTTTACAAACCTAATGCCTACCTTGATTCGAAAATGAAACAAGTGAACCTAAGGGAACATGCAAAGGTGAAGGTAGTAATCACAAACAAAGATGCTAACAAGCATCAAGCATGAGCTATCTATACATGAATCCAAGTTAGATGAGCCAAAAGACCCTTCTTTCACTAGAATAGCTCAAGCATAAATTGACAAGGTGATGATAAGGTGTTGGCGCTAATTGCGATCCCTCTTTCCACTTTATTTACTCAAAGGACAAGAGAAGAACGATTCAAAGCATCAACGTATAATGCAAGCTAAGAATGACCAAGGGACTTAAAATGTAGGGGCCGATTGTGAGCCCTCCTTCCACTTTTATTGACTTGATTGCAAGCACAAAGTAAAATTGGAATTTCCTTCTTTGAGGTATTTAAACAAACATAATTGCCTTCTTTGAGGTCTTTAAACAAACAAAATTGTCTTATTTGAGGTCTTTAAGCAAACATAATTGCATTCTTTGAGGTCTTTAAACAAACAAGTTTCGCAATGCCTACAGGGGTAGGTCTTCAATTCATGCATCACTATTACTACTTCTCATGGAAAGGAAATCAAAAGATAATGCAGAATAAAATAGAATAAGAAAAATTACCAAACAAAAAAAAGTCTGTCGCAAAGCGTAACAAAGCATAAGAAACCCGAAGATCTTCGTGGAAGCTTCACCGACAAAGAAAAGAGTCAGGAATCAAATGCATGAGATAAGCATCAGAACATTGTCAGTGTGAAAATAAATTACAAACGAAAGGTGCATCAAGCATATCCGAACATCAAACAATAAACCTCCATAAAATACAAGTCTCGACAAATAAAAGTGAAGCACAAGTCTAATGTAATGAGAATCTAAACTCAAATGCATTAGAGAAAATCTGAGCCAATAATAAGAGGGATAACATTTTAATCGAATAATCAAGAATTAATTAATCGACTAAATGTAAATGGAAAAATGGAGCGGACCGCTCTTTTGAAGCACCTTTGGAAACTTGCACAAATCCACAAAAAATAAGTTATTAATAACAAGGAAAAAAATCGAAGTTAAACATTCATATCACAAATCAAGTTGAGATTAAATCATGAAGAATCATGTTTCAAACAAGTATCAGAGTAAAAAATACCGGGCATCATCATTTCGATTCATGAAGTGCTCGAAAAATCAAGCTAAAACCAACCAAACTCGACACTAATATGAAGCATTCGCCAAGTGAAAGCTACTCATGCATAAATCGAGAATTAAAACACAATTTAAAAGTATTTTCTCAATCATGGAAGCATTGTTCCATGTATCGATCTTCACCAAAAATCCATTAGAAATCATATTTTTCACGTGCAAAATTCGAACACCAACACTTGGAACTTCTATCGAAATTCACAAATAAATTATAACCATGAAATTAATACTGGTACATCGGTTTCCAAGCATCAAACAGAATTAATCATGCACCGACATCAATTAATTAACTCGAAATCAAGCATCAACACATGAAATTCCACAATTATCAACAATTATTGACTCGAAACCGATATCGACGCGTAAATCTCCATATCTACTTTATGGAGATAAAACGATAATCTCCTACTGGTAAGGAATTATTATAAGAATATTTAAAAGATGCAGACCACATTGGGGAGATAAACAGTTGTACCGAACCCATTATACCCCAATTTTTGCCCCTAAGATTTCTCATCATCTCATGTCACAATGCATCAAGACACACACATTAGGGTTGTTTCTCTCTTTGTCATATCTTTAAGTTTGTTCTTGAGGGATTAGCAAGAACCTTGAATTGTGTATCTTGCACATGTGCTCTTTTAACTAACATCAATATGTGTATATATATGTTAATTTGAATGTTCATCTTGTAGGTGATTACAATTGCATTCATCTCACCATCTAATATAGGGTTTGAGGGGTGATTCTCAATCAAATGATTCTCTAATGGATTGAAAGACCTCAATATTCAAGGTCATGTCTATAGAATCAAAGATTTATGGTTCAAGGAACTCTCTCTCACTTTATTTTAAGTCAAGATCTCCTCAAAGTTGGTGGTGGAATTCATCAAGAAGATTCATAGGTTCATGTGTTTATTTCCATGCTTTCTTTTACAAGTTTCATTGAGACTTGAGCTCCACATTTGAGTGTGCTTCAAGAAAACACCATTTCAAGACCTCTTATGATTCATCATGATTTATTTTTCCAATAAAGTTCAAAAATGATTCAAGGTTGACTAAACAAGTTTGACGTAATTGAGCAAATACTGGATTCAATGATCACAAATGCATAACTCTCTCAATTTTCAACATTTTGAGTTGGTTATTTTTTATATGGATTCTTATCATCATCTACAACAATATATCTTCACATGACAAGATCCAATTGTGCAATAAAAATCATCATTTCATATGTAACACCCCAGTTTTTAGAAGTTATTTGTTTAATGAATTATTAGGAGTATTTGTGAATAATTGATGTTTTATATGATTATATGTGTGATGTACTGGTATGAGGTTATGCATGATGTGAATTATGATGATTAGAATTATTATAATGGTTAAATAATTATTTAGTAATTATTTGGATTATTATTGAGAATATAATAATATGAATAATTATTTAAAGGGTTATTTTAATTAGAGTGGTGTGTTGGTAATTAGAAGGAAGAGTGAGGACGTGATGGTAAATAGAGGTTGACTAAGTGAGGGTAATTGAGGAAGATATTAGGGGTCTTTTATGATAACAGAGAAGAGATAGTTGTTATTCTCACAATCAATCGTGAAAGTTGGAGAAGAGAGGCTAGGGCACGAATGATTTGGAGAGAATCATCGTAAGAGGAACGAAGAACATAATCAATCACTCGAAACAATGAGGTAAGGGATGTTTATCTGATTATTATATTTGATTTAAGTGGTAGATAGAGGTAGGGTTTGCCTTAGGTTTCATAGGTGGTGATTCGATGTTGTTTGATGGAGAATTGATAGATTAGTGATGAATAATGACCCGTAAATGTTTTCTAATTGATGTAGTATATTAAGTTGTTGATAAATGATGAATCCCTATGATTAGATGATGTTTTAGGACCTATAATGGATGAAATCATAGAAAAATTGCATAAAAATTCAGCACAAAATAGCATGCGTCGACTCAAAGAGGTCATGCATCGACTCATGCAGGTTCAAGACTCAGTATGCGTCGACTCATTGGGTCGACCTGGGAATACCCGGGGCAGATAGAATACATATGTGTCGACTCAAAGGGGGCATGCTTCGACTCAAGCAATCTGATTTTTCACAGATTTTTCTAAAGGTTGTAACTTGAGTTTTCGGACTCCGTTTAAGGTTTTGTTCGAAGTGTTGGATAGCTAATGTGATGAACTATATTTATAAGGAGTAAAATGAAGAATAAGAAGGATAATTATAGTACCAAAGTTAGGATAGAATTAGTTTCTCCATGTTAAATTGCTATGATGTTTTGTGGTAATGAAGTATGATGATGATATGTTGTTAATATGATGATTCTGTTTTATGTGATGATATGATGATGATGCTTTGCTAATATGAGTACATATGACGAGGTTTATATGATGATGTTGATGAATACATGAATGATTATTCGTATGACTAGTTGTGATCGTGTATATTATTATTGCTCATCATGCATTCATTGGACAACTTTGGTCAGTTTTGATGATTTAGGACGTTGGTCCAGTGATTTGGTCTCAATCCCATTGTGTGGATTTGGGATGTCTATGATTTTCTTCGGTTCCAAATGGGAATCGATCCTGTGATTAGGGTATTTGGAGGGTGATGGCCCAGTGTCTATCAAATGAATTGGTACCACATGCATGAGTCTATTTCCTTGCACTACATCTTATGTGGCATTGCACGGTTCTTAAATTGATGATGTTGTATTGTGTTGTTGAATTTGTATGATTGTTGAGGTACTTGGAATATAACAATGCTGAGTTTATGTTGTGATACTTTTGGTTTATTCTGCTATGTCTATTACTTATATCTTATATAATGATTCTGATGAACTCACCCTTTCTACTTGAATGTTGCCTCGACGTGGGAAACATGGAGGTAATCAGGAGTAGACCCTAAAGGCTTAGAAGAATATCTTGGAGCATGTTTTTTATTTCTGTTGGGTCTAGATGGTCTTGCTCTGATATGTAACATCAGGGACAAGAACACTTTGTTTTAAAAACTATTTTGTTCTTGTTTTGTTATGACATTTAAATTGTTTCCATGGAGTTTAAATTAGGTTGAATTGTGAACCATGAATCATGGGGAAATATGAAGTGTTTTAATGAACTTGTTTGAACTATGATGCTGCTGCAAGTATATGAAACCTTGATAATGTATATGCCATGAACGATTTTGAAAACCCGTGTTACGGAGTAAGACTAGCATGTATGATTATTTCACAAATAAAATGTGACGCCCTTTTGTTGAAGTACTCAGATATTATTTTAAATAATTATGAATATTATGTGGGGTTTAGAAGAGTGTTACATCATACCCCAAATTTTCCCTACCCTTATATTATATTTAGGGTTCTTTTTAAATAAATCCTATTTTTTAATTTTTATTTCTACAGGGGTGTCAAATATGGAAGAAGGGGTGTTGGATTTAAAATGGACCATCAATATATGATGTCCCATTAGGTTTTTAAAAGAGAATTCCATTTCAAGTAAAAAATGGGAGGTGCATTGTTTTAATCAAAGGAGGTGTGAACAATTTGTTTTGGTTAAAGCCCAATATTTAAAAATAGAATTGGCCCATTTCAGTTTTTGTGTTTGTTTTGAAAAAAAAGAAATGTTTTGTTTTAATTATAACATTTGCATTATTAGCATTATTATTTTATTAATTATTACTATTATTAAATATCTTTTTACAATATCACAAACTTAATAAATTTTTTTTTGATTTATTTCATTAAACATTGACTATTGAATTAGAGGATTTTCTTTACGGGTATTTTTCCAAGCCCAAAACACTAACTACGAAGCCCAAGTCCAAACACTTATAGGCCCAAGTCTGAGTTAATAAAAAGAAAGATCTTGTCTTAATCAAACAAACATTTATTGTTCAAATCTTGAAAGATAACGTGTTCTTTATTGAGGAAACAAATATTGTACGAATCAGAGGAAATAGCACATGTTTAAGGCTAACATTGTTGTTTTCGTCAAACCATGATCTTTACATCCCATTTTCTCCAGAACATAATGAACTAAATACATAAATAATTTATGACGGATCAAAACTCTACACAAGCAATTCAGACTAATACATAAACAAATATTAAGCATTCAAAGACTAATCAATACAATTACAGCAAGATCAAATAATTTTTCAAAACTAACACCAACAATAATTTTGTTTACTAATATACGAACCCTAAAAGCACTATAAAAGACAGAAATCAAAAGAGACAGAGATGGAGGAGAAATTGACAACAAAAATTACAGATATTTACAGGGGAGAAAAGAAGGATAGCAAAGTAGCCACTGTTTCCGCCGTTCCAGTCTAGGGTTTCGATATCTGAAACCATCGCTGCCATCTTCTTTGTCACATTGCCGCCACCTCGTCTTCGTCACCATCTGCCTTCGCACCTCCAAACGACAAAAATAAAGGATTAGTGGAGAGGAGATCGAAGCAGAGAAGAGGAAGAGAGAAAGGTCACCGCTACTTAAGGGCAGACTAGGGTTTTGTGTTGTTGAATGAGAGAAGAGGAAAAAGAAAGGCGAGCGAAGAGAGAGATAACAGAAAAAGAGAATTTATTTTTTCTGTTTTGTAAAAATGAATTATAATTTGTCCTATAATCATATACACGTCGTCCAACTGTATTACCATGCACCCTCAAATCACAACTCACGATCATCATCATATGGTCTAAATGCACGCGCCTATGATACACTCTCCTTTAACTTGGCCAAACAAGTATGGTTTAAATCCTGCATTGGGCCTGGCCCATCATTATTCACACCTTATTATTTTATTTTTGCTAACTGCGCATAAAACATACCCCCATTTGGCTTGTTCGGCCCAATCAAAATTTGGACTTGGGCCCTACTTCTCATTCCCCCAATTTTGCTATGCCCCGCAAAAACGTATCCCCAATTGTTTGGTCTTGAATTCAATATCTGAATTCAGGCCCATGCTATTTACACCCTCCTACTTTACTGCCTTAGCATAAAACATAACCCCCACGTTTTATTTATTTTCTTTATCATCTTATTTTTATTATTATATTTTCTATTTTATATATTTATAATTTTAATATTTATTATTAAAAATTAAATTTATTATTTTCAACTCATAAAAAATATATTTTATTTATTTCATTAAATTATTCTTTTAATCATGCATTTAAATAAAATATTTTCAATAATTAATATTTAAAAAAAACTTAACTAACCACAAATTATTTTCATAATTTAAATTAATCCAATAACCAATTTTCAAAAAGGTTTATAAAGTATATTTTAATTAACTGCGCGCTTAGTCCAAAATTTTCGTTATTCACACACCCGGGCTAATTGCAAGGGAAATTAAAATATCTGCATAATCAATAAAAAAACATAAACTAACCATGAACTACGAAATGAGACACTGATTCCTCCTAAGAGGATACATAGGTATACGATTAAAATCGTGGTGAGTTCCCCTAATTAATATAAAAACCCTATTCCCTAAAGATTATGCTTCTAAACCTAGTATCCTTGCAAACAAGGTAGATAAGGGGTGCCTAACATCTTCCCCTTATCTAGAACCGATTCAACCACCTAGAATCTCTAACTTTTAAGGTTATTCCTTTATATCCCCTTCCTTAGTGTGATACGGTGGGAGAACTGACTAGTGTTTTGCGTTTGTATTCGCACTTGTTCGGTTGAGCAAGAGTCGCCACCGACTTTTTATTTTATCCTAAAGGAAAGGTTAAAAAAAGCACAGCAAAAACCTTTTGAAATATTGTGTGGGTTCGGGGGGTAGATTATGAAAAGGGAAGGTATTAGCACCCTTTTCATCCATGGTTATCCATGGGCTCTTAGTTACTTGGTTTTTAGATCACTTGCCTTGATTTTCGATTGCTTGAAAATGGTGTGTGTGTGTGTGTGTGTGTTTTAAAAATGTTTTTGAAAGAGATGCCTTGTTTTAGGCAACCAATGTAATTGACTCGTGTTTGAGTATATACGAAGGTGTGTATCTTTTCGAAAAGATGTTTCAAATGTTTTTGAGAGTTTGTTTTGAAAGTGTTTGTGAAGTGTGGTTTTTAAAAAGGAGGCGAGTGTTTTTGCAAGTTGATCTCAAGTAACTAAGAGTTTTGTCTACCCCTATTGTACTCAAAGGTTTTCTCTATGTTTTCAACCATTTTTAACAATTTTGTTCCACCATTGAATTTGGTGGACAATCTTGCATTTAGGAAGTTTAACGGGACGGGCGCGGGTCATCGTATGGACCATGAATGCAATGGTGCCAAGTGTCTTTGGAAATTTGCTTTGAAGGGACTATGATCATTCCATTTAGGCAACTTTCGAAAGCGTCCTCGAGGGACTTATGATCATTTGAATTTGTTTTGCCAAAGAAACTCGACGTGCAAGCATGGCCCATTTTGGAAGGCAACATGTGGGATTACCCTAGGGGGTGCAAGTGTGATTGTGTATTGATTTCATGTATTTGTCTTTGTATTAGGTTATCTAGCGTTTGATTTTATGTACATACAAACCCTAGGTCTAACCATGGTATAATTGAAAGCGGTAAATTGCAGGAATTTAAAGTCTACGCTATTACAAAATAAGTATCTGGGAGTGGGGGTACAAATTTACAAATGGGGATGAGACTTTAGGAATGTAGTGTCCAATAATTTACAACCAAATCGAATTGCGATAAAAGTGTAAATGATGTATAGTAACGTATAAGAATAGCAATTGTACATGTATAAAGTGTATTGTGTAAGTGTAATTGTTCATGTATGAGAATTATTTATAAGTTAAGAAAATGTGAATCTTAAAGGTATTATTAAGTATTCTTAACTTAAATGAAAAGAATTAGATGTTTATTTATTTAATCTTTGTAATCTTGTATTTTTCTTTAATATGTACAAAAAAATATTTTTATTAAATGTTTTAAATTTTAATTAAATTATGTATATTAAAAAATATATTTGTCTTGATTATGTACAAATTATTTCTAAGAAAAGAAATTGTATTAACTTAAAGAGAATTTATGTACAAATCAAAATAAGTTTTAATAAAATAACAAAAAGTGTTTTAAATAATGCATTTTTATGTATTTTATGTATTTTATGTATTAAGATATTAATGTACAAATAAAAATATTTTAAGTTAGAGGAAAAGAATATATTGTGTTCAAAATTAGGTTATAAAAAAAATTGATGTAATAAAAAAAACTCATGTTAATTTGTAAAAAAAATATGGATAGTTTTAAAAATGGTTTTGAAAGAAATCAGAAATGGGCTTTAAGGTTTGAGGCCCAAATGCAATTTAGAGGAAATGAATAGAACAGAGGGTATGAACTGGAAATTCGTTGGGCTTCAGTGTGGAAAGGGGTTAGGCCCATTAGCATTTTAACAATGTTTTTAGGGTTGTGAATTTCGGTGTCACTTGGGACATTTTAGGGTTTGCAGCGCCGTTCTTCGTTTTGCTTCGTTCGTCTTCTTCCACCTTCGCTTGAGTTTCTCTTGCCCATGGCCACCGGCGTACTCAACCTTCCTCTTCCCTTCAATGGATCGTTAGGGCGACAGATTTCAGGGTAATGATCTTTGTCTTAATCTCATTAGGGTTTTGTTATTTGCATGTAATGATTTCGTATTCTAATGCTTATTATTGTGTTTCTGCTGAGGCATGAAAAGAAAAGGAAGAAAACTGCACTACCTTTTGGAGACGGAGGAGGAAAGGGTTAGGGGGTGCTGTGGCGGCCAAGACGGCGGAGGAAACGGTGACACGCGCTAGCTTGCTTTGACCCTGGTTTGTGTATTTTGTTTGCTTCTTTTTATTAGGATTTCATGATGATGTGTGACAATCTGAAAATGCCTAGTATGGTTGCTTTCCTCTTCTGTCTCTATTTTCCCTGTTGCCTGCCTTGTATGCTTCAGTTCTTCTTTATCTCCTTCTTCTATTGACCCTAAACGTTTGCCTTTTCCTCTTCTTTCTCTGCCTCGTTGCTTGCTTAGTATGCTTGAATGTTTGCCTGTGACAAAAACTTTCTGAGGCTTTTAGGCGTTGCCTTTGAATACTTGCTGGTATTGAATTGAATGCTACGCTTGAGTTGGATTTGATGGTATTTTCTGAGGGCCCTTCATATTGCCTCTTCTGTATATCTGTGAATGCTTGAGTATGTTTTTTGAATCTGTATGCTTGATGATTTTTTACGCCCAGGGATGATGTTTTCTGAGGGCTTTTCGTTGTTGGCCTTGAATGCTTTAGTTTGGAAGGTTTGAAATGAAGGTTTATGGCTTTACTGGTTTAGATTGTTGGTTGGTGCTTTGAATGGTAAGGCTTCAGGCTAGATAGTTTGTATTGTTTGAGGCTTGACAGGATTGGAATGGTAAGGTTTGAAAACTCAGGCAGGGTTTAGACTGGACTGTTTTGCTTTGGTTCAAGGTTTGAATATTTTTGCTTAAGCTTTATGCAGGTTTGACAGGGTATACTGATTTTGAAAGGGGTTTTATGGCTTTGACTGATGTTTAACTTTTGTTTATGTTTGTTAACTGTTTTGACAGGGATTAAGGTTTGAAACAGGTACAGGTTTTGGGCTTGTGAGGTCTTTACAGGCTCCACTGGTTTATGCTTCAGGCTTCAGTTATGGCCTTACTGGTTTGCTGCTTAAGGCTTGGCCTTGCTTATGCAGGATTTAGGCTTCTGATTTTTATTTGGCTTGATAAGTTTTGACAGGGTTTTGGTTGTTAAGCTTGAAAGGGCCTGTAGAGGTTTGAAAAGCTTTTCAGTTTTTTGCTCCTCCTCTGTTTGATATCTTCCCCCCTTTTGATAGCTGTTAGCTGTTTATTATGTCTTATCTTTATGCCTAAAGCCAAACCTGTAAGCCTAAACTCTTTTCTCTCTTCTCTCTCCAGTACCATTAAAATAATAAACAATGTTTTATGTGTACTTTTCTGAAAGGGCAGCACTGGGAAATGATGAAAATGAACTATGTTTGCTTGCACATGTGGTTTAACTCTGCATATTTTATGTCTTCTTGATATCTTTTCATATCTTCTTTTGACAGTTTTGAGCAGCCTTGTACTTTTGTATCTTTGATATCTTTGGCAGCTTTTTGGATAATTTGTGACTTTAGTTAGGCCATTATGTTTGCCTTTGAACTCTGTAGTTTGATTTGGACTTGGACTTTGCATCATGCTGTTTGAGACTTGAACTATGCAGTTTGACAATTTTGACTTGTGAATTTCAACTTTGTGCATTCCAAATTAGCAAGCAAATATTCATCCCTCTTTGTGAACCGGGAGAAATCCCGTGATTTGCAAAGAGGGCTAACTGATCCCAGTCAGTTGCCCTTAATGATGAACTTTATTTTTATCTGTCTGTCTTTTATTTATTTATCTGCTTCTAACTTTTCTTCTTTTCTTTTTGCAGATAAAAATTGAATGGAGAGGATTTAGCAACAGATGAAAAATTGAAGATTTTAGAAAAAAAATTAGGATAGTCTTACTTAGATTTAAATTACTGTAAAATCATTATTGTAAACAAATTGTAAACAAAACAATTGTACAAATAATTTAAAAATAAATAAAAAGTTTTCTTTTATCCAATTAATTCTTTTCCTCTTTTTACTTGTTTACTTTACTATCTATAATTATTTAAATTAAATAATTGAAAATAAATTCAAACTATTTAATCTTAGAATATAAATAATTAAATAAACAAAGCTTCAGCATTTGATCAATTAAACTTGGCGCTTCCAACATCCAGAGCAAAACAAAAGTCAATCACAGCAATTGCCCAGACGCTTTTTCCCTTTACTGACTTTAATCAAACATTGCAAATTCAAACCCAATGCAACCTTTTACTGATTCAGTCAAACAAATGTGAATTCAATCCAAATGCATTCTTTTACTGATTAAGTCAAACAATGCGAATTCAATCCAAATCTCGGAATAACTTGCAAAGCATCGCTGAATTAAATCTTTCTGAGGAACCGCGCATGAAAACCCTAATTCCTGATTAAATGCCAAAGAACGTTCGCCTGATCAAAGTTGAGCCAAAATCAATCAAAACCCTAAGCAAACTGTGTGAACTGTTCTAGAGCCATGAAAATCAATAAAAACCCTAATTTTGTCTGACTGACGAGAAAAGTCTGTTTGACCGAGTCTTGAGCCAGTTTGAAAAATCAGGAAACGCCTGAAGCTATGATTTCTTGTGGAAAAATACGAGGGCAAATTTTAGGGTACAACAGTTGCCCCTGTTCAATCTTCTTGAACCTGAAGAGTTAGATTGGCAAGTTTGCCTTTCGCGACTCGAAAGTAAAAGAAGATTGGACACTAGAGTGCCCTAAAATTTGCACTCGGTGATGTGATGGTAGAGGGAATGGGCTTAAAGATGCCATTTGGTGATGGGCTTAAAGATGCCATCTGATGCGATAGAATCTTGTCGGGGGATGGGCTTAGAGATGCCATCTGAGAATGGGCTTAAAGATGCCATTTGGTGACTGCTGGTAGGAGGATGGGCTTATAGATGCCATCTGGAAATGGGCTTAAAGATGCCATCTGGAAGAACCTGGCAAAAGTATCAGAATGTCGCCGTGTCTGGATCACATCTGAACTGTCTCTGAGTGAACCTGGAATAAGTATCAGAATGTCGCCATGTCTGGGTCACATCTGAACTGTCTCTGAGTGAATTTGGAATAAGTATCAGAATGTCGCCATGTCTGGGTCACATCTGAACTGTCTCTGAGTGAATTTGGAATAAGTATCAGAATGTCGCCATGTCTGGGTCACATCTGAACTATTTCTGGATGAATCTCGGGAGATGATCTTTGTCTGTCGACTGATCTTACCTGAAAAGGTAAAGGGTTAGTTGTATGCAATGTTATGATGCATGATGCAATGTATGTGACATCAATGTTTATGACATGAATGTGATGAATGCGCATGTAAGCTGATGAGCTATCTTGCTGAGGATAAATGAATCCTGGATGGCTGAAGATAAAAGAATCTTGACTGCTGCCGGGGAGGGCAAGAATCTTCTGATTGTTGAAAATGAGAAGTCTTGGGACCACTGTTGAGGAAATCAAAAGCTTGGGTTGTATGCCAAACTACTGGGGACTTCCTGTTTTGAGGAGATCTGTGTAGGATTTCCTGATGATGAGTCCGTGTAAAACTGCATCGGGGGTTGAAAGGGAACCGGTGTAGGGTTTCCTGACGATGAGTTCGTGTAAAACTGCATCGGGTTTTTGAACACTTTTGACATTCGAATGCCCCAAGTGGTGATGTAGATAATTTCCTGGCTTGTTACAGGTGTTGATCCACAATCAGTCGTCCACATTTGTTTTCCTGGCTTGTTACAGGTGTTGATCTGGAACTAGTCGTCAACAGATATGCCCTGGCTGGATACAGGAATCGAATCTTCAAACTCTTCAGACGTGCCCTGGCTAGATACAGGAATCGAGTATGGAAATGGTCGTCAACAGATATGCCCTGGCTGGATACAGGAATCGAATCTTCAAACTCTTCAGACGTGCCCTGGCTAGATACAGGAATCGAGTCTGGAAATAGTCGTCAACAGATATGCCCTGGATGGATACAGGAATCGAATCTTAAAACTCTTCAGACGTGCCCTGGCTAGATACAGGAATCGAGTCTGGAAATAGTCGTCAACAGATATGCCCTGGATGGATACAGGAATTGAATCTTCAAACTCTTCAGACGTGCCCTGGCTGGATACAGGAATCGAGTCTGGAAATAGTCGTCAACAGATATGCCCTGGCTGGATACAGGAATCGAATCTTCAAACTCTTCAGACGTGCCCTGGCTGGATACAAGAATCGAGTCTGGAAATAGTCGTCAACAGATATGCCCTGGCTGGATACAGGAATCAAATCTTCAAACTCTTCAGACGTGCCCTGGCTAGATACAGGAATCGAGTCTGGAAATGTGATAGTTGATTTTTTAGCGGTCGTAATTTCCAACAGGTGGTGAAGGAATGATTGGACACTTTTGACATTCGAATGTCCCAAGTGATGATGAAGGAGTCTTGAATCAGATTACTCTGCGAATTGAGAGATTTCTTGAAATCTTGACTGGACTGCCCCAGGTTAACTGAATTTTGAAAGATCTGTTGAAACCTTGACTGGACTGCCCCAGGTTAACTGGATGGTGCTATGTCATGCCCCTTGTTGATAGGAGATTTGTAATGGAAGTGTCGTCCTTTTGAAGTGATTTTGCTCACTGAGAGAGTTTTCGTTCCTCCGAACATTCGCTGTATGAATTTCTTCGCTGACAAACAAAAAGCCAAATGCAGACAGTGATATTCAAGCAATGCAAAGTTTATGTTTGTCTCTAAGTTTTGCAAAATGCGTTTTTTAGCAGAAAACTTTTCATAAGACAAGTCAACACAAGATTTAGAGCAAAGCCTTACAGGAGTCAGGATACCTTTTGTAACAGTATGCTTTCGAACTAACCCATGCTTCAATTAGGACTTTTGAAGGGTTGTAACGTGGCTTGGTTCACGGTTTAAGAAAAAAAGGATAAAGGCTCAAAGTATATTTGTACCCACCCGCTCTTCGTGATGTTCTTCAACCCTAAGCTCAGTTAATTGCGCGTCGCACTCTGTTTTGAGTTTGGAACAACTTTTGGGCGATGGTTCACCAGTTGCATTTGGGGGGGACAGTCATCCTCTCCTTTTTCTTTTTCAACATTTTTCATGTTGTTGAGGATTTGTCATGACCTCACTATTTTGATTTTGATTTGTTATCCCTAACTTTTGCCTGACTGCTCCCATTTTCGAGATTACAGTCAGCGGGATGCCCCAGCTTTCTTAAGCCTCCTTTATAGGTTTTGGCTTGGTGGGCTTTTCTCTTTTGAGAGATTGACTGCCTATGTGATAGGGAACCACCCTTGTCTTTTAATTCCAAAGGAATGCCTTTTCTTTTTCTTTGACGTCGTCCGTTGTATTACGAATTGAGAGTTTACGATTTCAATGCGAGTTTTCTCTTGAATTAACTGAGATACTACCCTGCCCCAGGTTTATATCAAAGGTTTTGATTGTTTAGAAACAGAAAACTCCTACTTCTTTGGCTCGAAGGGGTTGACTAGGGATTAACTTCCTTATAACTCCAGTGTTTGGGAATTGAAAGAAATTCCTGTACATCATCAGCAAGGTCTGTTCAAAAGCATACTGTATGAGATTATGGTATTGTTTCGTCATCCTCCCTCTAAAGGCTTGCAGCTTTTTATCAAGAGTTAAATATCATAAAGAAAGCATAAGAGTAGTGAAACGAATGGATGAATTCAAGACAAACATATGCAATGCATTAATGAAAACAGAGTTTAACATCAACAGATAATTGTTTGACAACAAAAGAAATTACAACTTTTGAAAATTCAAAATGAAGCAAAAGTCTTTCAGCTTGAGCTTTGTCACTCCAGGTGGAGAACTCCTTAACGGAAGATTTTCATCTCGCCGTCTGGCATGAATTCCAGCACTCCAATGTCGATCAGATCTTGAATCTTGTTCTTCAAGGCCCAACAGTCGTTGGTGTCGTGTCCCGGGCTGTAGGAGTGGTAAACACAAAGTGCGTCGGGACGATAGTTAGGAGAGGGGGTATTGAGCTTCTGAGGAGGATCCTTTAAGGTAAGCAGGTTGACCTCCAACAGGCGCTTCAGTATGAAGAATGATGGTATCTCAGTCTCCGTGAACTGTCTTCCCGACGTTTCTTGCTTACGCTGATTACCCCGTTGACGCTGGCGAGGTTGTTGATGGGCTTGTGACCCTGAAGCAAGCGAAGGAGCCTTCCCCTTGTCTTCTTGAGTGGATGGAGGCTGAGCGGTGACTTGCTCTTCAACCTCAGATGTTTTCCCCAATTGGTTGTTTTGAAGCAGTTGGCGGACAAGAACCCTGAGTTCCTCTTGTCTTTGAGATAGGTCTTGGATGAGGGCCATCTGGCCCACCAACTGTCCCATCACTTGGGTCCTCAATGTTGTCAGATCAAACTGCAGCTCCACAAGCTGAGCCCTCCTGGCATTGTTTGAATTCTCCAAGCCCTTTGTGAGGAGAGCTTTCATTTCTTCTTGCACCAGAGACAAGTTCAGGAACATTTCCTGTAGCTGAGCAGTCTGGTCTTGGATGTCTTTGACAGACCTTTCTAGAGCCATCTCTTACTGAAATAAACAGCAGGAGAGTAAGGAAACCTGAAAAAGGAAAGATCGTCAAGATGCAATGCATGATATGTGGAGTCATGCTTTCAAGGATCTCTTGGGGTAAACACAAGAAAATGTTAGAGGTTGAACTTTGCTCTTGGATTGGAGAAATTTGCACCGGTGGATGTCTTTCCACTAGAATTAAGCTCACCATGTCAAGTGGGTCATAGCCACTGATTCAAGTTGTTGCACTTGATTTTTGATTGGAGAACTTTGCACCGGTGGATGTCTTTCCACTAGAATCAAGCTCACCATGTCCAGTGGGTCATAGCCACTGATTCAAGTTGTTGCACTTGATCTTTGATTGGAGAACTTTGTATTGGTGGATGTCTTTCCACGAGAATCAAGCTCACCATGTCGAGTGGGTCATACCCACTGATTCAAGTTGTTGCACCTGAACTTTGATTGGCATTTGTTAGAGGAGGAAACCTCTTTCCCTTTGGTAGACGTCTGGTTCAACGTAACCCTGCATCAAAAGAACCCTCGAGATCTTTGAAGTGGTTATTGAAAATGCTATGGTATGATGTCATGATGTTATGTATATGTATGCAAAAGCAAGTGAGTGTATATACAGGTAATCATATTCACACAAAGCAAACAAGTCCTTGGGTTTAGGCTTGCATGGGGTTTAGGTAAGTACCCTCTTGAAGTTAGTTGGCTCATCCTGTCCTAAAATAGAAACTGGGTTCTAAGGAGCTCAATATCATTGGATTGTTTTCTGTGTTCATTGTTTCGGTTTAGCCACTTACTGGCAACCAAAATATTCCAAGAAAACAACCCTCAAATGAGTGTAGTATCGAGTATCTACCAACTTCGGACTGCACCAAAGTCGGTGATCTCACTACCCCTAAAAAGGCTAAGATGGTCAATTAAGGTTCTAAGAGTTCGTTAGTGCTTCACGACATCACTCAGCGGCCCCGTACTCTCCTTGATTGAACTCAAGGGTTACCGGTACTCACAAATATGTCACACTAACATAGCTTACTCCTTCAACCATGTCGGTATACCCCGCACAGTTCCCTCACAGTTTTTTTGCTATTTACCTAAAAAGGTGCCCCAAATCCGGGTGTAGGATTTACAACAAACCCAAACAAGAACCCAAAAGATAAAGCAATCAAGTCAATCAAAGCAAGAAAGTAAAGGTGATCTAAACCCTAAGGTAACCCCAATTTTAAGTAATTCCCCAGCAGAGTCGCCAGTTCTGGCGATACGGTGGGAGAACTGACTAGTATTTTGCGTTTGTATTCGCACTTGTTCGGTTGAGCAAGAGTCGCCACCGACTTTTTATTTTATCCTAAAGGAAAGGTTAAAAAAAGCACAGCAAAAACCTTTTGAGATATTTCGTGGGTTCGGGGGGTAGATTATGAAAAGGGAAGGTATTAGCACCCTTTTCATCCATGGTTATCCATGGGCTCTTAGTTACTTGGTTTTTAGATCACTTGCCTTGATTTTCGATTGCTTGAAAATGGTGTGTGTGTGTGTGTGTTTTGAAAATGTTTTTGAAAGAGATGCCTTGTTTTAGGCAACCAATGTAATTGACTCGTGTTTGAGTATATACGAAGGTGTGTATCTTTTCGAAAAGATGTTTCAAATGTTTTTGAGAGTTTGTTTTGAAAGTGTTTGTGAAGTGTGGTTTTTGAAAAGGAGGCGAGTGTTTTTGCAAGTTGATCTCAAGTAACTAAGAGTTTTGTCTACCCCTATTGTACTCAAAGGTTTTCTCTATGTTTTCAACCCTTTTTAACAATTTTGTTCCACCATTGAATTTGGTGGACAATCTTGCGTTTAGGAAGTTTAACGGGACAGGCGCGGGTCATCGTATGGACCATGAATGCAATGGTGCCAAGTGTCTTTGGCAATTTGCTTTGAAGGGACTATGATCATTCCATTTAGGCAACTTTCGAAAGCGTCATCGAGGGACTTATGATCATTTGAATTTGTTTTGCCAAAGAAACTCGACGTGCAAGCATGGCCCATTTTGGAAGGCAACATGTGGGATTACCCTAGGGGGTGCAAGTGTGATTGTGTATTGATTTCATGTATTTGTCTTTGTATTAGGTTATCTAGTGTTTGATTTTATGTACATACAAACCCTAGGTCTAACCATGGTATAATTGAAAGCGGTAAATTGCAGGAATTTAAAGTCTACGCTATTACAAAATAAGTATCTGGGAGTGGGGGTACAAATTTACAAATGGGGATGAGACTTTAGGAATGTAGTGTCCAATAATTTACAACCAAATCGAATTGCGATAAAAGTGTAAATGATGTATAGTAATGTATAAGAATAGCAATTGTACATGTATAAAGTGTATTGTGTAAGTGTAATTGTTCATGTATGAGAATTATTTATAAGTTAAGAAAATGTGAATCTTAAAGGTATTATTAAGTATTGTTAACTTAAATGAAAATAATTAGATGTTTATTTATTTAATCTTTGTAATCTTGTATTTTTCTTTAATATGTACAAAAAAATATTTTAATTAAATGTTTTAAATTTTAATTAAATTATGTATATTAAAAAATATATTTGTCTTGATTATGTACAAATTATTTCTAAGAAAAGAAATTGTATTAACTTAAAGAGAATTTATGTATAAATCAAAATAAGTTTTAATAAAATAACAAAAAGTGTTTTAAATAATGCATTTTTATGTATTTTATGTATTTTATGTATTAAGATATTAATGTACAAATAAAAATATTTTAAGTTAGAGGAAAAGAATATATTGTGTTCAAAATTAGGTTATAAAAAAAATTGATGTAATAAAAAAAACTCATGTTAATTTGTAAAAAGAATATGGATAGTTTTAAAAATGGTTTTGAAAGAAATCAGAAATGGGCTTTAAGGTTTGAGGCCCAAATGCAATTTAGAGGAAATGAATAGAACAGGGGGTATGAACTGGAAATTCGTTGGGCTTCAGTGTGGAAAGGGGTTAGGCCCATTAGCATTTTAACAATGTTTTAAGGGTTGTGAATTTCTGTGTCACTTGGGACATTTTAGGGTTTGCAGCGCCGTTCTTCGTTTTGCTTCTTTCGTCTTCTTCCACCTTCGCCTGAGTTTCTCTTGCCCATGGCCACCGGCGTCCTCAACCTTCCTCTTCCCTTCAATGGATCGTTAGGGCGACAGATTTCAAGGTAATGATCTTTGTCTTAATCTCATTAGGGTTTTGTTATTTGCATGTTATGATTTCGTATTCTAATGCTTATTATTGTGTTTCTGCTGAGGCATGAAAAGAAAAGGAATTAAACTGCACTACCTTTTGGAGACGGAGGAGGAAAGGGTTGGGGGGTGCTGTGGCGGCCAAGACGGCGGAGGAAACGGTGACACGGGCTAGCTTCCTTTGACCCTGGTTTGTGTATTCTGTTTGCTTCTTTTTATTAGGATTTCATGATGATGTGTGACAATCTGAAAATGCCTAGTATGGTTGCTTTCCTCTTCTGTCTCTATTTGCCCTGTTGCCTGCCTTGTATGCTTCAGTACTTCTTTATCTCCTTCTTCTGTTGACCCTAAACGTTTGCCTTTTCCTCTTCTTTCTCTGCCTCGTTGCTTGCTTAGTATTCTTGAATGTTTGCCTGTGACGAAAACTTTCTAAGGCTTTTAGGCGTTGCCTTTGAATACTTGCTGGTATTGAATTGAATGCTACGCTTGAGTTGGATTTGATGGTATTTTCTGAGGGCCCTTCATATTGCCTCTTATGTATATCTATGAATGCTTGAGTATGTTTTTTGAATCTGTATGCTTGATGATTTTTTACGCCCAGGGATGATGTTTTCTGAGGGCTTTTCGTTGTTGGCCTTGAATGCTTTAGTTTGGAAGGTTTGAAATGAAGGTTTATGGCTTTACTGGTTTAGATTGTTGGTTGGTTCTTTGAATGGTAAGGCTTCAGGCTGGATAGTTTGTGTTGTTTGAGGCTTGACAGGATTGGAATGGTAAGGTTTGAAAGCTCAGGCAGGGTTTAGACTGGACTGTTTTGCTTTGGTTCAAGGTTTGAATATTTTTGCTTAAGCTTTATGCAGGTTTGACAGGGTATACTGATTTTGAAAGGGGTTTTATGGCTTTGACTAATGTTTAACTTTTGTTTATGTTTGTTAACTGTTTTGACAGGGATTAAGGTTTGAAACAGGTACAGGTTTTGGGCTTGTGAGGTCTTTACAGGCTCCACTGGTTTATGCTTCAGGCTTCAGTTATGGCCTTACTGGTTTGCTGCTTAAGGCTTGGCCTTGCTTATGCAGGATTTAGGCTTCTGGTTTTTATTTGGCTTGATAAGTTTTGACAAGGTTTTGGTTGTTAAGCTTGAAAGGGCCTGTAGAGGTTTGAAAAGCTTTTCAGTTTTTTGCTCCTCCTCTGTTTGATATCTTCCCCCCTTTTGATAGCTGTTAGCTGTTTATTATGTCTTATCTTTATGCCTAAAGCCAAACCTGTAAGCCTAAACTCTTTTCTCTCTTCTCTCTCCAGTACCATTAAAATAATAAACAATGTTTTATGTGTACTTTTCTGAAAGGGCAGCACTGGGAAATGATGAAAATGAACTATGTTTGCTTGCACATGTGGTTTAACTCTGCATATTTTATGTCTTCTTGATATCTTTTCATATCTTCTTTTGACAGTTTTGAGCAACCTTGTACTTTTGTATCTTTGATATCTTTGGCATCTTTTTGGATAATTTGTGACTTTAGTTAGGCCATTCTGTTTGCCTTTGGACTCTGTAGTTTGATTTGGACTTGGACTTTGCATCATGCTGTTTGAGACTTGAACTATGCAGTTTGACAATTTTGACTTGTGAATTTCAACTTTGTGCATTCCAAATTAGCAAGCAAATATTCATCCCTCTTTGTGAACCGGGAGAAATCCCGTGATTTGCAAAGAGGGCTAACTGATCCCAGTCAGTTGCCCTTAATGATGAACTTTATTTTTATCTGTCTGTCTTTTATTTATTTATCTGCTTCTAACTTTTCTTCTTTTCTTTTTGCAGATAAAAATTGAATGGAGAGGATTTAGCAACAGATGAAGAATTGAAGATTTTAGAGAAAAAAAATTAGGATAGTCTTACTTAGATTTAAATTACTGTAAAATCATTATTGTAAACAAATTGTAAACAAAACAATTGTACAAATAATTTAAAAATAAATAAAAAGTTTTCTTTTATCCAATTAATTCTTTTCCTCTTTTTACTTGTTTACTTTACTATCTATAATTCTTTAAATTAAATAATTGAAAATAAATTCCAACTATTTAATCTTAGAATATAAATAATTAAATAAACAAAGCTTCAGCATTTGATCAATTAAACTTGGCGCTTCCAACATCCAGAGCAAAACAAAAGTCAATCACAGCAATTGCCCAGACGCTTTTTCCCTTTACTGACTTTAATCAAACATTGCAAATTCAAACCCAATGCAACCTTTTACTGATTCAGTCAAACAAATGCGAATTCAATCCAAATGCATTCTTTTACTGATTAAGTCAAACAATGCAAATTCAATCCAAATCTCGGAATAACTTGCAAAGCATCGCAGAATTAAATCTTTCTGAGGAACCGCGCACGAAAACCCTAATTCCTGATTAAATGCCAAAGAACGTTCGCCTGATCAAAGTTGAGCCAAAATCAATCAAAACCCTAAGAAAACTGTGTGAACTGTTCTAGAGCCATGAAAATCAATAAAAACCCTAATTTTGTCTGACTGATGAGAAAAGTCTGTTTGACCGAGTCTTGAGCCAGTTTGAAAAATCAGGAAACGCCTGAAGCTGTGATTTCTTGTGGAAAAATACGAGGGCAAATTTTAGGGTACAACACTTAGGATAAAAATTAAGGGTGGCAACTCTGATTTAAAAACCAGTTGCAACAGTTGGCACTCTACTAGGGACTCAACCCTATGTTTAGAAACCTTGTCTTTTGGTTTTAGGGTTTTTAGAAATTTTTTTTTGGTTTTTATTTCTTTCATATTTAATGATTTATCTATCTCTTGATTATTTTTTTCTTCATTATATTTATTCATTTATGGTGGGATTTAAAATTTTGCAAAAGTATTTTCAAAAACCCTTAGAAAGAAGGTTCATCTATTAGCCAAGGGGATACATCAGCCCTATGAGTTTATGTGACGACTTCGCCTAGAGTCAGTGGAATTATGCGAAATGAATACCTATCAAGAGACATCCTCTTGGGAAGTAGGACTTTGGAATGACACGTATGACTCATTGTGCAAACCTAAACCAAAATCTCATGACGAGACCTTTCACGACCTAGAGACGAAATTTTCGCTTTGTAAAGAGGCTCCACTTAAGGGAGGTTCTTGTGCCTTTCCCTCTAGTTTTATTCATGATACCCTTAAGGAAACCACCTTACGGGGAGTGTAGAATATCCATAGGCCAAAACTAGGAGCCTACCTTCTAAGGATACCTTTCAAAAATCCAATTACAAGCCCTAAACCTGCGAGGGTTATTGTTTCTTCCACTACTATCTTTAGCCTGTAGGGCTTCCGTCTATGTCGTAATCCCTACCCTGTAGGGATTCCTCGTCATCTTTCATTTGCCATAATCCTTAAGGAATTCTTACATGTCTCAATCTCCGAGACAATGTAGGATATCATCAAATCCATGTCTATTATTATCTTCGTCCTTAAAGAGTTTCTGCCTGTCTCAATCTCTGAGTCAGTATAGGATATCATCACTTCTATCATTAAACCTATATAGGGTACCCCTACGTCTACCCTTATACTACATCTACGTCGCATTGAATATCCATGAAATTTTTTTGTGTACCTAAAAGCAAAAAAAAATTTTTTTGCATACCCAAGCATTTTCATACATTTTCATTTTCATCTTCATCCATCTGCATAAAGCTTATATCTCTTACACTCATAGAAAACTTCCAACCATAGTTCAACAAGGTGATTCCTGGATACTCAAAACAAACTCAAGACAGCTCGCAAAGCAAGCATAACGTTAGTTATGACAATGAGAAAAGGTTAACAAGCCACAACTGAGGATATCAGTACACCTCAAGAAAACCCTTAGGCTCGACCTCGGCCTATACAAGCTTTAGTTGAGAACCTTGATGTGTAAAAACACTCCATTTTCTGAGACAAGTATACTCCATCCCATGAATCTATTAAGTATCATCAATTTGCATTCCCTGTGCCAAAACCCCAAGGGGAAAACTCGACCATGAGCACTGAAGAGCCACAAGATGCTGAGTATACCAAAAGATACCGCATGCTGGAAAAGACGCTTAGCACCATAGAAGGACATGACACTCATAGCTTTGATGCTTCTGCTTTATGTTTTGTTGAATACATGGTATTTCCTCCGAAGTTTAAGATTCCAGTTTTTGAAAAGTACATATGATCTAGTTGTCCTAAGAACCATTTTAAGATGTATGTTTGGAAAATGGCCGCATACCCACGCGACAAAAAATTTCTTATCCACTATTTTCAAGATAGCCTTAGTGGAGCATCATTAGAATGGTATACATAATTGGAAAGAAACCACTTCCCCACCTGGAATGACGTGGCTTTGGAATTTCATAAGCACTATAAATATAACACTGACATGGCTCCAAGTCGTATGCAACTACAAGATTCATCTCAGAAGAGTAATGAAACCTTCAAGGAATACGCACAAAGATGGAGGAGTTGGCTGCTCGAGTACAACTTCCCTTATTGGATAAGCAGTTGGTAAACATGTTCATGAGCACCCTACGAGGTCAGTACTATGAAAAAATGTTGGGCAGTATATCATCACGCTTTTCTGACCTAGTAATAGCTGGGGAATGCATCGAGAACGACATCAAAACTGGAAAAATCTAAAGCATATCGAGTAACTAGACTAGTGAATCCCTTAGAGATTTACAAGGGGAAGAATAAAATTAAACAAATGTATTATGGGAAACTTACAAAGCTCCGAAAACTCTGTCTCTTGTGCCTTATCATCAATTTTCATATGCAGTAGATGCTCAATCTCAACGACCATCATATGGTCTTCAACACCAGCAGTCATGGCCTATACCACAAAACCAACATGTTAAGATTTCACCTCAACTTAGATGTCAGAATAGACAGGTTTGGAATTGAAACAATCACCATCATCGCCCAAATCAGTATAGGCGTCCAAACAGTCGAGAAAGGGAAAATCGCCAGTTCAACCCGATCCATATGACATACGGTCAACTATGGTCATATCTGGTCCAAAATTCATCAATGACCCTAAGACAAACCATATTCATGAAGTCTTCATTTCCTCCTTTGTATAACTCGGATGTTCAATGTGAGTTTCATGGTTGAGTAGCGGGGCATTCGATTGAAGAATGCAACTCATTCAAAGAAGTGGTACAAGAGCTGATTGACAATAAGCAATTAACTTTTGAAGAAGATGGCCCACATACGATGGAAAATCTCTCGCCCTGATTGGTGGATTACTAAAGAAGCTCATCCCTAGGATGATTAGGCTTTATCATGTGTAATTTTTTTCTTGCTAACTGTTATTTGTTATAAACTTTGTACTCTTTGATCAGTAATTCTAATGAAATAAGCACGCATGTTTTTTGAATCGATTCATTCCAAAAATAATTAACGACTTTCTATTTTTATTTTCTATCTTCCATTGTATAACTTTAACAAACTTTGATGGAGAATGATGAAAATACAAAATAATCGAATTTTGCTAACGTATGATTTTTAATAGTATTAGCTGACGATGTAAGGCATTGTTTCACTTCCTAAATAGTCGAGAAATAAGGTGTTAATCCATAGTTAACCCCCTCTAACCAGAAGTCAGAGTTCTTTCTATTCTCTAAAAAACCCTTAATCTTAACGAGGGACACGGTAGATTTCAATTAATTCAACGGTGCATTGTATTCTCAATATAATCGATTTATCTAAACAGAAGATTCAAGCACGTCTCTTTCATCATTGAGAGAATGATATAAGAAAAGGTTCAAGCACCTCATCTATCATGCATACATCATCCAATATTGAGGAATAAAACAAAGTTCACAATGTCTTTTTCCTCAGTACATCAATCAAGATCAAGGAAACGATGAAGATGAAACTTACAACAATCAGCATGGCAGTCACAAATTTTCAAAATCAAAAGCAAAAAAAAAAAGAGAAATCCTTCTAAGTCAAAGGAAATCAAAACTTGACTTAGGCAAAAGGTAGGGCATCCCGATGGACCGCAAATTCAAAAGGAATTGGGTCCATGCAAAAATAAGGGATTAAAAACGAATAAATTGGAGAACAATCTTGTGACTTCCACCTCAAGAATCATTAAAGCTTCTCATCAACGCTTATATCTTATGAATACTTGGATATTATCAATTCTTTTCATCGGTTCTTGAATCTTATTAACGCTTCTCATCATCTGCGCGACTAGGAAATTTCTCTTGGGAATTAAATGCATATGTTGCGTTAATTGAAGTTAGGAATGGAGAACATCAAGGAGAATGGGGTGGGTTAAATAAAATTTGATCCTGATATCTTTTGTTTCTTAAACCATGAACCATGGCCACGTTATAACCTTTAAAAGTACTAACTGAAGCTAGGTTCACTATGAAAGCATACCCAGCATGATTTGTGTTAAAATGACTCCTATGTTTGTTAAAATTATTAATCACTTCGCTTCTTCAAATATTCATCTATAATCATACATTTCTTTTTAATAATCAATTTCGATTTCAAGAACTTGCATGTGCATCACATTAGGATTACTTTTTCAAAATGTATAATTTTATCTATGAATAAATACTTAGCATCAAGGAGATCTCAAAATTGGTTTGATCAAAAGCCATCCATCCCAGGAAGCTCCTAACTAGAGGAAAAGAATATAAGGGGATCCCTATAAACAAGGGCAAATACTAATGACTGAAGGGGTATATCACACGAATATACTATTGACAAGGGGTGATCATTCCAAGATTTAATCAACTTGGGTTAAATTTCAGAGCACTGTTCACTCAAGGGCATACCTTTCAAAGGAGCATTCCTTAATCAAGTCATATCACAATAGCTTATGACTCAGTTTCCTCATGTTAACAAACTTCTCAAGGCATTGATGATCAGGGGCATCCTTCCAAGGTTAAAATGTTGGGGCAGTACATACCAAGTTCATCATATTGCATAAGGTCCAAATTCCCCTTCAAACAACTTTAAGAACAAATTTTCAAACTTCGAATACTTGGGGAAATCTATGTTAAGTTCATGATGATGCCTAAGTTACTTTGGAGGGTGCTTTCTCCAGATCCTGGAGATTGAGGGGCATGTATTTCAAAATCTGAATATTGGGGCAAACTACTGCGAGGCTCGAGCAAAAGGAGTTGATTTAAAATGGTCCATCAAAACCAAATATTTTAAAGAGTATTTTAATTAAGGGCATAATGCAAAATAGCAGGGTCATTCACATTATGATCAAACTGTTTCCAAGCTCATGTCCAAGATAATCTCCTCTAAGACCGTACCAATAAATTAGGGAAAAATAGTCCATACAGGGGTAAGCTTTCTGCGTACTTTCACAGCCTCCAGTGGGTCTTTCTCCTATATCAATCAATCTTCAAGTTTGAATCCAGTATCGGGGAATTATGATAGCATAACATTCAACCATCATGTGACAAGCAACCTTGTTACATAGGCAAACCTCTACGCTTTAATCATCCACGACCCATCATGAGGAACAAAAAAACCATACCAGTCATAATCATAAAGCATAAGGCTTCATAAATCATGCATCGGGACTATTTGATCCAAGATCAAGCTATACTTATCATCTCATCCATCTCACAGAGTCTGACAGAATTGGTCGAGCATATCTCAAAAAGGCCAATTACGCATTCACATTTCAAAGTCCAACCTCCATCTACACATAACCAAGTCATTCATCATATACATAAATCAATCATTACATTTCATGCATCAATCAATTATTGCATTTCATGAATCAATCAATCATTACATTTCATGCATCAATCAACTTTGCATGCATAACATAAAACCTTGTTTTATGTGAGGACAATCATCATTTTCAATCAAGCTATCAATTCTACATCGAATCTCGACAGTAGATTCCTCTGGTTGATCACGGCAGTTGATTATCGTAAAACCTCGACAGAAGGTATTCCAATTGAATCTCGGCAGTAGATTCCCCTGGTTGATCATGGTAGTTGATTTCCCAGAAGACCTCGGCAGAAGGTATTTCATTTGAATCTCGGTAGTAGATTCCCCTGGTTGATCACAACAATTGATTTTCTAGAAGACCTCGGTAGAAGGTAGATCACAAACGAATATCAGTAGTAGATTCCCATGGGTGATCACGACAATTGATTATCTAGAAGACCTCGACTGAAGGTAGCTCTTAATTGAACCTCTCCATTAGATTCCCCTGGTTGATCACGACAGTTGATTTCCCAAAAGACCTCGGCATAAGGTATTTCATTTGAATCTCGACAGTAGATTACCCTGGTTGATCACGGTAGTTGATTTTCCGGAAGTCCTCGGCAGAAGGTAGATCACAAATGAATCTCGGCAGTAAATTCCCCTGGCGGATCATGGTAGTTGATTATCTGGAAGACCTCGGAAGAAGGTAATTCACGATTGAATCTCGGTAGTAGATTCCCCTTGTCAATCTTGACAGATGATTATCTATAAGACCTTGGTAGAATGTAGTTCTGAATTGAATCTTGACAGTAGATTCCTCAGAAATCTCAACAGTGGATTTCCCCTTAAAAATCCTCACATAAAACACATAACTATATCAAAGTATCAAGGTCATTCGTAACATTTGGTTCATCTAAACATACAGAAACACCAAAGAACATTTGATAAAGCATCAAAGTTTATTCTGGTTAGAAAAATATCGAAAGAAAATCCATGCCTATTTCTACACCCACGCCTACATCTACGACTATGTCAACGTCCATTCTAACACCCACGTCTACGTCCATACCTACACCTGCACCTACAATATAGACATCACGATCTTTCTCAACTCGGAGATACAATAATTAGAAACAAACAACGTTAGGGAGTTGGTGACTATGAGAACCTGATGGTTTAACAAGGGAGAATTATCAAACAAATTTGCAAAATACTTAGGGTATACACATATATTTGGGGCATATACAAACATTTGGGGCATACACATACGTTAGGGGCATATACACACATAAGCATTTTGGCATATGAGCCTTTAAAACATTTTGGGCGTACATCACACTTGGTTAGCACATCAAATTAAGGAATTATGCATGCATGGCTTCTTGTAAAGCTACTTTGGTTAAAATTACAAATTTTCTTGGGATCCATCATTAGCGAGCTTATCTGTGTGAACTAACTAGTTCAAATTGTAAGCGATTTTGGGTTTTATTTTCTTCATATTGATAGTCATGGTTGAGGGCTGACACAATCGACATCATCGATGAATTCAGGGTATATTTTCTTCATGTTGATAGTCATGGTTAGGGGCTGACACAATCGACATCATCAATGAATTTTGGGTTTATTTTCTTCATGATGATAGTCCTGGTTAAGGGCTGACACAACCGACATTATCGACGAATTTGGGGTTTTATTTATTCATGTTGATAATCATGGTTGAGGGCCAACACAACCGACATCATCGATGAATTTGGGGTTTATTTCTTCATGTTGATAATCATGCTTGAGGGCTGACACAACCAACATCATCGATGAATTTGGAGTTTATTTTTTCATGTTGATAGTCATGGTTGAGGGCTGACACAACCGACGTGATCAGTGAATTTAGGTTCCATCACTTCAAATCTAGCATATTTCATTTGGTTATCAAGTCATGGTTAAGGGCTGACACAAGTGACATGATCAGTGAATTTAGGTTCCATCGCTTACAAATCTAGCATATTTCATTTGGTTATCAAGTCTTGGTTGAGGGCTGACACAACCAACATTGTCTTTCCAAGTTCCAAATATCTAGTTTCAAGCCCGTAATATCTGGTTATGCAAAAAATCTTTGGCTTATAGTGTTAGTCTCTAACCAGCAATGTATTATCAAGATCTATGTTATTCATCCCCTGGGTTGCGATAAATATACGAAATTTGCGTCACAAAGTTACAATATTAGTCCCCAAGCATTAGTAAGTCGCCTTGTCAAACTGGTATTATTATACCTCCTAGTTTACGGTAAATATGAAAACGATCTCTTCTTAGGTACTGACGGGTTATCCACGTCGTCATATCTAAGTCAAGTCAACTTTGGTTCAAACGCCGATAAAATGATACATCATCATCTATACCTATTCTTCACACTCATGGGAACACTGTACAATGTATCCTTATAATCTTTCGGAAAAATTTTGGGGTCTTCCAATATTTAATAAACTTCCGATCAGAACATGCGAGATATGTGTATTCTCGCACTATTCAATCGAAAGATAATTAAATAGGGGCAGCTGTCAAACCCCAAATTTTCCCTACCCTTATATTATATTTTGGGTTCTTTTTAAATAAATCGTATTGTTTAATTTTTATTTCTACAGGGGTGTAAAACATGGAAGAAGGGGTGTTGGATTTAAAATGGACCATCAATATCTGATGGCCCATTAGGTTTTTAAAAGATAGGTCCATTTCAAGTAAAAAATGGGAGTTGCATTGTTTTAATCAAAGGAGGTGTGAACAATTTTGTTTTGGTTAAAGCCCAATATTTAAAAATAGCATGGCCCATTTAAGTTTTTGGATTTGTTTTGAAAAAAAATGTTTTGTTTTCATTATAACATTGTCATTATTAACATTATTATTTTATTAATTATTACTATTATTAAATATCTTTTTACAATATCACAAACTTAATAAAATTGTTTTTGATTTGTTTCATTAAACATTAACTATTGAAATAGAGGCTTTTTTTACGCGTCTTTTCCCAAGCCCAAAACACTAACTATAAAGCCCAAGTCCAAACACTTATAGGCCCAAGTCTGAGTTAAGAAAAAGAAAGTGCTTGTCTTAATCAAACAAACATTTACTGTTCAAATCTTGAAAGATAACACGTTCTTTATTGAGGAAACAAATATTGTAAGAATCAGAGAAAATAGCGTATGTTTAAGGCTAACATTGATGTTTTCGTCAAACCATGATCTTTACATCCCATTTTCTCTAGAACTGAAAGAACTAAATACAAAATAATTTATGAAGGATCAAAACTCTACATAAGCAATTCAGACTAATACAGAAACAAATATTAAGCATTCAATGACTAATCAATACAATTACAACAAGATCAAATAATTTTTTCAAAACTAACACCAACAATAATTTGGTTTCTTAATATATGAACCCTAAAAGCACTTTAAAAGACAGAAATCAAAAGAGACAGAGACGGAGGAGAAATTGACAACAAAAATTATAGAGATTTACAGGGGATAAAAGAAGGATAGTGAAGTAGCTATCGTTGCCGCTGTTCCATTCTAGGGTTTCGATATCCAAAATTTTCGCTACCATCTTCTTCGTCATACCGCCGCCACCTCGTCTTCGTCACCATTCGTCGTCGCACCAGCAAATGACATAAATAAAGGATTAGTGGAGAGGAGATATAAGTAGAGAAGAGGAAGCGCGATGTGGTAACAGATCACTCACTTTTTTTTCCTTTTGATGTTTTTTGGTTTAAGGGTTGGGGTTTGGGTTTGTAACGGAATCAAAGAAGAAGAGAGAAAGGTCACCGCCTCTTAAGGGAAGACTAGGGTTTTGTGTTGTTGAATGATATAGAGGACATAGAAAGGCGAGCGAAGAGAGAGATAATAGAAAGAGAGAATTAATTTTCTGTTTAAAAAAATGAATTATAATATGTCCTATAATCATATACATGTCGCCCACTGTATTACCATGCATCCTTATATCACAACCTCACAATCCTCATCATATGGTCTCAATGCGCGCGCTTACGGTACACCCTCCTTTACCTTGGCCAAACAAGTCTAGTTTAAATCCTTCTTTAGGCCTGGCCCATCGTTATTCACACCCTATTTTTTTTTTCTAACTACGCATAAAACATACCCCCCTTTGGCTTGTTGGGCCTAGTCCAAAATCTGGACTTGGGCCCTACTTCTCATCTCCCCAATTTTGCTATGCCCCTAAAAAACGTACCCCCTGTTGTTTGGGCCTGAATTCAATATCTAAATTCAGGCCCGTGCTATTTACACCCTCCTACTTTACTGCCTTAGCATAAAACCTACCCCCCATGTTTTATTTATTTTCTTTATTATCATATTTTTATTATTATATTTTCTATTTTATATATTTATAATTTTATTACTTATTATTATAAATCAAATTTATTATTTTCAACTCATAAAAAATATATTTTATTTATTGCATTAAATTATTCTTTTAATCATGCATTTAAATAAAATATTTTCAATAATTAATACTTAAAAAAATACTTAACCAACCACAAATTATTTTCATAATTTAAATTAATGCAACAACCAACTTTCAAAAAGGTGTATAAAGTATATTTTAATTAATTGTGTGCTTAGTCCAAAATTTTCATTATTCACATACTCTGTGTAATCCATAAAAAACACAAACCAACCGCGAACTACGAAATAGGACTCTGATTCCTCCTAAGAGGATACATGGGCATACGATTAAAATTGTGGCGAGTTCCCCTAATTAATATAAAAACCATAGTCCCTAAATATTACGCTTCTAAACCTAGTATCCTTGCGAACAAAGTAGATAAGGGGTACCCAACATCTTTCCATCATCTAGAACTGAATCAAAAACCTAGAATCTCTAACTTTTAGGGTTATTCATTTATATCCCCTTCCTTAGGATAAAAATTAAGGTTGGCGACTCTGATTTAAAAACCAGTTGCAAATCATCAAAAGTTGAAAGGGGTTTCAAGTAATTTTGACACTCTCTGAGCTAGGGTTTGATGACTTCCAAGGGCCATACCTTGCTCATTTTTTGAGATTTATTAGTGACTCTGTTGTTCCCCGAGGTTTTCCCTCACATTTTCAATAAAAATTAAATCAAGACACTCCCCCAGGCTTATAGAAGTTTCAAATGCTCAAGACTTCTCAAGGATTGATCAGACAAGTCATCCTCCTAAGAAATTCACCTACAACTAGGGTTTTGTTTTTCTCAAAGGAAATTGAGCTTATAATGACTCAAGTTGGTTTCATAGTTTCTCATATGCTTCAAATAATCCTCATGTCAGGTTCCATGCTTTGCTTCACAAATTTTCTCATTCAATTGCTCAGATGAGTGAAAATCAATTGTATTGGGTAAAAAGTCAACATTGATCAATTTATAGTCAAACTTCAAGATTTTTGGCCAATATCAATATTTTGAAGTCACATTCATCATTTGATCAAAGGTTGATCATGACTCATCAAGAAAACTCAAGATTCATCAAAAGTCAAAAGTTGCTAAATTGGGGTTTTCTTAAGGAGAAGTCAACTGAACTTTGACCAAACACAAATTTCCCATACTTCATCATAAATTCCTCAACCAAAGCCTAACTTGAATTAAATTCAATTCTCTACAACTTTATCTCTCTAAGCTCAAGGCCAAAAATGCCTCATTTGAGAGATATGAGCCAAAACTTTACAGGTCATTTTGAAAATCAACAAAAAGAGACTTTATGTGAAGGAAATTTACATCAAGTTAAGGACTTCAAATGAAAAAATAATCAAAATATAAGTAGTAGGAGACATCTTGAGGTTTCCAAAAAGTTAAATATCACCTTGATATGACAAAAATTGAGAGAGTTATGATTGATGCAAGTTGAGAAAATTTGGAGAAATGCATGAAACTTTCATTAAACAATTTTGAAGTGTTGGACTAATGGGCCAAACTTTTGAGGTCTATACATGTTCATGACACTTTAGAGGACTCCTATTTCCATTCATGAATTTTTGTGATTTTTATTTCGTTTTATTTTGATTTTATTCATTTAAATTCAAAATAAATAAAATAAAATACAAATTAAATGGATTAAGGCGTGTGGATATTGTTTTAATCATGCTGGAGGCCCAAATATAAATCTTGATAAGCAAGAAACTATGTGAGCTCATGAAGATATGATTTGGCCAAACTTTGAAACTTTTCATGTTAATTTTAAATCAAATCTTCAAATCTCTCAATCATGAGATTCATCTCACAGATGTTGACCTAATCTTCTCTTCTATATATACTCACTAGATTTAGACCAAAGGGACACGCAGGATGCCTCCAAGAACAAACCCTAGAATTCTAAAAAAATTCGAGAAACTAGGGTGAAACAACCGGCTGAAAATCATCAAACAATGAAGTCGCCATTGGACGTCTTTTATCCCACATGGAGGGAAAGGTAAACATCGAAAAAACTTGAGAAGGGAGAAGTCACGATCTTGCGACGAAGAGATCGGGTAAGGGAGTCTGTTACATGAGGGGAAGGTATTACACCCCACACGCCCGTAGTACTCTATGGTACCACTCTTGTTATCTATCTTATAGGTGTGTTTTAATCTATGTTTACTGTTTATTACCGCTAGAGGGAGAATGCATGCAAAAGAAATGAGAACAAAATATAGGGAAAATAAAATTGTACTCTCTTGGGCCCTACCTCAATGCCTACGTATCCTTTTTGAGGAATCAGAGCTACCTTAGTTCGGCTCACATGTTTTGTTTGTTTTGTGTTTTTTATGGACAACATTAATTTCTCCTTCTGCCGTAGCTCGACCTTTGGAGACTTATGCGTTGGCACAAAAGTAAATTAATCATGTCCTTACATGAAAAGGGTTTTAGAGAAAAGGTGCTCGAGCGCACAAAAGGTTTGAGTTGGTTCATATCTTTGTTACCTTGAAAAAGGGTTTAAGTGTTATTAGCATGTTTTATGATTTTCTAAATAAAAGAAGTTTAGTTTTAGATGCATATGCAAAAGGGGGAGAAAAGAGTCTAAGGGAGACTAGCCTATTTCTAACCTAATGTTATCATACAATGGTAGCATTAAGGTTTGGATAAACAAAAGGGAAACGTCTACCTAATGTTATCATGCATGGTTTACAACCTAAGGTCTAACTTGCATCTGAACGGAGCGAGCACATCCTAAGGGAACATGGTATGTATAAGGATAAAGCAAACAAGCTGATAAGCTCAAGAGAGAAGACCTAGAGAGATCCTATCTAGGTTCGCATGCCAAAGAAAGTCTAACAAAACTATCCTATAAGGAACATGAAATGAGAGTGAAGTTGTGATCTCAATTTCTAAATTGAGTGACTCATCGATCAACAAGAAATAAAGGAAAGCGTTAAAATCCTATAGAGAGCATGCACTGAGAGAGAAGTCGTGATCTCAATTCCTAAATTGAGTGACTTATCGATCAACAAGAAATAAAGGAAAGCGATAAAATCCTATAGGGAGCATGCACTAAGAGCGAAGTCGTGATCTCAATTCCTAAATTGAGTGACTCATCGATCAACAACCAAAGAACAAACACAAGCACAACACATATAGCAAATGAAGTGTGGAATGCCTGCTACAGGTCTTTAAATAGAGACTTCGAGCACACGCTCTTTATTTCCTACTTCTCATGGTATCTATAAAGCAATAAAATCCTACTTCTCATGATATCTAGAAAAGCGGTAAATAAATGTAGTAAAGGGCGAAGAAGTATGAAGGTAGTAGCAGCGACTACCAAAGCGAGCAAGTCGTCAAGAGCAGACGAAAGCACTGGAGAAGAAGAGAGTATGTGTCGAGCAAGATTCACCAAGAAAGAAACAAAGTCAGAAATGATATCTAACTAAGATAAAGGCAAACGCGTGTTGAGAATGCAACGCGTAATCAGAAGTTCATGCGCAAAGCTCATTAAGCATTACACGCATCAGGACAACATATAATATGATATGAATTTCTCATGATGATGAGAAATAAAGTGAGTCGCATCAGAAACGAGTATAAGTCGTATGCTTTTATCATATAACTACCTGTTATGTTACATGATCGAAATCACAAAAATGTACCTTGCACATAGGACAAACGCGTCAAAATATAACATGGCAAAGTGGCCCAAAAATGCGAATAAAAACAAGAAAGAAAAAGTACTTTCTATTATTAGTTTTTTTTATGTAAGGAAAATTCTAGAAAATTAAAGAATTAATTCCTAAAGAAAACCATTATATTATTCAACTTTTTTTTATTGCTTTTATTATATTTTTATTATTTATTTTATTGGCAAAAATTAATAAAAAAGTCCTAGTTCTAATGAAGAATTAGTGAACTCGAGGGTGCTGATTTGAGTCCAGGAAGTATGATAGAAGCCAAGATGCTAGGCCCATTAAATAATAATCCATGAGATCTTATTGTCCAAGCTTCCAAGAAAAACAATACAGGCCTAAGGGAGAGATATGGCCCGGTTCACCACCAAATGCATCAATAACCCAGTCCAATTCCTTTAAACATTTTCAATTAATTAGCAGCAAATCATTATTAGCATAACAAAATGAAGATTGAGGAAAGAGAGACTATGTGAGACCCAATCAGAATGTCGCATTTTGGTAAAAGATAAGGGTTATAATTTGTGGCTTTTGATCTTCATCATGAAACAAGAAAAGCATTTCTTCCTCCCTCAACGCAGATGGCGCGACTCTATTACCCTCTCTGCCGTGACTAAATTCCTATGATCCTGTCGAACTCTTCATATTGATGCCTATGACCTGAATCCTATACTTTAAATTTTCCCTTAATCCTCATAAATCTAGCAAGAATCTTCTAAAAAGAAAAACCCTAGGCCTTTCAAAGTTGAAATAAACGTACATGGCGAACGATCTTGTTGCGAAACCTCATGGATTCTACTCTACACAGTGTGGTGTCAAAAATCCAGGAAAGAGAACGATGGAACGCTTACCTCACCAACAGCAAAGACGATGACTCCGGTTTCGTCTTCTCAGGTACGTTAAATTTTCCGTGTTCTTTCTCTTCTCCTATGCAATTTCTTCTCCGATCCCGTTTCGAAATTATTTTTGTATTGTGAATATTCGCGTGTGTTTTTGTTGCTGCAAAGAGAAGTTGATGATGATTTCAGTTGCAGAGTCCTTGATGTGAAGTGAAAAGATGTAGAGGTATTGAAGAATATGAAGGCGAAGGCGTCAGTGGAGATTGTTGCGTTGAAGGTTGATGTTGAAGTAGAGGTATGGTTGCAGAGATATGCAGTTTGTAGAAGATGAGTCGATGAAGATTAAGATTGAAGTTACCGTTGTGGTTTAGAGAAATTACCGAGAGTGACGAGGATTTACAGTGTGTATATACAGAGGAGCAGAGAGAGTTTTTTGGAATCCTCTGTGTGGTGAAGAAGAATAAAAATGATGAAGGTAAGCTTTTGTTTATATATTCTGTTAAAATGTGGAAATGTTTGTTAGAAGGAGATTGAATCTCAGTTGTTGATTTCAGAAGTTGGTTAGAAGATTGGATGGTGGAGATCGATCCTAATTGAGAGCTTGAAGGTTCTGCTTTTCTTGTGTCTTTCCACGGTTTAAATTCTTCTACACCTTTCTGTTTTCTTTTCTGTTGCATTCTGTTAGGAAGTTGTTAGAAATTGCTGAGTTGGAGTTATGTTAAGAATTTCTATTTTGAATCGTGAAAAATCCCTCCCTTTCTTTTCTGTTTTTCTGTTAAGCTTGTTGCTATGAATTTTCTGTTATCTTCTTTTTTCCTTCTGCTGAGATGCGGTTAGAAGTTGGTTAGAGGTGGTTAGGAAGTTAGCTGGTCCTTGGAGGTTAGGAAAACAGTTAGGGAGTCATGAACTGTTGCAGTTAGTTATGATTCTGTTTTTGTTTTTTCTGTTTTTTTTTGCAGTTAGATATTGGTTATACTGGTTTTTGCAAGTTTGTTTGAGTTTGGTTAGAAACTGTCAGGGGTTAGAAAGTTAGTTAAGATCTGTTATGACAGTTGGTGGGGGTTAGAAAAGGCGGTTAAGGATTGGGAAAAGGTTAAAAGATGTTATAAAATTCTGCTAAAAGCAGTCACATAATCTTGTTAACCTTTCTGTTATGAGTTTGTAATGTGCATGGCTGCTTTTCTAATTTTTGAAATTAGTATATTCATGCAGGTTTGTGCTTGGTACAACAAGCTGTTGGTGTCAAATGCTCAGATCAAGAAGATAAAATTAAAGAAATATGAAGTCACAATGGAGCATGGTCATGGTTGCATAAAGTCGGAGAAGATTGAAGCTTGTTCATGTAGATTAGGAACTTAACAACTTAGGCATAGACTTAATTTGTAAAGTCTCTTTCTTTTGTCAAAAGTCCAAAAAATGTAACGGTAATCATGAAGATTTTTTTGTGTAATCCTTTGTAATGCTTTGTAGATTCACTTACAATTTTTTTCAATTAATCAGAGCGTTTTCAGTCAATGTTGTGATATCAATGTAGCACGATTAACCTTGTAATGGCATTGTAATGATATTGGTAATGTAAGCTTCTTGTAAACTCTTGAATTTTAATGATGAAGCCCAAATACTCCAAGTAGTCTTCTCTTCCAAATTGTCTTTTGTATCTCCAAGATCTTTTAATTTTGTGTTACATATAACTCCATGGCTATGACATGAGTTTAATAAGAGCCCTTGCCAAGAATGAACTTGTAGTGTTGATTTTCCTCTTCTTTTTTTTTGTGAAAACATGTCTAAATCTATTCAAATGAATGAACGAGCCTTGCATCTTTCTTAATCCTCACTTCAAAACCATAATTGAAGAAGCTTTAGATTTTGATTTTAATGTAATTGAAATGAAGTCCCCAAAGTATATTGTGTCACAAGTGAGCCAATAGGCCCGATGAAGAGCTTTGCATCATAAAGTGTACATACTCGAATTTGTGAAGAGTAACCCATTGAATCTTCTTCTCTTGCCTAGAGCTCGGGAACATATGCCTTGAGATTCAAGTAACATCTAAACCTTATTTGATGAATAAAGTACCATTTGAAACCCTAACTTGTAAAGGATAAGATTTTATTATATGATAACCTCTTTGTATGACATAATGAAGCATCCTTGAATAAGACCCTAATGGCTATGTGTTGTACCCAAAAATTTTCCCTCTCACTTATCAAAAATTTGCTCACAAGATCTCCATTGACTCAAGACTGCATTAGGGTTTGATCAGCTCAAGACACCTCCTTATGCACTGATGACCAAAATTAGGGTTTGAGATTGCACAAGGATTATTGAAATTTCTATGCCCCATATGACTTTAATGGATCATTATGGACCCCCAAAATTACTCATGTCAAGTTTCAAGCCTTGGATCACATTTTGATCAGTCAATTGAGCAGTTGACCTAAAAATTAGTTGTATTGGGGAAAAAGTAAACTATGGCCAATTTACAGTCAAACTTCATAATTTTTTATCCACATCAACATTTTAAACTCATATGTATCATTTTATCAAGTTTGGAGCAAAATTCCTCAAGAAATTTGATCAAATCTCCAAAAGGGCAAAATGGTCAAAATTAGGGTTTTGAATGGAAAAAGGCAATTTCTGATTTTTAATCTAGAAAATGGTCAATTGGTTTAAGGCATGATATCAAGACTCCAATTTCATCGTTTTTACCTAATGACATGGTTCAAAACATTGCAAATCCATTGGGTTGACAGATGAATTTTGCAGTCAACTGATCAAATGTCAACTGTATACTGAAAAGTCAAACTTTGACTTTTTAGTCAAATTCAAGTGCCAAAGATCACAATTCATCAGAACATGTCACAATATGAAACTTATTCATCAATAAATCAAAAAGTCAAGATTTCATTTTGAAAAGTCAAAATTTCTAAACTTAGAAATTTTTCTAAGTGTTGGAAATTTCATGTTTTTTCATAACTCTGAGCCAAATTTTCACCCTGATGAAAGATGATTCAAGAGAAACTCCCAAAATAAAAGTTGTATATCTCCATGAAATCTACAACTTTTCTTCACACAACTTCTTCCAAAAATGCTTGGATCTCAAGTTATAATTTTATGAACATAGGGTCATGAAACTAAACAATTAGTGAAATTTTGCCCTAATTTGGTCAGGATTTTGACCTAACTTCATGGCACTTTTTCATATAGTTCCAAGGGGAATCTTCAACATAAATTCAAATATGGGTTGTAGATCACATTTTAAGCTTTCCAAAATGTACAAGAACTCCTTGAGATCATTCTTGAGTAGGGAGAATAGAAGAGATGAAGTTAGGGTTTTGTCACTTGAATTACAAGTCATTTTTGATGAACACATGAACCAAATCCATGCTAGGCTGCATAATCCTTGCTTTTCAGGCCTCAAACTTGTTTTTCACTCCATAATTAAATGTTTACACAGCTGTTAGAGCTTTGATTCAAGCATTTGAGCTATTATCCAAGTTGATTTTCGATTAATGGCACAAAGTAACATTGTCATTCTTGTAAACCAAGCTTTTTGCATAAACTTCACATTGAGCCTCTAACTTGTTCCCTCTGATTACACTCCATCCACAAAGTCAGAAGCAAGCTTATTTAAAGCATAACCACTCTATCTTAACAATTACGCAACACTTTGAAACTTGAATTTCTCAAAAATCACATGTTATGCATAAGCTTGTGATTTTGAATTCTGATCAACTAGAGCATTCCAAACTTGTTGCTTATAAATAGAGTCACTATTTGTGAGCTAGAACACGAGCTTGAGCATCCTAAGATACACCAAAACTCTCTCAAATCAGAAATTGCCCAAAAACTCCATTGTTGCACAGTTTCTGACCTTGAACCTCAAACTCACATTTCCCTCGTGCATTTCTTGGCCTTTTAGTTTCTAAAGCTTCCTTACATCAAGTGTAACTTATCCCTGTACCTGTTTCATTCTGTAACATCATTTACCCTATCTTCCATAACCAAAAATAGAGCATTGCACATTGACTTCTCCAAGCCATTTCAGCCATCCATTATTCAAGATAATCATTGCAGTAGCTTCCTAGGACCTCAAGGAAGCTAACTTGATCATCACCATCACTTGAAACAAGCTCAAACTCCAAACACGATTTCCAGTTTTGAGGTAAGTTTTCTCAACTTGGAACTCTTCATACAGACATCATCAATAGTTTATTTGTGAATAAAACATGTAGATATCATTGCCCTGAAGCTAACCATGTCCTTAGTTTCCATTAATTTTGCTTGAGCTTAGAGAATTTTGAAACTGAAATTTCTGAAATTTTTAGGGTTCAGATTAGGGCCATTAAAATTCTTGCTTATATTTGATCCATAGTTCTAATACTTTACATTTTTGGAATCGTGATAAAACTTTCTACAAGTTTCATGTTTACAGTTTTCATTTTTAATGAGAAATGAGCAAGTTACAGTAGGTCTGGCTGGAGGTTGAAGATGAAGTCTTCAGGGCGTGTTTTTCCTTACATATTTATTGTTTCATTTGTATAATGAATGTATAGCCACCCCAGTGGTAGAAGCGGGCACCTGTAACCTATGGAACCTGGGTTCGAGCCTCAGTGGTACCCTTTGGCATTTTTTCATATTTTTGCAATTCTGACTCTTTTTTTGTTTGGCAGGCGCTGGGCCCTTTGGGCCTCGCTCATTTTTTTGTTTTTTTGCTAATTAACTTCCATACTGACTCTTGGCACCCCCTTGCCCAATTGTATTTATTTATTTTTTTATTTATTTTTATTTTTTAAATATATTTTCTAAAATAATAAAAATCATAAAAATACAAAAACTGATATATTTTATATTTTGACTTATTTTATTTTATTTTTCCATAAATAAAAATATTTTTATACTTTATTTATTTTATTAAGTAAATCTTATAAACTTAATTAATATCATATTATTTATTTATTTTTCTTCACACCATTTAAAATATATTATTTTAATAAAAAAAAGACTAAAAATATTTTATAATGCTATAAATATTTTCAAGATAAAAAATACCAAAAAATACTTTTCTTAAATTTATTTTCTTTTGATTAATTAATAGAATTAGGTTTTTATTTTAAAATCTTTTTCTTAATAAATTCAAACTTAATTAACTATTTTCTTTATTTAAATTAGGTTAACACATAATCTTTTTTTATGAAAACCAAACAAAATTCATTTTCTTTACATTTTGCATCCTTGTACATTTATTCATTTTTATACTTTGTATTTATTTAAATTCATTGTATATTTATACCAATTCAATATGGTTGTAATAGACTAATTAGGTTTAAATTCTTGCAACCCCCATTTACAAATTGTACACCCCTCCCCACAAATGTTGTAATAGCATAGTAACTTTAAATTTCGCAATTTATCGTTTTTATATAACATGCTAGTAATTAGGGTTTGTATGGAAAGACTAAAATCAATGCTTAGAAAATCCTAATTCAAGACAAAAACAAGCATGAAAATGATACACTTGCACACAAACACCCCTAGGGTTATTCCACTTGGTTGCCTTATACAAAATAACCATATTACGCATGTAAGATATCTTAGCAAAAAAAAACAAGCAAATACAAGATCATAGTCCCTCGATGACGCTATCTAAATTTCCTTACAAATGATCTTAGTCCCTCAAAAACAATTCTAAGATACCTTGCAATATTGCTAATCATGGTTATACGATGACCCACGCTCGTCCTGTTTACATCCAAAGATAGGGTTGCTTACCAAATCAATGGTAAGACAACAATGTCAAAGGAAAAGAACAAAGAAAGATATTTGAGTAGGTAGATTGCTCCTAATTACTTGCTCTATTTCAAAACAAACATCCTTGCTATTTTTAAAAATAATCACATACACTTTCAAATATTATACAAAATTGAAAACATTTTCAAAAGATCAAACATCTTTGTATACATTCTTACGAACGAGAATCATTACAAAGATTTCCTAAACAATAGCCTCTTTACAAAATATTTTCAAAAACCACACAAAGCACAATTTCAAACAACAAAAGCAAGTGATCTTGCAAGTAACTAAGAGCCCATGGAAAACCATGGATGAAAAGGGTACTAATACCTTCCCTTTTCGTAATCTACCCCCCGAAATCAAGAAATAATCTCAAAGGTATTTCCTGTGCTTTTCCACCTTTTCTTTTGGATAAAAGAAAAGTAAGTGGCGACTCTTGCTAACCGCAACATTTACGATCAAACGCAAAACCCTCAAGTTAGTTCTCCCACCGTATCACAGAACTGGCGACTCTGCTGGGGAAAATTCTAAAAGTGGGGTTACCTTAGGGCTAGATCACATTTACTTGCTTACATTGTTTGATTTGTTTTCTTTACATTATGGTTCTTTGTTTGGGTTTGAATCCTCTACCCGAATTTGGGATACATTATAGGTAAGTAGCAATACATTGTGGAAATTGTGCGGGGTATATCGACATGGTCTAAGCAATAGTTGCGTTAGTGCGACATATTTGTGGGTACCGGTAGCCTTTGAGTTAATCAAAGAGAATACGGGTTAACTGAGTAATGTCATGAAGCACTAATGAACTATTAGAACCTTTACTTGAACAACTTTGCCTTTAGCATGTAGTGAGATGACCGACTTTGGTGCAGTCCGAAGTTGGTAGATACTCGATACTACAGTCATTGAGGTTTGGTTTCTTGGGATATTTCGGTCGCCATTAAAGAGGCTTGAGATGAAACAATGACCAAGGAAACAATCCAGTGATATTGAGCTCCTTAGAACCTAGTTACTATTACTAGGAAAGGTTTAAGCCAATTAAACTTCAAGAGGGTACTTACCTATAAAACTCCATGCAAGCCTAAACCTAAGGATTTTTTTATTTTTATATACATACTTGTACATAACATCATGAACATCATGAATATCATATACATTCACTACCCATTTCAAGGATTCTTGGGATTCATCTTTGTTCTTGTTTTGTAGGATACAGATTCACTTCACAGGAAAACTATTCAAGTCAATCTTGTAAGGATCCCTCCACAACTTAAGGAGCTAGCTTCAAGGATTCTAGAAAAATCTCCATTCACCGAGAGACATGGTCTCCTACTCAAGTTGGTCACCTCTAACACAGATGAGGACATGATGAAAGTACTCTTTCAGTTCTTTGATCCTTTACACCATTGCTTCACATTTCCTGACTATCAACTTGTTCCTACTTTAGAAGAATTCTCCTGACTCTTGAGGATTCCCATTCTCAATCAACTACCTTTCAACGGTACGAAAAGAGACCCAAAGACAGAAGAGATTGCTCAAGCTCTACACTTGTACTCATCTGATGTCACAACTCATTGGGAAACAAAGAGTGGTGTCAATGGTTTCCTAGCAAAGTTCCTGTTTGAGAAAGCCCAAAGCTGTTGGAATTATTTGAATCTGGAAGCCTTTGAGGAAATTGTGGCTCTCCTTATCTATGGAATGGTGTTGTTTCCAAATCCTGACCAATTCATAGATGTAAACACCGTAAAAATCTTCATGTCCCGCAACCCGGTGTCTACATTGCTAGGGGATATCCTACACTCTTTTCACACTCGCACAATGAGGAAAAGAGGTGTCTTTATGTGTTGCACTCCTCTCTTGGCACGATGGTTTATTTTGCATCTTCCCCAATCTGTATTAAAGAATGAGAAAGGTTCAAGGTGGTCGCAAAGGTTGATGACGCTCAAACATTCAGATATTCATTGGTGATCCCGATCCATAGAGAATGTTACTATTGTCGATCGTTGTGGGGAATTTCCTAATGTCCCCTTACTTTGCATTAGGGGAGGAATCACCTACAACTCCTGCTTGGCTTTAAGACAGTTTGGTTATGCCCGAAGGGATGACCCGCATGAGATGCTGATTCAAGGTTTGGTGTTTGACTACGAGAACGACGATCAAGGTCTTCGCCAGAGATTTATCCGAGCTTGGAGGATGTTGAACAAGGTACATAGAAAGACACTAGGGCACAAGAATTCCATCCCTCTTGAGCCTTACCTCAATGGGTACGAACTTGTGCTCAAAGTCTCATGATGCCTTATCCTTCCATTCTCCTGATAATCATTGAGCCTGTCATAGAAGGGGATGTTCCTTACACTATCCTACATCCTGGCATTCCCACTTCTCTGGAAGACCTACAAAGGGATTGGATACAAATCAAGGGGGAGCGAGATACTTTCGAAGCCCAATTCTACGCAAGCGAGAAGAAGGTTTTGGAACTCACTAAGCTACTTCATGAGGAGAAGACTCTGAATGCCTACATTGCACCAAAGAGGATGCGCACTACCTTTTTATCTTAGAGTTTCTTGTATTTGCTTTGTACATGGAGGCATTATTGTACTCAAGCTTTAATCTATTAATATAACGTGTGTTTCTTTTTTGTCTAAAACAAATTTGAATCTTAAAATACTTGAAATCATTGCATACGCATTTACCATTCATAATAACATAAGCAAGTTTCTTACAAACAAGTCTCCTCATATCTCTACTGTTTATTTCAGTAAGATAGATCTCGAGCAAACAGTGAAGGACCTCCAAGCTCAGAATGCACAGTTTCAACAGTTGTTCCTAACTCTGGCCAAAGGACAAGAAGAGTTGAAGGCTTTGCTGGTTGAGGAGAAGAAAAAGAAGACAAAGAAGGTAACCGGAGTTCTAAACATGGGAAGAAGATTCCACAGGTAGACAAGAAGGACCCTAGACTTTGCAACGACATCCGGTGAGAGATACAATCAAGATGGGAAGGGAAAAGAAACATTTGTCCAGTCAGAATTTGAAGAGGAAGAGGAAGAAGAAGACTATTTTGAGGAATAATACCCTCCAGCTGATGACAAGTATAAACATCTCAAAGAGCGGTTGAGTGCAATGGAAATCCAAAAAGTGCATGGCTTGGACTTTGAGGAATTGGGTTTAGTGTCGGGGATTGTCATTCCTCCAAAATTCAAAGCACCTGTGTTCACCAAATATGACGGAGTTTCATGCCCTAAAATGCATCTCCGGTCCTATGTGAGAAAAATCCAGCCCCATACCGCTGACAAAGACTTATGGGTACACTTCTTCTAATACAGTCTGTCTGGAACTCAACTTGATTAGTTTTATCAGTTAGAAAGAACCAACATTCATAACTTGGAAGATCTTGCTGCAGCCTTTTACAAATAATACCCATTCAATACTGATCTTGCACATACCCGTACTCAACTCCAGAGTATGGCCATGGTTTCCAATGAAGGTTTCAAGGACTATGCGCAAAAAAGGAGGGACTTGGCAGGGAGAGTTCAACCTCCCCTATCTGAAAGAGAATTAGTAGACATGTTCTTGGGCACCTTGTCTGGTCCCTTCTTCAATCACCTAATTGGGAGTTCATCAACAGGTTTTACTGAACTGATATTGACCGGAGAGAGGGTAGAAGCCGGGATAAAAAGTGGAAAAATTCAGAAAGATACATCCTCTGCTTCTATAAGGAAGCCATTTATCGGAAAGAAAGAAGTGGTTGATGTTTATCCTTAGAGAAATCAAGATAGGGCCGAACACCGTCCAATGGTGGGGGCTGTTATGATTCCTAAACTTGCGCCTGATCAGCAAAGAAACAACCAACCAAGGATGGAAATACTAGTCAGACAATTCACCAGAATTAACATGACCTTATCTCAAGTATTGCCACATCTGTTAAGATCCAACTTAGTGACCTTGAAAGAAGCTCCAAAGAATCCTAATACAACATCTCCTCACTATCATCCAAATGCCCTTTGTGCATACCACTCTGAGAGTCCCTGCCATGACACTAAAAATTGTTGGGCTCTAAAGAACAAAGTACAAGACCTCATTAAAGCCAAAGAAATTTAATTCGATGTGCCCGAAAAGCCAAATGTCATTTCTGACCCTATGCCCAAACACGACCATAATACCAACGCCATTGAGGAAGATATGTTTGTTACTTCAGTTGATGAACTTATGACCCCACTTCTGACTATCAAAAAGAACTTATTAAATGCCAGTGTATTCCCAGGTTGTGATGAAAGCTGCCATTTCTGCTTGTCCTCACCAACCAGATGTCCTTTGTTGAAAGAAGGCATTCAGTGCCTAATAGATAACAAGGAAATTTTGTTTGAAAAGACTTATGTTCCACCTGTTCCTTTTAATGATGTTTCTATCATTACCATTTCAGCCAATTCTTCCAGGGTCTCCACCAAAAGACCCATTAGAATTATATCAGTTCCAAAAGCAGCTCCTTTAATAATTACAATGCCTGGACCAGTCCCGTATTCGTCAGACAAAACTATACCATGGAATTATGGAGGGGACGTCTACTACCACGGTATCAAGCAAGATTGGCCAGCTGCCGAAGATTCAAGTTTCGAGAAAGTTAACTCTGATATCAGTAATATTGTGGGGACTAGCAAGATTACCTATAGAGAAAGTATTTTCTCTCAAGAAATTGCTCCCCCAAAAGCAGTTTCTGGACCCGTAATCATTCCTGTTGTTGTTGCTCCTCCGAAGGCTATTCCCAGTCCTACAATCATCTCCACGAATACTACAACTGACAAAGATGATACAACCCATGTCATCACTCCTACCGACATTCATGCTGCCGAGTTAACCGGGACTTGAGGTAAAAGTATTCTGATTGAGCCTGTCTGGACAAAGGCACAATCATTGGCTATCCCGGAGACCTCCCGGAAAGAGATGGAGGAAATTCTAAAGATTATAAAAAGAAGCGACTACGATGTAGTTGAACAACTGGGGAAAACTCCATCTAAAATTTCTGTGCTGGCTTTACTACTATGTTTCGAGGCGCATGCAAAAGCCTTGGTAAAATTCTTGAAAACTGCCCATGTACCCCAAGAAACATCTGTCGATCAGTTCCAAGATTGCGTAGCCAGCTTGACTGCAGATAATGGTCTAGGTTTTTCAGATGCTGATTTAGCGCCAAGAGGAAGGAAGCATAATGAGGCATTACACGTCTCAGTTGAATGTAGGGGTACAACCTTGGCTCATGTTTTGGTGGACAATGGCTCATCTCTGAATGTATTGCCTAAAAAAGTTCTTGATAGGCTTGACTGTAAGGGATTAACCTTGAAGCCAAGTAACATAGTAGTAAGGGCCTTCGACGAATCAAAATGGATGGTACATGGGGAAGTGGATATCCCCATAAAAGTTGGAACCCAAACATTTGATTCAACTTTTTATGTAATGGATATTCTCCATTCATATTCCCGCTTGCTAGGCCGACCATGGATTCACAATGCTGGCGCTATTACTTCTACGTTGCACCAAATGCTGAAGTATCCGATTCAAGGGAAGATTATCACCGTTCATGGAGAAGAAGAGTATATGATCAGCCATCTCAATTCCTTCAGATATGTGGAATTAGATGGTGAATTTATTGAAACTCCATTCCAACACTTTGAAGAAGTCCTACAAGAGGTGGCAGTGACCAAGGTTGTTCCTAAAATCACAAGGACTTCACTCAGGATGTCATATTTTAAGGATGCAAAAGCAGTGATAGAAGAAGGCGGGTGCACTATTTGGGGAAAACTCCCAGATATCCCATACAAATCTGACAAGTTTGGCCTAGGCTTCACTTCAAGTGCTCAGAAGGCTGTACGCCGTGCTCGTGCTGGAGGACCACCCCTGAATATCAACAACCGTGAAGTCAATGCGGTAGAGGATGTTGAAGATGGCTGCAACCTGGAGGATTGGATCTTCCCAACTGTCAGTGGAGGGCTCAGCAATTGGGAGGCTAGAGATTTTGTCTCGATCATTTTTATCCCATAGTAATTTGTCTTTACATTTTGTTGGATCTGTAATATTAAAATAATTCAAACTCTTAAAACCTTATGTCTTACCCGAGGCACAATGGTCCATTTGTAAGGATTATTATCTCATTTCCATATGACATCAATGAATCATGGACGTTTTGCATACAAACTTTATGCTCATTGTTTTTCCTTTTTACATTTTCATTTCTTTGAAAGATAGTTATACCCTTACACACACTCACACTCACAATGCAGGTCTACATCCATTCGGGATCCCATGGATAACGATTTTGCTATGGCTTTTTGTGACTGTGAAAATCTAATTTACCAAGCCGAAGACGAAGGCGAGGAAGATTGTGAAGTACTAGGGGAACTTGCCAGATTACTACAACAAGAAGAGAGGACAACTCAGCCCCGCGGGGAACCCATGGATACAATCAACATAGGTACCGAGGAAGACAAAAGAGAGGTCAAGGTGGATGCCAAACTGAAACCCAGTGTCAAGGAGCATCTGATTCAGTTGCTACACGAATATGTTAAGGTCTTTTACTGGTTGTATGAAGACATGCCAGGACTTGATGCAGATATTGTGGTACATCGTCTACCTACTAAAGAGGATTTCCCAACAGTAAAACAAAAGGTCTGTCGCATGCGACTGGATATGTCGGAGAAGATTAAAGCAGAAGTCATGAAACAATTCAATGTTGGATTCTTGGTCGTCACCTCCTATCCGCAGTGGGTTGCCAATGTTGTTCCCGTGCCCAAAAAGGACGACAAGGTACGAATGTGTATGGACTACAAATATTTGAATAGGGAAAGCCCTAAGGATGATTTGCCACTTCCCCACATTGATATTCTAGTTGACAATACGACACAGCACAAAGTGTTTTCCTTAATGGACGGTTTCTCAGGCTACAACCAAATAAAAATGGCTCCTGAGGACATGGAGAAAACAACATTTGTCACACAGTGGGGCACATTCTGCTACAAGGTGATGCCGTTTGGACTGAAGAATGTTGGGGCAACCTATCAGCGTGCCATCGTAGCTTTATTTCACGACATGATACATCACGAAGTAGAGGTCTATGTGGACAGCATGATAGCTAGATCTCAAACAGAAGAAGAGCATCTTGATCATTTATAGAAACTGTTTGAGAGACTAAAGAAGTACAAGCTGAGGTTGAACCTAAATAAATGCACGTTTGGAGTAAGGTCTGGTAAGCTCCTAGGCTTTATCGTCAACAACAAAGGTATTGAAGTAGATCATGCCAAGTTGAAAGCAATACAAGAGATGCCTGCTCCTCGTAATGAAAAGGAAGTCAGAGGATTCTTGGGACGCTTGAATTACATTTCCAGATTCATTTCTCACCTGACAGCTACTTGTGAACCAATATTCAAGCTACTGAAGAAATATCAAGTAGTAAAATGGAATGATGAATGCCAAAATTATTTTGACAAGATCAAATAGTACCTGCAAGAGCCTCCTGTGTTGATGCCACCAGTTGAGGGAAGATCATTGATCATGTATCTAACTGTTTTAGAAAATTCAATGGGGTGTGTGTTGGGGCGGTATGACGAGTCTGGCCGAAAAGAGCATGTTATTTATTACCTGAGCAAAACGTTTACTGACTGTGAAACAAGATATTCACTGCTCGAGAAAACTTGTTGCGCTCTGGCATGGGCTGCTCGCCGGCTAAGACAATATATGTTGACTCATACTACCTTGCTGATATCTAAAATGGATCCAATAAAATACATCTTCGAGAAACCTGCTCTCTCTGGGAGAATAGCAAGATGGCAGATGATCCTAATAGAATATAACATACAGTATACTACCCAGAAAGCTATAAAGGGCAGTGTACTAGCTGATCACCTTGCTCATCAAGCTGTGGAATACTACCAGTCCATGAAGTTCGAATTCCAGGATGAAGACATCATGATGGTAAACAACTGTGAAGAACTCAGGCTATATGACGGACCTGAACAAGGATCCCGATGGACCCTAGTTTTTGATGGGGCATCTAACGCACTCGGAAATGGTATTGGTGTTGTACTCATATCTCCTTAAGGATGTCATTCTCCTTTTACAGCGAGACTCTGCTTCAACTGTACATGGCGGAATACGAAGCATGCATCTTTGGTCTCAAAGCTGCCATAGACTAGTGGATCAAATCCTTGAATGTATTTGGAGATTCAACTTTGGTTATTAGCCAGATCAAAGGGGAATGGGACACCAAACACCCTAACCTCATCCCTTACAAAGAACATGTTTTGACGTTGCTCCCATATTTTGAGAAGATTACCTTCGAGCATTTACCGCAAGAAGAAAATCAGCTAGCAGACGCACTAGCTACAACATCATCTATGTTTAAACTTAAATGGGATAACGAGGCTCCCCAGATCACTATTGAGCGAATGGAGGTACCAGTACACTGTCACGAGATTAATATTGAAGAAGTAGTGGACTAGCCTTGGTTTCACGAAGTCAAGAAGTATCTTGAGTGTTGCACCCCAAAATTTGCCCTCTCATGTTTTCCAAAGTCTCCCCCCTGCATGGTTGATCACAAACTCTTGCCTAAGGAAAAAGAAAATTTTTGAGTGGTACTTTAAGTACCTTTCGATTTGCATTCTGAAAGACCCTTCGATTGGTGTTCTAAAGGAGTCTTTCGATTGGCATTCTAGACAAGCACTTCGATTGGCATTCTGAAAGACACTTTGATTGGTGTTCTGAAGGAGCATTTCGATTGGCATTATGAAAGACACTTCGATTGGTATTCTGAAGGAGCATTTCGATTGGCATGAACAAGCATTTCGATTGGCATGGACAAGCATTTTGATTGGCGTTATGTCAAGGCCTTCGATTGGCATGCCAAGGGAACCTTCGATTCAGTATTGTGTCCAGGCAGCTTTGACAGGGCCATTTGAAGAACTCCTTCCAGGCCATTCGAAAGAGGCCATCAAGAGGGCACTCAAACATGTCCAGGTACACTGAACATGAGAAAATTGCATGTTCCCTTTGCAAATATAGATATAATTAAATGCTGATTGTGGATTTAATTCCTGAGTTAAAGGCCAGATTCTTTCCTTTTCTGTTACTAAAGAGCTGATTCGACCAGAGTGATTTTGTGCAACTCAATACCATTCGAAGAAGCATTCAGAATGCCCATTCGAAGGGTACATAGGAAGTCCATTCGAAGGAGGAAAATCAGGACCAATCGAAGAGCATGGCCTGAAAGCATTTGAAATCCAAAAGTGTCCAGGTTCATTCATGGGAAACGAATGTTTCAAAAAAGGAAATTATTTAATGTGTCTTATTCTTGTCTCATGGCTTTAATGGCCTGTTTAATGGATGTCTCTTGCCATTACTGCACCCTCACACCCCTATAAATACAGAGGCCAGCATACATATCCACAACACACGAAAATTACACAAAAATACACAGAAAAATTGCCTCAAAGAGCCACACGCATACATTTCCTCTGTAAATCACCCCAAAGCTATCAAAATCCTCATAATTTGTCCCAATCGAAGGAGTCTTCAGCAACACTCTTTTCACTCCCTGAGGTCTGCAGGAAGTGTTCCCAAGCACTATCCAAAAGTCACGCATCAAGCCCACTAGTCTTTGGTAAAATTATGGGTCACAGCCTTTCGATTTGAATTGTTTTTTTTATATGCATCTTTGTATTCTTACTGATCATTCATACAAATATAAGTGTGGAAGTGCAGGGTGCCATTTTAAGGTTTCAAAGAAGCCATGCTTCAAACTAGGTGGTGTAAAGACCTTGTGCTAGTTTTAACCCCATATTTGAGTTTAGGAAGTGATCATGCCTAGGGTAGGGTCTTGGGATCTGTTTCGATCCAGCATTTGATCAAACTTGCAGGTGTATATGCAGGAGAAGAACCTGGGTTCAACACCCAGGTTTGTATTTGTTTCTTTTTTCTAACGCTTGTACTGCAGATCAAGCCTGAGAAGACCAGTGCACACAATAGCGAAGGACATGGGTTCGACACCCAGGCCCTGCATCTTTATTGTTCTAATGCTTGTCTTGCAGATATGGATCGAAAAGCAGTTTTCCCTCCTGGATCGAAGAAGACAACCCCTTCTCTGGATCTAAGGAGACATTTCCTTCGCTGGATCGAAGCTCCCATTTTTTTTCCTGGATCGAAGGTCACCTTCTCTGGATCGAAGCTTCCCATTTTTGTCCCTGGATCGAAGGATGCCCTTTGTATTTTTATTTTTGTTTTCGTTATTTCCTTATTGACCTCATCATTTAAATTGACTTTAAATCAAAAAAAATCACAAAAAAAAACATTAGGTTAGTTTTTTTATTCAAATTAATTTTGTAAACAAATTAATTAATTATTTTAACTTCACTTTATCAATTTAAAATAAACTAGACCTAGGATTATTTAATTCAAATATTTTCTTAACCAAAAACAAAAAAAAAAGGACTTTCTTATTTACTTAGAAATTTCTTAGACGTCTCTTTTCCTTGTTTTACGCGTGTGAATTTTATTGTAACTACTTACTGGTTTGTAATAGTTTAACTTAGACTTTTACTTTACTGCTTTTTATTCCCCCAATTTTTGGACATGTAAATAATCCCCCTCCCCAAAGCCTTGTAATAGCGTAGGATTTACAATTCCCGCACTTTAAATTCCTGTACATATATTAAACTTCTTAGATGTATGCTAACTAGGATTGTATGACAAGATTAACTCTTAACTTAAAATAAACAGTAGCTCACCATGACATGCAAAGATAATATGACTGAAAATTGACACACTTGCACATGCCACTCCTAGGGTACACCTCACTTGGTTGCCTCGAACGTGGTCATTAAGTATAGGATGTTTTAGAGGTCGTCCTTTTGTCCCAAGATCATAAGTTGCCTCGAAATGGTTGCCTCGATAAAAATGGTCTAAGACATTAGGATTACCATTAAAGCGTCCTAACGTTGCTTTAGTGACCACATGTCCCTAAAATCGAATTGACCCGAAAACTCCAACGACGGTGCTACCTACTCCTCAATAGTGAGATAGTACTGTCTAAAGGACATTTGCACAGTTTAATTCCTTTTTGAGTAGGTAGAGGTTCTTAAGTACTTGCTCTCTTTAAAACAAAACAAAAACTTTTCGCACTTACACTATCTTCAAAAACAAAACTCTCTTCAAAACCCACATTCACAAAGAAAAGCAAACCTTTTGAAAACATAGTGAGCAAGTACCTAAGAGCCCGTGGATAACCACGGATAGAAAGGGTGCTAACACCTTCCCTTTCTATAATCTACCTCCCGAATCCAAGAAAAATATCGAAAAGGAATTTTTCTGTGCTTTTTTCCTTTCCTTGTTGGATAAAATAAAAGACGGTGGCGACTCTTGCTTATCGCGACACTTTGCGAAAACAAACGCAAACACGAACCAGCATTACCAAACAGTCAGTTCTCGTTCCCACCAATCACAGAACTGGCGACTCTGCTGGGGACTCATATAAGTGAGGTGTATGATCGCACTAAATCGCACTATGTTTCTGACTCGAATATCACATGTTTTCCTTAGTTTTTATTGTCATTTTCTCGTATTATGTTCCTTTTTCCTTTGTTTTCAGGATTCTTGTCATTTCAGAGCCTTCTGTGAAGAAACGAGCCAAAACGCCCAGAAATTAGGGTTTTTCAAGATATTTTGCACTTATGGCGTTCAGCACCGCGCTGGCTACAGGAAACGCGATGACGTGGCCCACTTTCACCCAGAGATCAACTGCCACGTTCCCATGATGTGGCGGTTCCAGGCGCCGCGCCCGCGGCCACCCTCACCGCGCCCGCGGCCTTCACAAAAAGGTTCCCGCTCAAAAGAAGTTAAGGGACATGCTGGTCCTTACGCACCTCAAAGTTCCTCTATAAATAGCTTTCGATTCTCATTCTTTAGTTTCATCCAAGCTTAGTACAATCTTAAGCCATATACTATCAGTTTCTGTAAAGTGATAATCTCTTCACATCGGGGAGTTATTGCGGTGTAGATTGAGTTGTAATCGAGTCTTGGAGCACTTTGGTTGAAGTTTATCATACCGGCCTTACTTTTCCGTAGATTTGTATCAGATTCAAGTCTCCGACCGGAGCAAGGTTCTAATTTATTGCATTTCTTTATTTAATTGCTCTTATCATAGTCTACACGTTTTATAGACTTTAAATGCTCTTACCATAGTCTACACGTTTTATAGACTTTAAATGCTCTTACCATAGTCTACACGTTTTATAGACTTTAAATGCTCTTATCATAGTCTACACGTTTTATAGACTTTAAATGCTCTTACCATAGTCTACATGTTTTATAGACTCGCACTTATTATGTCTGGCTAAACTATAAAGGTTAGGATGTAATGATTGTCATCGTGGTTGTGTTCCAATTATCATGCTAGTGAAAATACTCTGGGGATGTTTTGCTTCTAACTTAAGTCAATTGTGTTTTAATGTTTATTGGGTAAGATCGAAAGCCGTCCAAACTAATGATACGACTTGATTATTATTTAACCAAACAAAAAGAGCGACAGCCGTTGATTGGTTAAATAGGAATCATTGACCTTTTTAGAAAACGATTTTGAAACTATTTTCGGACGCGTTTGTAGGTTTGAAATCTGACTCTTGGTCAAAAGCCAAAAGTCTCTTTAAGTTAATCTTTCCGAGTAAGATCACTTTTCTGTTAAGTCAAAACTATCAATTTCTTAAAAATAGGTTTACCTCTTTAACGCGGAAGGCACCCTTTATATGTGACAATAAAGGAATTTAATTTAAAGAGTAAACTCGGTTCTTAGTAGTCAAAAGCTACAAGTTCCCGTTAAACTGATTCTTTGCTATCAATAGAAAATACTGCCCCATAAGTAGGTTCATCTACGCATGACCGGACCAACATCTGATTACATGATTTACATTCCAACCTGTCTTTTAAACTGTTATTTCCCTCGCTCATTTACTTTGTGCACTGCACTCACATCAATATCCTTATTCGCCTTAGATAAGCACCTTAGCAATAGAGTTGATAGATTGACAATTGGTCTCTGTGGTTCGATAATCTTATATATTACTTCGATAGGCTGTACACTTGCAGTACTACATTTAGGCTATACGTTACAGATTAAACACCCATCAAGTTTTTGGCGCCGTTGCCGGGGACCAACTTCGTCAAATTTCGTACCCTATTGTTATCCCGTTTAGACTAAGGCTATTCTAGCCGGTAGATGCGTAGAAATCGTAGCACCGGCAACCTAATAGATCCTTTAGTAGAACCTGAACGTTACGCTCGTGCCCGTCTTTTTATTCGCAAGATAAGAAGAGCTATGGCAGAAGATCGTAACCAAAGACCGCTCAAGGAATTCGCCCAACCATCTAACGAGGAACCTAGTTCTAGTATAGTAAACCCTGCTATAACTACCAACAACTTTGAACTAAAGTCCTCGTTACTACAATTAGTACAACAAAACCAATTCGCTGGTCTCGCTACCGAGAACCCGAATCAACATTTAAAGGTATTTATCCAGTTAGCTGACACCCTTAAGGCAAATGGAGCCACGCCCGAAGCTATCCGATTAAGACTATTTCCTTTTTCCCTTAGAGGTAAAGCTCACGACTGGTTAGACGCCCTTCCAACTAACTCAATAACAACTTGGGAAGACCTTAGGAGAGCTTTTCTTGCGAGGTATTTTCCACCAAGCAAGACCGCTGTTCTTAGGAACCTGATCACTTGTTTCACCCAAAACCAAGGCGAATCACTTTTTGATGCCTGGGAGAGATATAAAGAACTTTTAAGAGCCTGTCCGCACCATGGCCTAGAGCAATGGTTAATCATACATACCTTCTATAATGGACTCCATTACAACACAAAGATGTCCATAGACGCTGCCGCTGGCGGAGCGTTGATGAACAAACCTTACCCTGACGCTTGTGCCCTAATAGAGGACATGGCCCAAAACCACGCCCAATGGGGATTAGAACGAGCGTCAGTAGAGAAAAAGGAGAGCCATGGAGGAAAGCATGAGGTAAGTTGCATGGACATGATCAATGCCAAGATGGATGCCCTAGCCTTGAGAGTCGAGAACATGTCTCAAAACCCAACCACAGTAGCAGCAATCCAATCGGAGTGCGAACTCTGTGGAACTCAAGGACATCAAACCGTTGACTGTAACCTTTTGAACGAATCAAGCTCAGACCAAGTTAACTATACTCAAGGGAACCCTTTCTCGAATACCTACAATCCTGGATGGAGGAACCACCCGAATTTCTCTTACAAAAACAACAACCCTATCCAAAATCCCGGACCTTCGAGACCTCAAGGATTCCAAACGCAAAAACAAAACCAACCTATGCAAATAGTACCCCCAAGACCAAACCTTAAAGAAACCATAGACACCTTTATTCAAGCTCAAACCCAGCAAAATAAGGAGTTTATGAACCAACATATTCACACGAACGAACTGGTTACTCAACTAGCAACCAAGTTTGACCAGATAATAACCCACACCAAAATGCTTGAGACTCAGATTTCCCAAGTAGCACAAAACACCTCTGTACAAGTTGCACCTGGAGGACAATTCCCTGGACAAACTCAACCAAATCCAAAAGGCCAAGCAAATTCTATCACACTAAGAAGTGGAACCGCTTATGAAGGACCTAGAAATCCTGACTTAAGCACATCAGAAAAACCTATGGAAGATGCTACGCCCAAAGACCAGGTGGAGGAACCAGAGAAACCAGGAAAGCAATCAAAACCAGAAGTAGAGAAAAACACTCAACAACCTTATAAACCACCTATTCCATTCCCACAGAGGCTGAAAAACACCAAAGTAGAAAACCAGTACCAAAAGTTTATTAAGGTAATAGAGAAACTCCATGTTGAGATTCCTTTTACTGAAGCTATAACCCAGATACCATCATATGCTAAGTTTCTGAAAGATATTTTGACCAATAAACGACGACTCGATGATCCCAAGCCTTTAGAATGTCATTTTATATCCGAAAATAAACTCGCCAAGAAAGATAAAGACCCTGGAAGTTTTTCTATCCCTTGCATCCTAGGTAACCATATGATAGACAAAGCATTTTTAGACCTAGGAGCAAGTGTAAGTCTGATGCCTCTGGCCGTCTGTAAAAGGTTAAAATTAGGAGAACTTCAACCTACTAAGATGTCCTTACAACTAGCTGATAGATCTGTCAAATATCCCATGGGTATTTTAGAAGACATACCTGTCAAGATTGGTCAGTTGTACATTCCGACCGACTTCGTCGTAATGGATATCAAAGAAGATGAAGACATCCCAATCCTCTTAGGAAGACCCTTCCTATCGACCGCCGGAGCTATAATAGATGTTAAGAAAGGGAAACTGACTTTCGAGGTAGGAGATGAAAAGATTGAGTTCATTTTATCAAAATTTCTAATGGCACCAGTGATAGGAGATGCGTGTTATGCCATCGACATCATTGATGAATGTGTAAATGAGCTCGAACAAAACGAATTATTAACCAAATTACCATCAACCCCTATTTTAGAGGATGACGGATTTGAGAGTATCGAACCGTACATTGACGACAACCTTTTCGAATGCTTAGCTCTTACCCATGACCTTATGCCACGTGCTGAGAAAACCACTATAGAACTTAAGGAACTACCCAAGAATCTAAGATATGAGTTTTTGGATGAGGAGATGAATAGACCTGTTATAATAAGCGCCACTCTAAACCAAATAGAAACAAATCAACTATTAGATACCTTGCGAAAATATCCCTCAGCTTTAGGGTATAAAGTTTCAGATTTAAGAGGTATAAGCCCATCCGTATGCATGCATCGGATTATGCTAGAAAAAGATTCGAAACCCTCAAGAGAACATCAAAGAAGAATAAACCCTATCATGAGTGATGTAGTCAAGAAAGAAGTTCTTAAGTTATTAGAGGCTGGTATCATATACCAAATTTCGGACAGTGAATGGGTAAGCCCAGTCCATGTGGTACCCAAGAAAGGAGGTATCACTGTTCTAAAAAATGAGAAAGGTGAGCATGTGGCAAAACGTACAGAAGGAGGATGGCGAATGTGTATAGATTACAGAAGGTTGAATAAGGCAACAAGAAAAGACCATTTCCCTCTCCCATTTATAGATCAGATGCTTGAACGTCTAGCAAGACACTCATGTTTCTGCTATCTTGATGGATATTCCGAATTTTTCCAAATCCCTATTCACCCAGAGGACCAAGAAAAAACCACATTTATCTGCCCTTATGGAACATTCGCTTATAGACGAATGCCCTTTGGACTCTGTAATGCACCTGCCACTTTCCAACGTTGTATGATGTCAATTTTCGCAGACTACCTAGATGGAATTATGGAAGTATTTATGGACGATTTTTCAGTATGTGGGTTTGATTTCAAAAACTGACTCTCGAACTTGGAGAAAATCTTAAAAAGATGTGTGGAAGTAAACCTTGTGTTGAATTGGGAAAAGTGCCACTTTATGGTAAGTGAAGGGATAGTCTTGGGACACATTATTTCTGAAAGAGGTATAGAAGTCGATAAGGCCAAGATAGAAGTTATAGAAAACTTAAACCCACCTAAGACCATTAGGGAAATAAGAAGTTTCCTAGGACATGCCGGGTTCTACCGACGTTTCATCAGGAATTTTTCCGCAATAACAAAACCTTTAACTAATTTATTGATGAAGGATGTCGAGTTTGAATTCGACCAAAAATGTCTTGAGGCCTTTGAAGTTTTAAAGCAAGCTCTTATTTCAGCACCTATCATAAGACCACCTGATTGGACACAACCCTTTGAAATCATGTGCGATGCTAGTGATTTCGCTGTAGGAGCTGTACTAGGGCAAGGAGAAGACAAAAAACTGCATGCAATTTACTACGCTAGTAGAACACTAGACGCCGCCCAGCTAAATTATACAACCACAGAAAAAGAATTGCTAGCCGTAGTTTTTGCTATTGATAAATTTCGATCTTATTTGGTGGGAGCAAAAATAATAGTATACACAGATCATGCAGCAATCCGGTACTTGTTAAGTAAGAAAGATGCTAAGCCTAGATTGCTCAGATGGGTACTTTTACTCCAAGAATTTGACTTGGATATTAAGGATAAAAAAGGAGCTGAAAACTTAGTAGCTGATCATCTCTCCAGGTTAGAACACCTTAAGCCTGAACTTATACCTATAGACGATCACTCTACTTATGAAAGATTAATAGCTGGGATAAACTTAACTGAAGAAGAGACCTATGAGGAAATCTCAACCATGAACAACATACCATGGTACGCAGATATTGTAAATTATCTAGCCGCTGATATCATACCCCCCGACTTAAGCTACCAACAGAAGAAGAAGTTTTTCAGAGATGTTAAACACTTCTTTTGGGATGAACCCCTCCTATTCAAAAGAGGAATAGATAATATATTCCGACGATGTGTGCCGGAGGAAGAAGTAGGCAATGTCATTAAACATTGTCATGCTTCACCTTATGGTGGACATGCAAGCACGTCTAAAACATGCGCCAAAATATTTCAAGCAGGTTTTTATTGGCCTACTGTATGGCGCGATGTCCACACTTACATTACAAAATGTGACCGATGCCAACGCACTGGGAACATCTCAAGACGTGATGAAATGCCTTTAAGAAACATCCAAGAAGTGGAAATATTTGATGTCTGGGGTATAGATTTCATGGGACCTTTTCCTTCCTCAATGGGTAACAAGTATATCCTAGTAGCTGTCGATTATGTCTCAAAGTGGATCGAAGCTGTTGCATCACCCACAAACGATACCAAGGTAGTTATCAAACTGTTTAAGAATATTATTTTTCCTAGGTTTGGAACCCCGAGGTTAGTCATAAGTGATGGAGGATCTCATTTTATATCTAAGATATTTGACAAGCTTCTAAGCAAATACGGAGTAAAACATAGAGTAGCATCACCATATCACCCGCAAACCAGTGGCCAAGTAGAGGTATCGAATAGGGAGATTAAGCAGATCCTAGAAAAAACCGTATCACTATCCAGAAAAGACTGGTCTGGAAAACTTAAAGACGCCTTATGGGCTTATAGAACGGCTTATAAAACCCCTATTGGAACAACTCCTTATCAATTGGTTTATGGAAAGTCTTGTCATTTACCCTTCGAACTAGAACATAAAGCCTATTGGGCCATTAAATCCTTGAATCTAGATTACCTGAAAGCCGGAGAAAAACGTATCCTGGACATTCACAAGCTAGAAGAGCTTCGCTTGAATGCCTATGAGAATGCCATCATATATAAGGAAAGAACCAAGATGTGGCATGATAAAAAAATCATCAAGAAAGATTTCAACATTGGTGATCCTGTTCTCCTATTTAACTCAAGGTTACGACTTTTTCCTGGTAAGCTTCGTTCAAGATGGACAGGTCCATTTGAAGTGTCAAAAGTTCTAAAATCTGGAGCAGTAGAAATCAAAAACAATTCATGTGCTCCATTTGTGGTAAATGGACAAAGACTGAAGCTCTACAAAGGAGGCGATTTGCCTGTTGACTACTCTAGTCATATTCTTATAGACCCACCAATACCCACATAAAGTAAGATCTAATCGTCAAGCTAAACGACATTAAACAAGCGCTGCATGGGAGGCAACCCATGGTTTATTCTTTATTTTATTTTATTTTATTTTAGTAATTTATATATTTTATCTGGACTAATTTCTTGTGTTTATATTTTCAGGATGCATCACCCCGATGGTATGGTTGTGATTTTCAGAGATGAAGCGCAAAAGGCCCGATTTGCTACCTTATCTGCTAGACCTATGGTACCCACTAGGTACCCCGATCAGAGCTGCATGGAGGCACTCGGGATTGAGCCAAGTATTCGGTATTTATGCAACCAACTTAGCTGGGATTCTTATGCCGATGATGTCCACAAAACCTACAGGAACCTTACTCTGGAGTTTCTTAGCTCTATGGACTATAATCCACGAGTAGGTGAAGGAGATGAGCGAGGACGCCTGAGTTTCAGATTGTTTGGCACCGAGTATACCCTGACCACCAAAGAATTTGGGGATTTGCTTGGTTTCCAAACTGGACCGACCGCTATAACTGAGTTCCCATTGAGTTGCTACATGGACAGAGACATTGACAAATTTTGGCAGGACATTACTGATAGAGCCAGTCTTGACCCCTCTACCCAGCTGTCCCGGAAGATCCATAACCCGGCCTTCCGATACTTCGAGATGATTCTATGCCACACTTTCTTTGGGAGGAGTTACTGTGACCACTTGGTCACCGCTGAGGAGATCCTTTTCTTATACTGTGCTAGTCAGTCCAGACCTATAGCTAGTGGAGGTTTTCTGATAGAGAGCCTCGAGCAGACTGCTCGATCCGCTGTAGGGCTCATTCATTCCGGAGGGAATGTGACACAGATAGCTTCTGCTTTGGGTTTAGACAGTATGATAGCACAGCTGACCCCATATTGTGGATATACTTTTCTGGATTTAGACTTTTGCATGGATCGTGGGTTCATGAGGAGGGCCTCTTTCCACCCATATCGGTACAGATTGCTTATCAATGACCAGACAGTTTACACCTTCACCATGCCAGACCCTCAGATGACTTGTGTTTCCAACTCTGCTAACTGGAACTATTCTGTAGAAGGTTGGGGTGAGATATCAGAGTACACTCCAGAATACACTCCTGCCTCCGAAGAGTACACTCCAGAATACACTCCTGCTTCCGAAGATCTCACTCCAGAATACACTCCTGCTTCTGAAGATCCCACTCAGGACTACACTCCTGCCTCCGAGGACTCCGCTCCAGATCACACATCCCGACCCGAGGTTACACATACTACTATTCTTACTAATAACCTCAGCTTGCAGGAACCTGATATTCGCACTCTATTGACTGCTATGCGCACTGAGATAACCACTCTCCGCAATGAGGTGGCTGACCTTCATTTGCAGTTGGAAGTGAATGATGTTACCTTCGCTGGTGAGTTAGATGAATTAGCTCACGAGGTGGCAGAGATTCGACGCCAGCTGACTGAGCTGCGTGGCCCAGACACTCCTGCAGAGCATCCTACCGGTTGGAAATAGATCTGTATTGTTCACAAGATATCTAGTTTCAGTATTATTCGTATTATGTTGATTTACTTTTCAGACTCATTTTTATTTTTGCATTATCTGTTTCCTGAGTTGTTAATATTTATTTTGATGACCCAATATCCGTACCTATATCTATATATATATATATATATATGCATATGTTTTATTTATTTACTAATGTTTTTGTTTTTCTAGGTCACCATAGTTTTAATATAAAAATAAAATAAATAAACATGTGTATATGTATTCACGTACATATATGCACATTTATAAGAAAAATAGGTACACCTCCAGAAATTGAAGATAATGGCGAGGAAGAAAAAGCCCAATGGAAAGAAAGCCAGGCCAGCCCAACTGACCTCGACCTCACCGCGCCCGCGGTAGGCCCTGCCGCGCCCGCGGTGACGCAACGGTCACCTAACGGCTAGTAGCTCGTTTTTCCCCCCATTTTACCACTTTTTCAATTCCCAATCCCATTTTCTTCCAATTTTAACCCACTTTATCACCCATACCAACCCACTACATTTATTTCCATTATTTTCATCATAAATATTTACAACCACCATTTTCTTTCTTCCCTTCCTATACATACCCCCTACTATATCATTTTCTTCCTCACACCTTCATTACTTCTACATCCCATTCTTTCTCTCTTTTTACCCACAAGAAAATCCTATGGAATATCACGGTTACATTTTACGTGGTGGTCAAGCCGGAGAAAGGCAACTAAAGCGGCTTGAAAAATTGCTGACAACACCAATACACTCTACCAGGTATATCGATGAAAACTGTCTATATTCATTAGGTATATACCATAGTGTATTCTTCCTTCTAGATAAAATAGGTATGCATGATATTTTTGCTACTCAAGCACCAACCTACCCTAGGCTGACGTTTGAGTTTTTAAGTTCTTTAATTTATAACGTCTCCCCTAACACTGCTAGCACCGTAGGTGGAGTCAAATTTAGAATGTTTAATGTCGAATATGATTACTCCACTGACGGTCTAGCCGCCATGTTAGGATTGCCTTATGGGGATGGTGCCATTTGTGAAGCACCTTTAGACACGGATTGGGCATTTGAAGCATTTTGGGCCAGAATTACTAAACAAAATGCAACATCTTTTGATGGCCTTCTTGCTTCTCACATCCACAATCCTGCCCTTCGTGTCTTTAGATTTCTTTTAGCATCCACCATCTTTGCTCGGGAAAACCCAAACAAGGTGAATGCTAAAGAATTAATTATCATGCAGAGCTGCCTCACAGACACCAAAGTTAATCCCGTCCCATTCATGATTGCCCACATGCACCATGTTTTAAGAAAAGGTGGGCCGATTTCCTTTGGTGGACTGATTACCACTATTGCCCGTGCCATAGGATTGGATACGGAACTTGCCACCCTAGAACCACTTCCTCCTCGGATTGCAAATCTTAAATTTTTCAGGGATATGCGTTTATGCAAGACGAGGAAGGAAGGTGGTTACTTCCTAATGGTTGGAGGTGCTGCTGTACCCAGTGTTGTTATGCCTTGCACCCGTCGTACTGATATTCGATTTGAGCGTAACTGGAACTACGATCTCAACGCTCCTGCTTTTATTGGTCCGTTGCCCCCAAATCTACCTTTACATGAGGGTAACAACACTGATGATGAGTACGATTTCCAAACAGAGGAACCACCCCATTTTTCACCTCCACACACGGCACCTTCTACCTCTAACCCACATGCAGGTACAACTCCTAGCTTCCATGTCACTGAGGACATGTGGCGTGAGCATATGGCCCGAGAGGCCCAGAGGGACACCCTCCTTGCTACCTTGCAGCAACAGGCGGCCGACAACATGGCCTTCATGCAAGCGTCCCAAGAACAAAATGCTAGCTCTCTGCGCACTATTATGGAAAGTCAGCTGGCTTTCCAGAGAGAACAACACCTACACCAGACCACATACGCTCGTCACTTCTAATTGATGGAGGCAACCCAAGGCACCCTCATTGGTCGGACCCAAGAGCTACAAGCGGCAAATGCCGCCTTGTCAGAGAGAATGGAGCAGCTTGTTTTGGACCGAGATAGCCGCCGTCGCAGCCGTAGCCGCCGTTCCGGTCGTACCAACCAGGATGGTGAAGGTCCTAGTGGCCCCCACTAGTGTTTTCAGGTACCTCCTCCTACCTTATTTTGGAACATTGAGGACAATGTCTGATTTAAGTGTGGGAGGAGCATTTATCGCTTTTATTTCCCATTTTTCGCTTTTATTTTTCGCTTTTATTTTCCGTTTTTCCTGCTTTTATTTCCCTTCCGCATTTTTCCTTTTTTCGTAGTTAATAAAATGCATGTGATAGGCGAGTCTTTCTGCGTAGTGTACCCTTTCATTTCCCCCACCTTTTAGCCTTACAAAATTTTTATTTTTCAAAGATTTATGGTTGTTTTTAAGGATTTGGGCTATGAGACAGGTCCTAGATAGGGTCTGTTTCTCGGACACTCACTTTTTGAAAAATTCGTTATCATTTTTACACCATAAGCCTTTTTGAATATTTAGATTAGATCCTTTCTCCCCAATATGCTATGATTTTGAATAAAACTGTACAAATAGGTCTTCAAGTAGTTTATCTTAGCAGTCAGCTCCGGCCTAAGCATGCTCTAAGTGTGGGATCGATGAATATAAGTGGATGATCTCTATTTTTGCCTTAAAAGTTACAAAATAAAGTATGAATACGACTACGAGTTGGGTGATCCTCACAAAGATTACTTAACTCAAGAAAGATTGTAAACACTAACAAAAACAAAGAAAAAATATATATAAGGCATATCTGTTGTAGTTGGTTCAGAGGTATCTGGTGCTGAACTTGGTAGGGCGGACTACGGTCCGATCCCCCGCAACTGCAAATGGGTAAAATAAAAAGGGATTAAACCAACTCTTGTACCAGAATCCCATCACTTGAGATCAGAGTCACTAACCGGTCACTACACCATGAGTATGTACGGATAACGGGCTTAATGTGATTGCGCCTGAATGAAAAAGGACCTCGTACAAAAAGAAGTCTTAGCATAGTAAGGATATTTGGATCAATCTGTATACTTATGAGGTTTATGTCCGCATTTCTGCGAGTAGTGTAATTACGATACCCTTGATTCAGATAGTTAGTGCCTGACAACACACCCTTACTCAGACTTAGAAGCCCTCTTTGCCCAAAACCTGTATACACCATAAATTTCTTTCATCCACTTTTAAGAGTTGTTGCTTGAGGACAAGCAAAGGTCTAAGCGTGGGAGGATTTGATCGCACTAAATCGCACTATGTTTCTGACTCGAATATCACATGTTTTCCTTAGTTTTTATTGTCATTTTCTCGTATTATGTTCCTTTTTCCTTTGTTTTCAGGATTCTTGTCATTTCAGAGCCTTCTGTGAAGAAACGAGCCAAAACGCCCAGAAATTAGGGTTTTTCAAGATATTTTGCACTTATGGCGTTCAGCACCGCGCTGGCTACAGGAAACGCGATGACGTGGCCCACTTTCACCCAGAGATCAACTGCCACGTTCCCATGATGTGGCGGTTCCAGGCGCCGCGCCCGCGGCCACCCTCACCGCGCCCGCGGCCTTCACAAAAAGGTTCCCGCTCAAAAGAAGTTAAGGGACATGCTGGTCCTTACGCACCTCAAAGTTCCTCTATAAATAGCTTTCGATTCTCATTCTTTAGTTTCATCCAAGCTTAGTACAATCTTAAGCCATATACTATCAGTTTCTGTAAAGTGATAATCTCTTCACATCGGGGAGTTATTGCGGTGTAGATTGAGTTGTAATCGAGTCTTGGAGCACTTTGGTTGAAGTTTATCATACCGGCCTTACTTTTCCGTAGATTTGTATCAGATTCAAGTCTCCGACCGGAGCAAGGTTCTAATTTATTGCATTTCTTTATTTAATTGCTCTTATCATAGTCTACACGTTTTATAGACTTTAAATGCTCTTACCATAGTCTACACGTTTTATAGACTTTAAATGCTCTTACCATAGTCTACACGTTTTATAGACTTTAAATGCTATTACCATAGTCTACACGTTTTATAGACTTTAAATGCTCTTATCATAGTCTACACGTTTTATAGACTTTAAATGCTCTTACCATAGTCTACATGTTTTATAGACTCGCACTTATTATGTCTGGCTAAACTATAAAGGTTAGGATGTAATGATTGTCATCGTGGTTGTGTTCCAATTATCATGCTAGTGAAAATACTCTGGGGATGTTTTGCTTCTAACTTAAGTCAATTGTGTTTTAATGTTTATTGGGTAAGATCGAAAGCCGTCCAAACTAATGATACGACTTGATTATTATTTAACCAAACAAAAAGAGCGACAGCCGTTGATTGGTTAAATAGGAATCATTGACCTTTTTAGAAAACGATTTTGAAACTATTTTCGGACGCGTTTGTAGGTTTGAAATCTGACTCTTGGTCAAAAGCCAAAAGTCTCTTTAAGTTAATCTTTCCGAGTAAGATCACTTTTCTGTTAAGTCAAAACTATCAATTTCTTAAAAATAGGTTTACCTCTTTAACGCGGAAGGCACCCTTTATATGTGACAATAAAGGAATTTAATTTAAAGAGTAAACTCGGTTCTTAGTAGTCAAAAGCTACAAGTTCCCGTTAAACTGATTCTTTGCTATCAATAGAAAATACTGCCCCATAAGTAGGTTCATCTACGCATGACCGGACCAACATCTGATTACATGATTTACATTCCAACCTGTCTTTTAAACTGTTATTTCCCTCGCTCATTTACTTTGTGCACTGCACTCACATCAATATCCTTATTCGCCTTAGATAAGCACCTTAGCAATAGAGTTGATAGATTGACAATTGGTCTCTGTGGTTCGATAATCTTATATATTACTTCGATAGGCTGTACACTTGCAGTACTACATTTAGGCTATACGTTACAGATTAAACACCCATCAGTGTACCTTAGGATTAGATCACTTGTGTTTTCAATTGTATGCTTTGTATGCTTTAAATTTTGTGGGCTTGTATCGGAGTTTATAGATCCTAACCCGGATCTGGGGTACCCTTTTTAGGTAAGTAGCAGTAAACTGTGAGGGATCTGTCCGGCGTAGACCGACACGGATGAAGCAGTAGCTACGTTGGTGTGGCACCTTAGTCTGTACCGATATCCCTTGTGTTGAAACGAGGAGAATATGGGTCTTCTAAGGAGTCATTAAGCACCAACTGACCTTAGAACCTTAAATTGACCAACTTGGCCATAGAACAGTAGCAATATGCTACGCTCATTGAGACTAAACTCTCACGATGGTTCCGGCTGCAAGAAAAGGTTGCTAAGCTGGAATTATGACCGATTGAGGGTAGTCAGTGATATTGAGATCCTCTAGAACCCGGTTACTGTTTTTTAGGACAGGTCTTAACCAACTGAAACTGAAAGAGGGTAGTACCTGAACTTCATGACAGCCTGAAATCTAAGGGCTCTTTTGTGTGACTTGTGTGTGCCTTTACCATGTTTGCCTTTTGTGAATATTTGTGGTATGCCTTTACCATGACATCATAACATCATAACATTGCATACATCTTGCATAAGGACTAACCTATTTCAAAGACAAGAGGGTTTCATCTTTGCTCTGTTTTGTAGGACATCATGATGCCCATGCGTAGGAATACTATCCGGATCCAATTTGTTCAAGTACCTACTCTACTTAAAGAGTTGGTTGTCAGGATTCCAAACACTACTTCCTTCATCAAGAGGCATGGTTCTCTTCTCAGTTTAGTCACCTCAAAGTTGGACGAACAAATGATGAGCGTCTTGGTCCAGTTTTATGATCCTCTATATCATTGCTTCACCTTTCAAGACTTCCAGCTGGTTCCTACCCTGGAAGAATTCTCTGAGTTGCTTGGTATCTCTGTTTTGGAGCAGACTCCATTTACTGGTTGGGAAAAGACTCTCAAGCGTGAAGAGATTGCTGCAGCCCTTCACTTGACCAAAGAGGAGGTAATGGCCAACTGGGAAACTAGAAGCGGAGCTAAGGGTTTTTTGGCTAAGTTTCTGGTTGACAAAGCTAATTACTTTTGGGATGGCTTAGACTTCAAAGCGTACGAGGACATTCTTGCTCTCTTGATCTATGGTCTGGTATTGTTTCCAAATCCTGACACTTTTGTTAATGTTAATGCCATAAAGATCTTCATCTCTCGGAACCCTGTACCCACTCTCTTGGGTGATATCCTTCATCAGCTCTATACTCGTACTGCCCGAAAGCGGGGAACTTTGATGTGCTGTGCTCCTTTATTGTCGAGGTGGTTTATTTCGCACCTCCCTAAATCCGTGCTGAAGAACGAAGAAGGAATGGGCTAGGCTCATAGGGTAATGTCTCTTACTAATAATGACATTATCTGGACTCTCAAAGGCTTGGATGAGGTGACTGTCATTGATCATTGTGGAGAGTATCCTAATGTTCCATTGATCGGAACCCATGGAGGAATTTCTTATAACCCATGTTTAGATCTCTGCCAGTTTGGAAGAGTAAAAAGAGAAGGGCCTCATGAGATGTTGATACCTCATATCATCTTTGATTTTCAGGGAGATAGCGACGAGCTGCGTCGTAGATTCATCAGGGCTTGGGATAGAGTTCACAAATCTAACACACATGAGTTAGGGCCAAAGACTTCTCTGCCAATGGAACCATATCTCAGATGGGTCTGCATCCGTGCCCAGAAGTTAGGTATGCCATACGAAGCTGTCAGGCCTATTACTCTTGAAGTTGCTGATAAAGACGGGTTTGTTCCAACTATTTTCCATCCTCATACGCCCACTGATATTGGCACACTGAAGAGGTCTTGGACGCAACTGCGGGAAGAACGGGATTCTTATCGGGAGAGGTTCAATGAACAAGAACAGAAGATCCAGAAGCCGACTAAGCAACTGGAGAACGAGAGGATCCTGAATGATTATATCCGCACTGAGAAGAAGAGGCCATGTGAGCATTGATGGACCTTGGATGATTTCTTTTACAGTTTTTATTTACTTTTCAGTATTTCCATTCTTGTAACGCCTAAGGGAAATTTGTTGAACAATTTAAATTCTGAAGTTAAATCTAATAAAGTGTGTTTCCTTTCTTGTTTACAAGTTTGAATCCCGATTGTCTTTGAAATCATAAATCATACGCATTTCATCTCATGCACTTCATAAACAGGTACCTTTTTACAGGTCTCTTATCTTCTTCGCTGTTTATTTCAGCAATGATCATGTCTGCTGAAACTTCCACTGAGCAAGCTATCAAGACCCTCCAGGCCCAGAATGCCCAATTTCAAGAGTTGGTCATGAGTCTAGCTAAGGGTCAGCAGGACTTGAAGACCCTGATTCTGAAAGAGAGGAAGAAGAAGAAGAAGAAGAGGACCGTCCTACTTAATACCAGATGCAGGTTTGGAAACGGGCTGCAAGATGAAGTTGATCTGACCACCCCATCTGGAGAGAAAGACAGTCCACAAGAAAGGAGGGCTCCTAGCCCTATGGTCTCCGACAACGAGACAGACTATGATGAAGAACAGTATCCTCCTGCTGAGGATAAGTACAAACAGCTGGAAGACCGTTTGAACGCTATGGAAATACAGAAAGTGCCCGGTCTGGACTTCGGAGATCTGGGTCTATCATCTGGGGTGGTGATTCCCCATAAGTTCAAGGCACCTGCCTTTTCCAAGTATGACGGAGTTTCCTGTCCAAAGTTGCACCTCCGGTCGTATGTGAGGAAGATCCAACCTTACATTGCTGATAAGAACTTGTGGATCCATTTATTTCAAGACAGTCTTTCAGGGACTCAGCTTGAGTGGTTCTATCAGTTGGATGGAGCCAGTATCTGCAGCTGGGAGGATTTGGCTGCTGCGTTCTATAGGCAGTATCAATATAACTCCGACCTTGCTCCTACACTTACCCAACTCCAGGGCATGTCAATAGGGACGGGTGAAGGATTTAAAGAGTATGCTCAAAAATGGAGAGACCTGGCCGGAAGGGTGCAACCACCTTTGGCTGATCGTGAACTGGTTGATATGTTTCTGGGGACCCTGTCTGGTCCGTTCTTTAATCATCTGATTGGAAGCTCCTCATCCGGATTTACAGACCTCATCTTAACTGGTGAGAGGATTGAAGCGGGTATTAAAGCTGGGAAGATACAGAAGGGTGCCTCATCGAGCACCGAGAAGAAACCATTCAAGAAAGAGTCCAGTGCTGTCTACAGTTCAAGAAGACAGAGCAGACCTGAACACCGCCAAGCTGTCAATGCGGTTGTTATTTCAAAACCTGCTGGTACTCCTCAGCATCACAACCAACAAAGGGAAGAGAGACCTTGAAGGCAATTCACTCGTCTCAGCATGACTTTGTCCCAGATATTGCCACAATTGCTGAGTACCAATCTGGTGACTCTAAGAGAAGTTCCAAAGAATCAAAATACTGCATCACCGAAGTATAACCCTAACCCTCGCTGTGCTTATCACTCTGATATCCCGGGGTATAATACAGATGATTGTTGGAGTCTGAAAAACAAGGTTCAAGGCCTAATCGATGCAAAGGAAATTGAATTTGAGGCGCCCGAGAGGCCTAATGTTGTGACTGCTCCCATGCCCAAGCATGGAGTGAATGCTGTAGAGGAAGAATTGTTCGTAGTTTCTGTGGATGATGTTATTACCCCTATGATGACTATCAAGAAGAACCTATTGCTAGCCGGTTTATTTCCGGGCTGTGGTGAAGGTTGCCCTATGTGTTCTGCTTTACCTGCTGGTTGCCCATCTCTGAAGTCAGGTGTCCAGAACCTGATGGATAGTAAAGAGATTCTTTTTGAGAAGACTGCTGTTCCACCCGTTCATTCTAAAGAAGTTTCAATCATTACCATTTTCGACGATTCTTCCAAGGCTCCCTCGAGGACGCCTGTTAGAATTACATCTGTTCCGAAGACCGCACCTATAATCATCACTATTCCGGGACCAATCCCCTATACATCTGACAAAGCTGTCCCTTGGCACTATAGGGCAGATGTTTATGTTCTTGGAGTTAAGCAAGAGTTCGGTGCTGATACCGGCGTCAGCAATGTTACAGGACCTGCTAAAGTCACCCGCAGCGGTAGACTTTTCTCACCTGATATTGCTCCACCAGCCGTCCGAAGACCCGTTGTCAGTAAGCCTGCAAGTATACCTAATGTTGTTCCTGATCAAACTCCTATCCTTCCCCCTGTCACCGAGTCATCTAACGCTCGGAGCAAAGGAATCACCACTGATATGCATGCCCAGACGGAGGCACCAAAGACAATCACTGTTGAAGCTTCGAAACAGGAAATGGAAGAGATTCTGAAGATCATTAAGAAGAGTGATTATAATGTGGTTGAGCAACTGGGGCAAACCCCATCCAAGATTTTCATGTTGTCATTGCTGTTGTGTTCAGAGGCCCATGCCAAGGCCCTGATTACCTTCCTGAAGACGGCCCACGTGCCACAAGAGACATCAGCTGATCAATTTACCGATTGTGTGGCCAATTTAACTGCTGATAATGGTTTGGGTTTCTCCGACGCTGATCTGACTCCTAAAGGGAAGAACCATAATGATGCCCTGCATGTCTCCATTGAATGCAGGGGAACTACTCTTGCACATGTGTTGGTTGACACTGGTTCCTCGTTGAACGTCTTGCCCAAGAAAGCTCTAGATAGGCTGGATTGCGAAGGTTTGGAGCTAAAGCCAAGTAACATTGTTGTTCGGGCCTTTGATGGGTCTAAGAGGATGGTGCATGGTGAAGTTGATATTCTAATCAAAGTTGGTTCTCAGGTCTTCAATTCTACATTCTACGTGATGGACATTCGGCCATCCTATTCTTGTTTGCTGGGTCGTCCGTGGATCCACAAAGTTGGAGCCGTAACCTCAACGCTCCACCAGAAGTTGAAGTACCCGGTCAGGGGGAAGATTGTGACAGTACAAGGGGAGGAGGAATACATGGTCAGCCACCTTAACTCGTTCTGGTATGTAGATATGGATGGGGAGTTCATTGAGACCCCATTTCAACACTTTGAAGAGGTTCCTCAGACACTGGCATCAGCTGAAACTGTGATTGAAGATTCTCCTATGAAGATGGCTTCCTTAAAGGATGCCCGGGCTGTTATTGAGAAGGGTGAGTATGCAAACTGGGGCCGACTTCCCGATTTCACTCAGAAGACTAACAAGTTTGGGTTGGGTTTCACTGCAGAAGCTCAAAGGGCTGTTCGAAGTGCAAGGAATGGAAGACCTCTTGTGTTCATCAGCAACTCGGGAATAAATGCCATCGAAGATGACGTGGAGGAATCTGAATTCGACAGCTGGATCTATCCTATGACCAACGGTGGACCAAACAATTGGACAGCAAAGGATTTCATCCCTATTACTTTTGTTACTCAGTAATGAAGCTTTTTGTTTTAAATTTGTAACAGACAATATTGTGAAACTTTTTTGGCCCGGTGTCTTACCCGGAACATCGTGGCTTCATTTGTAAGGGCTTTTGTGTGCCACTTTCATATATCATTAATAAAAGCATTGGACGTTTTGCATTTCAAATTTTGCGCTCCTTGTCTTTCTTTATTATATATTGCAAAACATCTATTTTACACACACTCACATATACAGGTCTCAATCCACTCTGGATCTCGCTGGTAACGACTCTGCTACTGCCAGTTATGACTTCGAAAATCTGATCAACTTAGCCGAAGACGAAGGTGAAGATGATTGCGAAGTGCCTGGTGAGCTTTCAAGACTGCTACTTCAGGAAGAGAGGGCCATTCAGCCACATGAAGAGCTAGTGGAAACAGTGAATCTGGGTACTGAGACAGACAAAAAGGAAGTCAAGATCGGTGCAAATCTGGAGCTTAGTGTAAAGCAGCGGTTGATTCAGATGTTGCATGACTACATGGAAATCTTTGCCTGGTCTTACGAAGATATGCCTGGGTTAGATACCGACATTGTGGTTCATCGCCTGCCTACCAAGGAAGACTGCCCTCCGGTAAAACAGAAGGTTCGCCGTATGCGTCCAGAGATGTCTGAGAAAATCAAGGCCGAAGTTATGAAACAATTTGACGCTGGTTTTCTAGCAGTAACTTCTTACCCTCAGTGGGTTGCCAATGTGGTTCCGGTACCGAAGAAGGATGGTAAGGTCCGAATGTGTGTTGATTACAGGTATTTGAACAGGGAAAGCCCTAAGGATGACTTCCCTCTACCTCACATCGACGTTCTGGTTGACAATACTGCTCAGCATAAGGTATTCTCCTTTATGGATGGTTTCTCCGGTTATAATCAAATCAAGATGGCTCCTGAAGACATGGAGAAGACCACTTTTGTTACCCAGTGGGGTACCTTTTGTTACAAGGTCATGCCATTTGGGTTGAAGAATGCTGGGGCAACATATCAGCGTGCCATGGTTGCTTTATTTCATGACATGATCCATCATGAGATTGAAGTATACGTCGATGATATGGTTGCGAGGTCCCAAACTGAGGAGGAACACCTTGACCATCTACAGAAGCTGTTTGACCAGTTGAAGTTATACAAACTGAGGTTGAACCCGAACAAGTGCACCTTCAGGGTGAGGTCTGGCAAACTGCTAGGCTTCATCGTTAGTGACAAAAGTATTCAAGTGGACCCTGCCAAGGTGAAAGCCATACAAGAGATTCCAGCTCCCAAGACAGAGAAAGAGGTCAGAGGCTTTCTAGGACGTCTGAACTACATTGCCCGATTCATCTTGCACCTAACTGCTACTTGTGAGCCAATCTTCAAACTGCTGAAGAAAGATCAAGTGGTACGTTGGAACGATGAATGCCAGGCCGCTTTCGAAAGAATTAAAGAGTATCTCCAGGAGCCACCCATTCTGATGCCACCAGTGGAAGGGAGACCTCTAATTTTATACTTGACCGTACTTGACAACTCAATGGGGTGTGTGCTGGGTCAACATGACGAGTCTGGCCGAAAAGAGAATGCTATTTATTACCTTAGCAAAAAGTTTACCGACTGTGAGACCCGATACTCACTGCTCGAGAAAAATTGCTGCGCTTTGGCATGGGCTTCTCGCTGGCTGAGACAGTATATGTTGACTCACACTACTCTGTTGATTTCAAAGATGGATCCAATCAAGTATATCTTCGAAAAGCCTGCCTTGTCCGGAAGAATAGCAAGATGGCAGATGATCTTGACTAAATATGACATCCAGTACACGACTCAAAAAGCAATCAAGGGAAGTGTATTGCCAGACCATTTGGCACATCAGGAAGTGGATGATTACTAGTCTATGAACTTTGAATTTCCAGACGAGAATATCATGTTCATAACTGATTGTGAAACACCTGGACCGGATGAAGGACCTGAGGAAGGATCCCTATGGTCTATGCATTTTGATGGAGCTTCAAATGCTTTGGGTAATGGCATTGGCGTTGTGATCATATCTCCTAAAGGCTCTCATACTCCGTTTAACGCCCGGCTGTGTTTCAACTGCACCAACAACATGGCGGAGTATGAAGCATGCATTATGGGTCTTCGAGCTGCAATTGACCTAAGGATTAAGTTTCTAAGTGTCTTCGGAGATTCCGCTCTCATGATCAGTCAGATCAAAGGAGAGTGGGATACGAAACACCCAAATCTTATTCCTTACAAGGAGTATGTATTGACGTTGCTTCCCCATTTCGAGGAGATAACCTTCGAACACTTCCCAAGAGAGGAGAATCAATTGGCGGACGCGCTAGCTACGATGTCTTCTATGTTCAAAGTCAAGTGGGACAATGAGGCTCCCCGGATCATTATTTGGAAATTGGATGAACCTGCACATTGCTGTGATCTTGAGACTGAAGAGATAACAGAAAAACCTTGGTATCATGAAGTGAAGAGGTACCTTGAAGCTCAAGAATACCCCGAGGGTGCATCTGTTAATGACAAGAAGTTTCTAAGAAGGTTCGCGGAAAAGTTCTTCATCAGCAATGGCATTCTTTACAAACGTAACCATGACTCAACCTTACTACGTTGCGTGGATAAAATTGAAGCAGAAAGGATCATGGCAGAGCTGCATGAAGGTTCTTTCGAAACTCATTCCAGTGGACATACCATGGCAAAGAAAATCCTTCGGGCAGGATATTACAGGTCCACAATGGAAGTCGACTGTTATCAGCATTCTCGGACATGTCATAAGTGCCAGGTCTATGCTGATAAGGTGCATGTTCCTCCAGTTCCTCCGAATGTTTTGACGGCACCTTGGCCTTTTGCAATGTGGGGCATTGATATGATTGGCGAGATCAGACCTACGGCATCCAACAAGCATCGTTTCATCCTAGTAGTGATTGATTACTTTATGAAGTGGGCTGAAGCAGCTTCCTTTGCTACCGTAACCAAGAACGTCGTGGCACGGTTCATTCGGCACAACCTGATCTGTCGATACGGTGTACCGGAGAGGATCATTACGAACAATGGTACCAATCTTAACAACAAGATGATCACTGAGCTCTACGAGCAATTCAAGATACAGCATCATAACTCTTCTCCATACCGGCCGAAGATGAATGGGGCTGTAGAAGCAGCTAATAAGAACATTAAGAAGATTGTGCAGAAGATGACAATGACATACAAAGACTGGCATGAGATGTTACCATTTGCTCTTCATGGGTACCGTACCTCAGCACGGACTTCAACAGGGGCAACACCCTATTCCTTGGTTTATGGCATGGAGGCAATCTTGCCCATTGAAGTTCAGATACCCTCTCTTCGGATCATGAAGGATGCAGGTTTGAGCGAAGACGACTGGATCCAGACCCGACTTGATCAATTGAATCTAATCGATGAAAAGAGACTTACTGCTATTTGTCATGGTCAGACGTACCAAAAACGAATGATCAAGGCATTTAACAAGAAAGTCAGACGACAAGAGTATCAAGTTGGGAACCTGGTAATCAAGCGCATTATTCTACCTCAAGGTGATCCCAGGGGCAAATGGACCCCTACTTACGAAGGGCCATTTGTGGTTAAGAACATCTTCTCAGGAGGAGCGATGATTTTAACCACCATGGATGGTGACGACCTTCCTCACCCCGTCAATGCAGACATAGTAAAAAGATACTACGCATAATCAAAGACCCGTTAGGTTAACTGGCCTAGGCAAAAATAAGGGCTTCCCGGCGAACCAAAAGGGTTCGGGCAAAAATAAGGGATGAAAATTTAAAAAAAAAATCTCTGTACACCCGGCAAGTCGAAAACCTGAAAAGGCGGCTTGGGCAAAAATGGGTATCCCGGTGGACTGAAAACCCGAAAGGGCAGTCCAGGCAAAAGATAAGGATTAAAGCGTAACACTATGTCTCATTGGATCACCTCGCATCCGGACTTCGGTATCAACTATCAGGCTCGGACGACGCCAGTCAATCAGATTCATCTTCAACTAATCAGCAAAGTGATGAGATGCTTGAAGATATAAAGGCAATAGAAGAGTTGGAACCCAGTGGGACTATTCACATAGTTGTTTTGTTTTCTTTTCACAAATTGTATAAATCCTGTTGGTTCGGCGGCGTTCTCTTACTAGGACGTCAGCCTCTTATACAAAACGCCTATTTACAGGCCAAACTTCAAAAATCAATACAAATTCATTTTCAGACAAATTTCAAACTGTTTTCCCTTTATCTGTTTTGTTTTGCAAAGAACGTCCAATGTTCATTTTTGATATATGCATTTGACATTAATTGCTGCTCATAAATATTTACATGCGAAACAAAGGACTAATTACGGGTGATATCAGAAACAGGGGCAATAAGATTTGTCCGAGCTGTCTAGTTGCTCTGTCCACCAAGGCACCGAGGTATATTCAGTTGAAGAATATGGCTAAGATACCTTCACTCCCCGCAGAATAAAAACAGTAATGGTAGCTCTCCCCACTGAGACTTGCAACCATGAACAAATCAGCAAGACTCTTCCCAAGCAGAGTTGATCTACCGTCAGCCCGAAAAGGCTTGGTATCCCCAAAAGGTCTTAATATTCCTCAGCGGAGTATAAGAATGTTCCCCAGCGGAATACAAGATACCCCCATTGGAGCCATTTCCCCAGCGCAGTCTAAAAAAGCTTCCCCGCCAGGATTAAGTCATCTTACCCAGTAGATTCTGGAAACTCATCCCCTACAGAGTACAAAATAAAACTCCCCAGCCAAATTCAGAAGGTTATCCTCACAAGAGTCTAACTGGGTTATCCTCAGCGAGTTGCAACTGAAAGATCATCCCTAGCGAAGTGCTTTCTTTCCCCAAGCAGGACTTTTATCCTCAACAGATTCAATATCGCCGGTAACGGTAATCCATCCCCAGCGGAGTTCATCATTGAAATCCCCAACAGAGCTTATCAACGGAATCCCCAGCGGAGCTCATCGTTAAAATCTCAGCAAAGTATCTCTTCCCCACAGAGTATTTCCCCTCGGAGTAATCTCTTCATCATGTTTATCCCCCAACGGAGTTCTTTTCTCCTAACAGGTTTATCCTTGCAATCATCTTCGTTCGTCATCCCCGGTGGAAACTAAGAACTCAACTCTATTCTCCAGCAGCTCCGGGATTAATTTTCCTCAGTTAAAACATTACATTTCCATACATCATGATACATGCATAAACACATCATACCACACAATCTCATTTATGTTGAGAACATCATTGCTTGATCCATATCATGCATTGCGTATGACTGACCCTTACCTTTCAGGAAGGGTGCAGTTAAATTCTCATCCATATCAAAAGGCCTTCTCTGGTCCAGTTAAATCTATTCCTAAAGATTTTTCTGATGCCGATCCAGTTGAAGATATTCCAAGACTTTCTCTGGTCCAGTTAAATCGATTCCTAAAGATTTTTCTAATGCCGATCCAGTTGAAGATATTCCAAGACTTTCTCTGGTCCAGTTAAATAAATTCCTAAAGATTTTTCTGATGTCGATCCAGTTGAAGATATTCCAAGAGTTTCTCTGGTCCAGTTAAATCGATTCCTAAAGATTTTTCTAACGCCAATCCAGTTGAAGATATTTCCAAGACCTCCTCTAAATCAGTTAAATCGATTCCTAAAGATTTTTCTGAGGCGAAGCCAGTCAATGGAGACAAAATCAGTTAAATCGATTCCTAAAGATTTTTCTGAGGCGAAGCCAGTTAATGGAGACAAAATCAGTTAAATCGATTCCTAGAGATTTTTCTGAGGTGAAGCCAGTCAATGGAGACAAAATCAGTAAAATCGATTCCTAAAGATTTTTCTGAGGCAAAACCTGTCAATGGAGACAACTTGTCAAAGGAGACACCCCTGTCAATAGAGACAACCTGTCAATGGAGACAACTCGTCAAAGGAGACACCCCGTCAAAAGAGACAACCTGTCAATGAAGACAAAACTACCTACCAACAATCTCCAAATGGCATCTGTAAGCCCATTCCCGACATCACAATGCTGATACTACACCATGCGAGTGCAAATTTCTGGGTACTCTAGTGTTCAATTATCTTCCACCTTCGGACCACGAAAAGCTCGAAAGTCAATCTATACCCTCAGGTTTAAGAAAATTGAACAGGGGCAACTGTTGCACCCCAAAATTTGCCCTCTCATGTTTTCCAAAGTCTCCCCCCTGCATGGTTGATCACAAACTCTTGCCTAAGGAAAAAGAAAATTTTTGAGTGGTACTTTAAGTACCTTTCGATTTGCATTCTGAAAGACCCTTCGATTGGTGTTCTGAAGGAGCCTTTCGATTGGCATTTTGGACAAGCACTTCGATTGGCATTCTGAAAGGCACTTCGATTGGTGTTCTGAAGGAGAATTTCGATTGGCATCCTGAAAGACACTTCGATTGGTATTCTGAAGGAGCATTTCGATTGGCATGAACAAGCATTTCGATTGGCATGGACAAGCATTTCGATTGGCATTATGTCAAGGCCTTCGATTGGCATGCCAAGGGAACCTTCGATTCAGTATTGCGTCCAGGCAGCTTCGACAGGGCCATTTGAAGAACTCCTTCCAGGCCATTTGAAAGAGGCCATCAAGAGGGCACTCAAACATATCCAGGTACACTGAACATGAGAAAATTGCATGTTCCCCTTGCAAATATAGAAATAATTAAATGCTGATTGTGGATTTAATTCCTGAGTTAAAGGCCAGATTCTTGCCTTTTCTGTTCCTAAAGAGCTGATTCGACCAGAGTGATTCTGTGCAACTCAATACCATTCGAAGAAGCATTCAGAAGGCCCATTCGAAGGGTACATAGGAAGTCCATTTGAAGGAGGCAAATCAGGACCAATCGAAGAGCATGGCCTGAAAGCATTCGAAATCCAAAAGTGTCCAGGTTCATTCAAGGGACACAAATGTTTCAAAAAAGGAAATTATTTAATGTGTCTTATTCTTGTCTCATGGCTTTAATGGCCTGTTTAATGGCTGTCTCTTGCCATTACTGCACCCTCACACCCCTATAAATACAGAGGCCAGCATAGATATCCACAACACACGAAAATTACACAAAAATACACAGAAAAATTGCCTCAAAGAGCCACACGCATACATTTCCTCAGTAAATCACCCCAAAGCTATCAAAATCCTCATAATTGGTCCCAATCGAAGGAGTCTTCAGCAACACTCTTTTCACTCCCTGAGGTCTGCAGGAAGTGTTCCCAAGCACTATCCAAAAGTCACGCATCAAGCCCACTAGTCTTTGGTAAAATTCTGGGTCACAGCCTTTCGATTTGAATTGTTTTTTTTATATGCATCTTTGTATTCTTACTGATCATTCATACAAATATAAGTGTGGAAGTGCAGGGTGCCATTTTAAGGTTTCAAAGCAGCCATGCTTCAAACTAGGTGGTGTAAAGACCTTGTGCTAGTTTTAACCCCATATTTGAGTTTAGGAAGTGATCATGCCTAGGGTAGGGTCTTGGGATCTGTTTCGATCCAGCATTTGATCAAACTTGCAGGTGTATATGCAGGAGAAGAACCTGGGTTCAACACCCAGGTTTGTATTTGTTTCTTTTTTCTAACGCTTGTACTGCAGATCAAGCCTGAGAAGACCAGTGCACACAATAGCGAAGGACCTGGGTTCGACACCCAGGCCCTGCATCTTTATTATTCTAATGCTTGTCTTGCAGATATGGATCGAAAAGCAGTTTGCCCTCCTGGATCGAAGAAGACAACCCCTTCTCTGGATCTAAGGAGACATTTCCTTCGCTGGATCGAAGCTCCCATTTTTTTTCCTGGATCGAAGGTCACCTTCTCTGGATCGAAGCTTCCCATTTTTGTCCCTGGATCGAAGGATGCCCTTTGTATTTTTATTTTTGTTTACGTTATTTCCTTATTGACCTCATCATTTAAATTAACTTTAAATCAAAAAAATCACAAAAAAAAACATTAGGTTAGTTTTTTTATTCAAATTAATTTTGTAAACAAATCAATTAATTATTTTAACTTCACTTTATCAATTTAAAATAAACTTGACCTAGGATTATTTAATTCAAATATTTTCTTAACCAAAAACAAAAAAAAAGGACTTTCTTATTTACTTAGAAATTTATTAGACGTCTCTTTTCCTTGTTTTACGCGTGTTTATTTTATTGTAACTGCTTACTGGTTTGTAATAGTTTAGCTTAGACTTTTACTTTACTGCTTTTTATTCCCCCAATTTTTGGACATGTAAATAATCCCCCTCCCCAAAGCCTTGTAATAGCGTAGGATTTACAATTCTCGCACTTTAAATTCCTGTACATATATTAAACTGCTTAGATGTATGCTAACTAGGATTGTATGACAAGATTAACTCTTAACTTAAAATCAACAGTAGCTCACCAGGACATGCAAAGATAATATGACTGAAAATTGACACACTTGCACATGCCACTCCTAGGGTACACCTCACTTGGTTGCCTCGAACGTGGTCATTAAGTATAGGATGTTTTAGAGGTCGTCCTTTTGTCCCAAGATCATAAGTTGCCTCGAAATGGTTGCCTCGATAAAAATGACCTAAGACATTAGAATTACCATTAAAGCGTCCTAACGTTGCTTTAGTGACCACACGTCCCTAAAATCGAATTGACCCGAAAACTCCAACGATGGTGCTACCTACTCCTCAATAGTGGGATAGTACTGTCTAAAGGACATTTGCACAGTTTAATTCCTTTTTGAGTAGGTAGAGGTTCTTAAGTACTTGCTCTCTTTAAAACAAAACAAAAACTTTTCGCACTTACACTTTCTTCAAAAACAAAACTCTCTTCAAAACCCACATTCACAAAGAAAAGTAAACCTTTTGAAAACATAGTGAGCAAGTACCTAAGAGCCCGTGGATAACCACAGATAGAAAGGGTGCTAACACCTTCCCTTTCTATAATCTACCTCTCGAATCCGAGAAAAATATCGAAAAGGAATTTTTCTGTGCTTTTGTCCTTTCCTTGTTGGATAAAATAAAAGACGGTGGCGACTCTTGCTTACTGCGACACTTTGCAAAAACAAACGCAAACGTGAACCAGCATTACCAAACAGTCAGTTCTGGTTCCCACCGATCACATTGAGGCTCAAGAATATCCAAAAAAAGCTTCAGTAAACGCAAGAAGTTCTTAAGGAGATTCTCTTCTAAATTCTTCCTTAGTAACGACATTCTTTACAAACGCAACCATGATTATGTGTTACTTTGGTGCATAGACAAGGTTGAAGCTGAAAGGATCATGGATGAGTTACATGAAGGAAATTTTGGCACCCATTCCAGTGGGCATACAATGGAAAAGAAGATCCTACGGGCAGGCTATTACTGGTCTACCATGGAAGCAGATTGCTATCAACACTCTCAAACCTGCCACAAGTGTCAGATTTATGCTGACAAAGTGCACGTACCTCCGGTTCCTCTGAACGTCTTGATGGATCCTTGGCCCTTTGCTATGTGGGGAATTGATATGATTGGGGAAATCAAGCCAACCACCTCCAATGGACACCGCTTCATCCTAGTGGTCATTGACTATTTTAGAAAGTGGGTAGAGGCAGCTTCCTTCGCTTCTGTTACCAAGAACATTGTCGCCCGGTTCATCAAGCAGAATCTCATTTGTCGTTACGGTATCCAGGAGAGGATCATTACAGACAATGTTACAAACTTGAATAATACTATAATCACTGCCGTGTGCGAGCAATTCAAGATCCAGCATCACAATTCTTCCCCTTATCGGCCAAAGATGATGGTGTTGTTGAAGCCGTGAATAAGAACATTAAAAAGATCATACAGAAAATGACAGTCACATACAAAGACTGGCATGAGATTCTACCATTCGCTCTCCACGGATATCGTACCACAACTCACACATCAACCGGGGCAACACCCTATTCTCTGGTATACGACATGGAGGCTGTCTTGCCTATTGAGGTTCAGATCCCCTCTCTGAGAATTGTGAAGGATGCAAGGTTGAATGAAGAAGATTGGATCCAGACTCGACTTGATCAACTAAACTTGATTGATGAGAAAAGGCTTACTGCTATCTGTCATGGTCAAATGTATCAAAAACGGATGATCAAGGCTTTCAACAAAAAGGTCAGACGCCAAGTGTATCAAGTTGGGGATCTGGTGATCAAATGTAACATACTTCTGCAAGGTGATCCTATGGGAAAATGGACTCCTACATATGAAGGACCATTTGTAATCAAAAACATTTTCTCTGGTGGAGCAATGATCTTAACCACCATGGATGGTGACGACCTGTCGCACCCTGCGAATGCAGACATAGTCAAAAGATACTACGCATAAGAGACCTGCTAGGTTGACACACCTAGGCAAAACAAGGGCATCTCGGTGAACCAAAAAGGTTCAGGAAAAAATTAGGGATAAAACAAAAAAAAATCTGTACACCCGGAAAACTGAAAACCCGAAAGGGCGGCTTGGGCAAAAAAGGGTATCCCGGTGGACTGAAAACCCGAAAGGGAGGTCCAGGCAAAAGTTAGGAAATAAAAGCGTATGACTATGTCCTGTTGGATCACCGTACAGACAACCTTTGGCTTCCACAAACAAACTCAGAGGTGCTAATCAATTCAATCATTTTCAAACAATGCAACAAACAGACAAGATGCTCAGAGACACGAAGGCTATAGAAGAATGGGAACCCCGTGGGATTATTACACATAGTTATCTTTTCTTTGTATTAAAATTTTCATTTTTTTACTACGGCATTCTCTTACTAGAATGTTTATCTCATTGTACAAAAATACTTACTCAAAGTCAATACAAAGATATCCCTTTTGAAAGTGTAGCAACTATCTGTTTTTCTTTTCGCTTGTGTTTTGTTTACAAAAACGTCCAATGATTCATTGTTGAACATATGCATTTGAACATAATTACTGGTTACAAATAAACAAAATAAAAGACAATCGTTGATGGCTTCAAGGGATAGGGAAATCTCTATAAGTTTATCTCCATAAAATTCCCCACAGTGAGCAGTTTAATCCCCAGCGGAACAAAGCTTCCAGTTTATCAATACCTTGTAGAAGTCGCCAAATTTCTCAGAATTCCCCACCCAGGATTTTTCAAACAGTACACGATCATTCCCCTTACAACAGAGTTTATTTCTCTAAAGGGAAATTCATCAGCACTTCAACTTTACAACATGAACACTTATGCTCCATATCCTCAGCAGCGAACATGGATTTATTTTCCCTAGTCCAATAGCAGTACAGCAGAATCATCTCACATTGCGCATACATCGCATCCATATATCATAAACATTGATAACACGAATGTATTACACTATGCATTTCATATAACATGACTTTGCATTTTAGCTGACATTTTACCCTTTTCAGGATAAGATTAACATCTACCATTAACAACGTTCAAAGTTTTCAGATATAGTTCAGATACGCTCCAGACACGGATGCCATTCCGATACTCATTCAGATTTAACTCTCAGATACAGTTCAGATACGCTCCAGACACGGATGCCATTCTGATACTCATTTAGATTCAACTCTCAGATACAGTTCAGATACGCTCCAGACACGGATGCCATTCTGACACTCATTCAGACTCAATTTTTCAGATATAGTTCAGATACGCTCCAAACACAAATTCCATCCTGATACTCATTCAAAATCAGCTTCCATATACAGTTCAGATACGCTCCAAACACGGACGCCATTCTGATACTCATTCTTTCAGCTTACAAGTTACAATTCAAACAAGCACTTTTGGATGGCATCTACAAGACCATCTCCTACAACTTTCTATCACCTCTCCAAATGGCATCTTTAAGCCCATTCCCTCTACCATCACATCATCGAGTTCAAATTTCTGGGCACTCTAGTGTCCAATCATCTTCCACCTTCGAGTCACGAATGGCAAAGCTTTCCAATCTAACTCTTCAGGCTTAAGAAGATTGAACAGGGGAAGCTGTTGTACCCCAAAGTTTGCCCTCTCACTTATAAAAAATTTGCTCACAAGATCTCTATTGACTCAAGACTGCATTAGGGTTTGATCAGCTCAAGATACCTCCTTATGCACTGATGACCAAAATTAGGGTTTGAGATTGCACAAGGATTATTGAACTTTCTATGCCCCCATATGACTTTCATGGATCATTATGGACCCCCAAGATTACTCATGTCAAGTTTCAAGCCTTGGATCACACTTTTGATCAGTCAATTGAGCAGTTGACCTAAAAATCAGTTGTATTGGGGAAAAAGTCAACTATGGCCAATTTACAATCAAACTTCATAATTTTTGATCCACATCAACATTTTAAACTCATATGTATCATTTGATCAAATCTCCAAAAGGGAAAAATGGTCAAAATTAGGGTTTTAATTGGGAAAGGGCAATTTCTGATTTTTAATGTAGAAAATGGTCAATTGGTTTAAAGAATGATCTCAAGACTCCAATTGCATCATTTTTACCTAATGACATGGTTTAAAACATTTCAAATCCATTGGGTTGATAGATGAATTTTGCAGTCAACTGATCAAACGTCAACTGTATACTGAAAAGTCAAACTTTGACTTTTTAGTCAAATTCAAGTGCCAAAGATCACAATTCATAAAAACATGTCAAAATATGAAACTTATTCATCAAGAAATCAAAAAGTCAAGATTTCATTTTGAAAAGTCAAAATTTCTAAACTTAGAAAATTTTCTAAGTGTTGGAAATTTCATGTTTTTTCATAACTTTGAGCCAAATTTTCACCATGATGCAAGATGATTCAAGAGAAACTCCCAATATGAAAGTTGTAGATCTCCATGAAATATACAACTTTGCTTCACACAACTTCTTCCAAATATTCTTGGGTCTCAAGTTATAATTTTATGAACATAGGGTCATGAAACTAAACACTTAGTGAAATTTTGCCCTAATTTGGTCAGGATTTTGACCTAACTTCATGGCACTTTTTCATATAGTTCCAATTGGAATCTTCAAAATCAATTCAAATATGGGTTGTAGAGCACATTTCAAGATTTCCAAAATGTCAAAGAACTCCTTGAGATCATTCTTGAGTAGGGAGAATCGAAGAGATGAAGTTAGGGTTTTGTCACTTGAATTACAAGTCATTTTTTATGAACACATGAACAAAATCCATGCTAGGCTGCATAATCCTTGCTTTGAAGGCCTCAAACTTGTTTGTCACTCCATAATTAAATGTTTACACAGCTGTTAGAGCTTTGATCCAAGCATTTGAGCTATTATCCAAGTTGATTTTCCATTAATGGCACAAAGTAACATTGCCATTCTTGTAAAGTAAGCTTTTTGCATAATGTTCACATTGAGCCTCTATTTTGTTCCCTCTGATTAAACTCCATCCACAAAGTGAGAAGCAAACTTGTTTAAAGCATAAACACTATATCTTAGCAAGTACACAAGACTTTGAAACTTGAATTTCTCAAAAATCACATGTTATGCATAAGCTTGTGATTTTGAATTCTGATCAACTAGAGCATTCCAAACTTGTTACTTATAAATAGAGTCACTATTTGTGAGCTAGAACACGAGCTTTAGAACCCTAAAATACACCAAAACTCTCTCAAATCAGAAATTTCCCAAAAACTCCATTGTTGCACAGTTTCTGACCTTGAACCCCAAACTCACATTTCCCTCGTGCGTTTCTTGGCCTTTTAGTTTCTAAAGCTTCCTTACATCAAGTGTAACTTATCCCTGTACCTGTTTCATTTCTGTAACATCATTTACCCTATCTTCCATAACCAAAAATAGAGCATTGCACATTGCCTTCTCCAGGCCATTTCATCCATCCATTGTTCAAGCTAATCATTGCATTAGCTTCCTAGGACCTCAAGGAAGCTAACCCGATCATCACCATCACTTGAAACAAGCTCAAACTCCAAACACGATTTCCAGTTTTGAGGTAAGTTTTCTCAACTTGGAACTCTTCATACAGGGATCATCAATAGTTTATTTGTGAATAAAACATGTAGATATCATTGCCATGAAGCTAACCATGTCCTTAGTTTCCATTAATTTTGCTTGAGCTTAGAGAATTTTGAAACTGAAATTTCTGAAATTTTTAGGGTTCAGACTAGGGCCATTAAAATTCTTGCTTATCTTTGATCCATAGTTCTAATACTTTACATTTCTAGAATCGTGAGAAAATTTGCTACAAGTTTCATATTTACAGTTTTCATTTTTAATGAGAAATGAGCAAGTTACAGTAGGTCTGGCTGGAGGTTGAAGATGAAGTCTTCAGGGCGCGTTTTGCCTTACATATTTATTGTTTCATTTGTATTAACATATGTATAGCCACCCCAGTGGTAGAAGCGCGAGCCTGTAACCTATGGGACCTGGGTTCGAGTCCCAGTGGTACCCTTTTGCATTTTTTCATGTTTTTGCAATTCTGACTCTTTTTTTGTTTGGCAGGCGCTGGGCCCTTTGGGCCTGGCTCTTTTTTTGTTTTTTTACTAATTAACTTCCATACTGACTTTTGGCACCCCCTGGCCCAAATGTATTTATTTATTTATTTATTTCATTTTCTTTTTTAAATATATTTTCTAAAATACTAAAAATCATAAAAATACAAAAAAATGATATATTTTATATTTTGACTTATTTTATTTTATTTTTCCATAAATAAAAATATTTTTATACTTTATATATTTTATTAAGTAAACCTTATAAACTTAATTAATATCATATTATTTATTTATTTTTCTTCACACCATTTAAAATATATTATTTTAATAAAAAAAAGATTAAAAATATTTTATAATACTATAAGCATTTTCAAGATAAAAAATACTTTTCTTAAATTTATCTTCTTTTGATTAATTAATAGAATTAGGGTTTTCTTTTAAAATCTTTTTCTTAATAAATTCAAACTTAATTAACTATTTTCTTTATTTAAATTAGGTTAAGACATAATCTTTTTTTATGAAAACCAAACAAAATTCATTTTGTTTACATTTTGCATCCTTGTACATTTATTCATTTTTATACATCGTATTTATTTAAATTCCTTGTATATGTATACCATTTGAATATGGTCGTAATAGAATAATTAGGTTTAAATCCTTGCAAATGTTGTAATAGTGTAGTAACTTTAAATTTTGCAATTTATCGCTTTTATATAACATGCTAGTAATTAGGGTTTGTATGGAAAGACTAAAATCAAGGCTTAGAAAACCCTAATTCAAGACAAAAACAAGCATGAAAATGATACACTTGCACACAAACACCCCTAGGGTTATTCCACTTGGTTGCCTTATACAAAATAACCATATTACGCATGTAAGATATCTTAGCAAAAAAAAACAAGCAAATACAAGATCATAGTCCCTCGATGACGCTATCTAAATTGCCTTACAAATGATCTTAGTCCCTCAAAAAGAATGCTAAGATACCTTGCAATATTGATAATCATGGTTATACGATGACCCACGCCCGTCCCGTTTACATTCAAATATAGGGTTGCTTACCAAATCAATGGTAAGACAACAATGTCAAAGGAAAAGAAAATGAACAAAGAAAGACATTTGAGTAGGTAGATTGCTCCTAATTACTTGCTCCATTTCAAAATAAACATACTTTCTATTTTCAAAAACAATCACATACACTTTCAAATATTTTACAAAATTGAAAACATTTTCAAAAGATCAAACATATTTGTATACATTCTTACGAATGAGAATCATTACAAAGATTGCCTAAACAATGGCCTCTTTACAAAATATTTTCAAAAACCACACAAGCAAAATTTCAAAGAACAAAAGAAAGTGATCTAGCAAGTAACTAAGATCCCATGGAAAAACATGGATGAAAAGGGTGCTAATACCTTCCCTTTTCATAATTTACCCCCCGAACTCATGAAACAATCTCAAAGGTCTTTCCTGTGCTTTTCCACCTTTCCTTTTAGATAAAAGAAAAGTCGGTGGCGACTTTTGTTAACCGCAACATTTGCGATCAAACGCAAAACCCTCAAGTTAGTTCTCCCACCGTATCACACTATGGATACACCAAAATCTTCAACCACTCGCACTTCATGTAATGATAAAACCCCTTAAAAATTTATTAATGAACAAATACACATGGAACCCCTCTTGAAGTCCATATGATTATGGAAATAAATCATCATTCATGTGGAGATGATAGGTATAAGACGATGGACCTCACTGCTTGAGTGTGTAGCCTTTGGAGATAGCCTTAGGATGACTTGCAATTGAAGTGGCAAGTATTTGATGAGAACCAAAAATTGTATCATTAAAAACAAGTCCACTATTTTGGAGAAGGAGAGGCTTAAGATAACCACAAGATCGAGCCCTAATCCAATGACCCCCAGTTGAAGCATAACAGACGAAAACCTTAATTCTTAAGCCTTAAAGAAAGATTGCAACTTGATATTAAGAAGAAAGAATACCCCTGTAGTTTGATGATAAAGAAATCCAGGAAATAAAAATCTAGCTTCAAACAAATGATTGATAGAGAAATCAATTGAAACAAGCTTGTGCGAATATGAGAACCTTAAAGCCATACAACAACCCTAATTCCACAATATCCTTGATCTCGTGCTAAATTTATTGGTTAATGATGCATGAGGTGTTAATTGACCTAATGGAAGGTATGTAGACAAAGTGAGAATGGAATGCGTAAGCCAGATGATTCGATAAAAGGGTAGGACAAATTTGGGGTATTACAATTGCCCCTATTTAATCGTCTTAAACCTGAAAGCATGATTAGCGTGTGCTTTTCAGAAGTTCAAGGTAGAAGATGATTAAATAGCAATGCCAAAAATTTATTCTGAGAGAAAGTGTAAGTGTTTTTGTTTTTGTGATATCTGTTGGGGAAATAATTTTTCCTTTTTCTATTGAAGAGATGGAGTTTGGACTTAAAACATGGCGTGATGTCAATACAAGACAAAGATTGGTATGAAAAGACATCCGATAAGGTCTACAGGTGAACCACAATCCTAAGATGAAACATGATAGTGATTTGTCGGAGAACCTAACCTAAGGGCGATCTCAGGTTCTAAGACAAGATTTGTGGGAAGAACCTAACCAACGCGCAATCTCAGGTTCGACGATGATCTATGGGAAGAACCTAGACAAGAGGCGATCTCAGGTTCTAAGACGATCTGAGGAAGAACCTAGCCAATGGGCGATCTCATATTCGATGATGATCTAAGGAAGAACCTAGCCTACGAGCGATCTCAGGTTCTACAGTGATCTAAGGAAGAACCTAGCCCACGGGCGATCTCAAGTTCTACGGTGATCTGAGGGAAGAACCTAGCCAATAGGCGATCTCAGGTTAGACGATGATTTAAGGAAGAACCTAGCATATGGGCGTTCTCAGGTTCTAAGGTGATCTGATGAAGAACCTAGCCTACGGGCGATCTCAGGTTCTAAGATGATCTAAGGAAGAACCTAGCCAATGGGCGATCTCAGGTTCAACGATGATCTGAGGAAGAACCTAGCCTGCGGGGAATCTCAGGTTCTACGGTGATCTGAGGGAAGAACCTAGCCAACGGGCGATCTCAGGTTCTAAGATGATATGAGGAAGAACCTAGCCAATGGGCGATCTCAGGTTCTAAGAAGATCTATAGGAAGAACCTATCCTACGGGTGATCTCAGGTTCTAAGATGATCCGAGGAAGAACCTAGCCAATGGGCGATCTCAGATTCTAAGATGATCCGAGGAAGAACCTAGCCAATGGGCGATATCAGGTTCGACGATGATCTATGGGAAGAACCTAACCAAGAGGTGATCTCGGGTTCTAAGATGATATGAGGAAGAACCTAGCCAATGGGCGATCTCAGGTTTAACGATGATCTATGGAAAGAACCTATCCAAGAGGCGATCTCATGTTCTAAGATGATATGAGGAAGAACCTAGCCAATGGGTGATCTCAGGTTCTAAGAAGATCTATAGGAAGAACCTAGCCTACGGTCGGTCTCAGGTTCTAAGATGATCCAAGGAAGAACCTAGCCAACGGGAGATCTCAGGTTCTAATATTATTCGAGGAAGAACCTAGTCAATGGGAGATCTCAGGTTCGGCGATGATTTATGGGAAGAACCTAGCCAAGAGGCGATCTCAGGTTCTAAGATGATTTGAGGTAGAACCTAGCCAATGGGCGATCTCAGGTTCGACGATGATCTATGGAAAGAACCTATCCAAGAGGCAATCTCACGTTCTAAGATGATATGAGGAAGAACCTAGACAATGGGCGATCTCAGGTTCGACGATGATCTATGGAAAGAACCTAGCCAAAAGGCGACCTCAGGTTCTAAGATGAATTGAGGAAGAACCTAGCCTACGGGCAATCTCAAGTTCTAACATGATCTGAGGAAGAACCTTGCCTATGGGAGATCTTGAGTTCTATGATGAAAACATGGGTTACGACATGACGAGTGTTTATAGACTGAATTATTTTTCAGATGGGAACCGGCTACCAGACGAGAGCTGGGTTTAGAATGACAAGGCGTATTGATTTTGCTGGGCATTGTGAAGGTGAAGGTCACCGACTGGGGATTTTTGGAAGCGATACCCTCTTGTAGGGATGTATCGTTGTTGTTGAATGATTTAGGTCTTTCATGTAAGGCACCTGATCTGGCTTATGCTTCGTATGCATGTTTGAATTTCTTTTTCCGCAAAGATCCATTGTGATGAATCGACTATGCGCTTTTGAGGATGTAATGTTATGAAAGGATAACTATATGCAATGCAAAGAAATATACTTCATGGGGATAAGTGAGGGCTCATTGGGAGCTGTTACTCATCACCGGAGATGCCAATACATGTCGGGGCTTGAAACCTGCAGTACCAAAGATCACTGGGGATACTGATAAGAATTTTCATTGGAGAGCTCATGATACCAAAGATTATTGATGACTCCATTGGAGAGTGAACTGCTGACAAAGCGAGTTTTCAGGTACGCCACTGGATTCCGAAACACACTGTTGGGGAAGAGATAATCTGGCCAGACTTCCCATACATCATGAACCATTGAGAGGATGGTAGAACTAAATATACTGAGGAATGGGTATTGAACACCATGTGGATCTTTTCGCATACATGCCCCAAGCTTACGCCACACTGGGGATTCACCTCTTGAATCACTTGAGGATGAAAGACGGGCATGGACACCTGCACGTGCCCTAGTTTAGCTCTAAGAATGCCCCGATTTAGCTCTGTGAATGCCCCGGTTTAGCTCCTCTAGAGATGAACTTGATTAAATCCACTAGGGATGCCCTTGTTTAGCTCTTGGGGGATGTGTACTTGCACATGCCAGTCCAACAGCGACTCTGAACTTTTTGAATTCACTTGGGGAATCAGGTTTGAAATTTTTTGTAGTAGATGAAGGCAGCTTCGTGCACTGGCTAGGTCAGGGTGACCGTTATAAATTGCTACATGCAAAGGAAAACAAAACTTAGAATGCATACGACACTCCCTCATGGTTATATATCGATGTAAAGTCAAGTTTTATCTCGGCTTGAGAATTTTATTCCCCATGTTTCTAATGCAATGTTTAATAACAAATAAAACACATTATGCACACGAAAAACATTTTATGATAGTAAGAGACAAATTTTTGATGAAAACAAACTTTATTGATAGGCCCGTGAATAGAAATTTGTACAAGGATGCAACTCCTATATGAGGTAGCTGCAAAATAGAAATGGAAAATACAAAAAGTATAAATGGAAATGAGAGATGCTCAAATTACCATTAAAATCAGTATTGCTACAGTTCCCATATCCTCAGTAGTCTCAATGCCTTGCCTCTGAAGAGTAGAAGTTGGACCGATCAATTCACTTCCAAGGTGCTATAGATGTGCCTGTGTCATTCCTTAAGAGAACTCAGACTATAGCCTCTCGCTTAAGATCCCTAAATTTTGCTTGGATCCCCCTTTCGGGTTTTCGATCCAACGGGATACCCTTTTTTGCCTAAGTCTCCCTTTCGGGTTTTCGACTTAGCGGGTTATTGTTTTTCATTTTATCCCTAATTTTTGCCTAGACTTTTCATGTCCACCAGAATGCCCATTTTTTCCCAAGTCTCCCTTTTGGGTTTTCTACTTAGCGGGTATCTTTATGCATAGTATTTTTTGACTAAGTCTGAATTGACTTGGAGCGGAACATCTTCCCCATCCATGTCTATCAGGATTAGAGCACCTCCTGAAAAGTCTCTCTTCACGATATATGGTCCCTCTTAATTGGGAGTCCATTTTCCCCTTGGATCGGAATAGCTTTGCACGATAACCTTTCTCAAGACCAAATCACCAGGATAAAACTTCTGAGGACGAATCTTTTTATCGAACACTATTTTCATCCTCTATTGGTACAACTGGCCATAAAAAATGGCTGTCAGTCACTTTTCGTCAATCAGGTTGAGTTGGTCAAATCTTGTCTAAACCCACTCCGCCTCATCAAACTTGGATTCCATCAGAACCCTCAACGATGGAATCTCTACTTCGACAGGAAGCACTGCATCCATACCATAGAAAAGAGGAAATGGAGTTGCCCCTGTTGAAGTACGCACAAACTTTCTGTAGCCATGCTGAGTGAGAGGCAACATTTCATGCCAATCTTTGTATGTTCTGACCATCTTCTGGACGATCTTCTTTCTGTTCTTGTTAGCAGCTTCGACTGCTCTATTCATCTTTGGTCGATACGGTGATGAATTGTGATGTTCAATTTTGAACTCTTCAAACAACTCCTTCATCATGTTGTTGTTAAGATTATAACCATTGTCAGTGATGATTTTGTGAGTAACTCTGTAACGACATATGATTTCCTTCCTGATGAAATTGGTAACGACTTGTTTGTTTACATTTTTGTAAGAAGTTGCTTCCACCCATTTAGTGAAATAGTCAATAGCCACTAGAACAAACCTATGACCATTCGAGGCACTTGGTTAAATCCTCCCAATCATATCAATTCCCCACATTGCAAACGGCCATGGGGACGTCATAACATTCAAAGGAGTTGGAGGAATATGAATTATGTCTACATACACTTGGCATTTGTGGCACAACTTTGCATATACACAACAATCACTCTCCATCTTCGTCCAGAAATATCTTGCGCGTAATATTTTCTTTGCCATAGAATACCCGCTCGAATGAGTCCCAAAAGAACCCTCATGGATTTCCTTTATGATTGACTTTGATTCGTGTCTATCCACGCATCTGAGCAGAACTGAGTCATAATTTCTCTTATACAGGACGTCTCTTGTTAAGAGGAACTTGGATGCTAACCTTCTAAGCATACGCTTATCACAAATTGTAGCATTTTTGGGATACTCTTTCTTCTCAAGGTACCATTTGATGTCGTAATACCACGACTTCTCATCAGACACATCCTCGGTCCAGAGACAATGAGCAGGAAAAACATGTGCTCGCTCTTTGTAATGGAGGATACGTATATTAGGTGCCTGATTCAGAAAGCTCACTGAGAACATTGATGCTAAGGTAGCTAAAGCATCGTCCAGCTGGTTTTCGTCCCTGGGAATATGTTCAAATGTGATTTTATCAAAAGCGGATATTAGCTGCAAGATGTAGTCTCTGTACATAATCAAATTGGGGAGCTTCATTTCCCAATCACCTCGTACTTGATGTTTGACCAAAGAAGAGTCTCCAAAGACTTCAAGGATTTTAATTTTAAGGTCGATGGTTGCCTCTAGACCCATCACGCAGGCTTCGTATTCTGCCACATTGTTCGTACAATTGAAACATAACCGAGCCGTAAACGGTGAATGGGTATTGCAAGGAGAAGTAAGTATTGCCCCAATGCCATGACTTGAAACATTCAAAGCATCATAAAACGTAAGAGTCCATCGCTCTTCTGATCGACCCCGTCATAATCATCAAGCTTCATAACATCTTTATCAGGGAAGTCAAATTTCATTGATTGGTACTCTTCCAACAGTTGATGAGCGAGATGATCCGCAAGAATGCTACCCTTGATGGACTTTTGTGTAACATATTGAATGTCATATTTAGATAAAAGCATCTGCCATCGAGCCAGCCTGCCTGTGAGTGCTGGTTTTTTAAAGATATAATTTATGGAGTCCATCTTTGATATTAGAAAGGTCGTTTATGTCAGCATATACTGCCTCAGACGTCGAGATGCTCAAGCAAGCGCACAACAAGTTTTTTCAAGTAAAGAATACCTGGATTCACAATCGGTAAACTTTTTACTCAAATAGTAAATGGCATGCTATTTACATTATGTTTCGTCCTGCTGTCCAAGCACACAACCCATGGATCCTTCTAGCACCGTCAAGTGCATGATGAGTGGCCTCCCAGGCACTAGAAGAATAAGGATTGGTGGCTCTTGGAGATACTGTTTGATAGTTTCAAAGGCTTCCTGGAAATTATCATCCCATTGGTTATCTTGATTCTTACGCAGTAATTTAAAGATGGGTTCACAAGTAGCTGTGAGATGAGAGATGAACCTGGCTATGTAGTTCAATCTCCCAAGGAACCCTCTTATTTCTTTTTCATTTTTTGGTGCTGGCATATTCTGTATTGCTTTTACTTTGTCGGGATCTACTTCAATTCCTCGCTGACTCATGATAAAACCAAGTAGTTTTCCAGATTGCACCCCGAAGGTACACTTATTCGGATTAAGCCTTAGCCTAAACTTTTGCAGACGCGCAAATAACTTTTGCAGATGGACCAAGTGTTCCTCCTCAGTTTGTGATTTTGCAATCATATCATCAACAAATACTTCGATCTCCTTATGAATCATATCATGGAAGAGCGTCACCATGGCACGTTGATATGTTGCACTAGCATTTTTGAGGCCAAAAGGCATGACCTTATAACAGTAAGTACCCCATGGAGTAGTGAATGTCGTCTTTGTCATGTCTTCTGGGGCCATCTTTATCTGATTGTATCTCGAAAAACCATCCATGAAGGAGAAAACCATGGACTGAGCCGTATTATCAACCAATACGTCGATGTGAGGTAATGGGAAGTCATCCTTTGGGCTTTCTTTATTCAAATCCCGATAGTCCACACACATGCGCACCTTTCCATCTTTCTTAGGGACGGGTATGATATTTTCAATCCAATCCAAATATTCACATGCCAATAAGAAGCCCGCATTCAACTGTTTTTCAACCTCTTCTTTGATCTTGAGAGACATATCTGGACGAGTTCTCTGCGGTTTTTGCTTCACCGACAGACATTCTAGCTTCAGTGGTAAATGATGCATGACTATATCCATATCCAAACCAGGCATATCTTCATACGACCAGGAAAAAATATCGGAGTACTCTCTGAGAAGCTTAATCAACCCCTTCTTTACATCATCTTGCAAAGCGGCCCCTATCTTGACCTCTCTTTTCACTATGTCGGTGCCGAGATTGATGACCTCAATAGCTTCTTGATGAGGAAGGATCATTTTATTTTCTTGTCTCAACAGTCTTGCCAATTCCTATGGAATTTCACAATCTTCCCCACTATCTTCATCGGCTTGGTCATTCGGATTTCCAAGGATATTGGTGCAAGGAACTATAACATCATCGTTTTTAATGGAATTTGAGGCAGACCTGCATGATTAATGAATCATGCCTCATTTTAGAATATGGATGCAAATTGGAAAATGGTTAAAGAGTTAGAAGGAAAAGCATTGCCATTTTTTTATTTTACGAAAATAAGAAAATCAGAGAGTAAAAATTGTATGCAAAAATGCCATTTTATTCAATTTTTAAACAAACATAGAAACATGAGGGGGACCTTTTCACAAGCTGTCAACATGCTTCGGGAAAAAACATGTGACTTATTTAAAACAAGAACATTACATGTCAAAGAAAACCACTTCGAGAATATCAGTAGCAATCCAATTGTCGAGCTCTTGATCAGGTGCAATCTGGTAGATGTACTGAGCCATATCCACATCGTCTTCACCATCCACTGCGTGGATTTGTCCTTTAACACTTGGACCATCACTAACAAACACTTATGAAAGCAGAGGAATGAGCTTCCCCTTGAGCACAGTCATACCCGTACCAACACGATCTGAAAAAGAGGACCCGAACTCAAGTCCATACTTGTCTTGCTTTTCGCGCACCTCAACCACTTTTCCCTAGTATTCATTGGGAATCCCAGACTCCACAATGGCTTTGGCATCCCTAAAGGAAACCATTAGAACTCCAGACTTCTTTGTAGTTTCCAACATGGTGGGGACTCTGTCAACATAAATGATTTCCAAGACCTGGAAAGGGGTTTCATGTACTTCCGCATCCACTTCGACATAACGAAAGGAAGTAACATTGTTGATCACGACATCTTCTTCTCCACCGACAACGATGACCTTATCTTGGATGATGAATTTCAAACGTTGGTGCAGAGTTGAGGTTGCAGCTCCTGCCATATGGATCCACGGGCTTCCCAGCAGGAAATTATAAGATGGATGAATATCCATGACATAGAATGATAGGTAGAACACGTGGGGGGCGATCTTGATGGGCAGGTCAACTTCCCCTTCTATAGATCTTCTTGACCCATCAAAAGCTTTGACTATCAGCGTGCTTGGTTTCACCATAACCCCGTCCATGTTCAGCTTGAACAGAGTAGGCAACGCTTTATTATGAGCTCGGCCCTCAGGAGGAAGCTCGTCATCACTGAAACCCAGACAATTTCCTACGGAAAAATTTGTAACAACCCCTTCAAATTGGGCCACAGAAATTTCAGGATTCACATGAGAATCGTGCAGAATTCTCATCAAGGCGGTTCAATGAGCTTCGAAGTACAAAAGGAGGGATAAGATTGATATTTTTGCAGGTGTCTGATTCAGCTGGTCAACCACCTTGAGATCACTCTTCTTAATCTCTCTAATTAGCTGCTCCACTTGTTGTTCAAAAGACGTCCTAAGAGAATTATTAACTACTTGTTTCCCTTTATCTTTGACAGGAATCTCTTTGATAACTTATTCTGGAGGTGGTGGAGTACGAGCGAAGACTCTCCCACTTCGGGTTATTCTTCTAGTGCAAGCAATGTTGTTTATGTCCTTATTTTCAATCGACAGACATATAACTTTCTTTCCACGTATGTAAACAACATTGTATTCCTATGGAACTGCCTTGTTATCAACTATCGGAACAGGAACTGGATTTTGAAGTGTCAGTGCTTGGGTTGGCAGGGGAGCAACTGGATTCTGATCTGGCGCAGGGAGCGCTGGAACTTGTATAACCAATGGAAATATTGAAGTATTCCTCTGAATATTGGTCGGATAATTCGGAATCTCTAGGATAGAAACACCGCCTTCGGGGATGACTTTCTCAACTCTAACAACCCCTTCATCCATCAACCTCTGAATGGAATTTTTCAAATCATCACACTCATCCGGATTGGATGAGCACTTCAAACAAAAGTTGTGAAGCTCTTGTAGAACTTCCTGCCACAAAAGATGCTTTCTTAAAGCCGCCATTGACATCTGAACCTCATCAATCTGATTCACTAAGTCATGACCATCATCGAACCCGATTGCATTGGCAGCAGCCCCATGATGGGGAGGCATATGATTGTTTTGAACATTAGGGCCTATAGGAGCGAAGCTTAACTCCTTGGCATCCAAAAGAGATTGCACCTTGTACTTTAAAGCTTTGCAATTTTCGATCGAGTGGCCTGGAGCGCTTGAACGAAACTCACAACATGCATTAACATCATAACCCCTTGGAAGTTCTACCGGTGGAGGAGGTAACTCTCGAAGTTGTACCAACTGACCAACTAGCAATTGTAGAAGCAATTGAGAATACGACAACGATATTGGACAAAACCTCCTCTCGGGATACCTTTGCGGCCTTTGTTGACCCCTTTGTCCTTAGGGCCTTTGATTCTGTTGATAGTTTTGTGGCGGTGCATACTGTTGTTGTGGAGCAGCAGCAGGAGTTTGGTAATATGGAACCTGTATAATAGCTTTCCCCTTATCATCAGATGCATTGCTCACCTCTCCTTTCTTTTTCTTGACAAAACCGCTAGAGTACGGTTTCTTTCCACCACCTGAGTTGTTGTTACCATTTGTGCCAGATGAACCTGTAATAGTCCCTACTTTAATACACATTTCAACCTTCTCCCCAATGATAATCATATCTGAAAATGAATCAGAAGTATTTCCAAGCATATGTTGCGAATAAGGACCTCGAAGGGTACTCCTAAACAAATCTACCAGTTCCTAGTCCAGGAGAGGAGGCTGAACCCTTGCGGCCAAATTGCACCACCTCTGGGCATACTCTTTGAAATACTCACTAGTCTTCTGAGACATACTTTGCAACTGTGCACGGCTAGGCGCCATGGCGGTGTTGTAATGAGAATGTTTTAGGAAAGCATCGACAAGCTCACCCCAAGTACTAACATGAGTTTTCTCCAATTGCATGTACCATTCTAATGGAGCTTCAACAAGTCTGTCTTGAAAGAAATGCATAAGAAATGGCTCGTTTCTAGCATAAGCGGCCATCTTTCTGCAGTAAGATCGGAGATGAGTCTCCGGGCAGGTAACCCCCTTATACTTGTCGAATTCTAGTACCTTAAACTTTGGTGGAATCACAACCCCTGGAACCAGACACATAGCAGCAGCATTGAATCTTGGTTTCTTGGAAGTTTCCATAGCCTTCAGACGTTCTTCCAAGGCCTTGTACATTTTAGCAGTTTCAGACAAATCATCTATAGAATCCCTTGGAGGGTCATCGAGATCGATGACATCATGGTGGTCATCCATAATCAGTCATGGGTTCTCTTTAGGAATTCCCCCATTGTCATTTCTAGGTCCACCATTCTCGGATGTAGAGGCACTGTCAACCAACTTAGTAACACTCAGTCTGATCTCTTCCTACCCTTGGATGACGGCATGAAGAGTTTCCATGAGCTGATTCATCTGATCGCCCATGGTGTCCATGTCTTTGCGGAGAGCGGCCTGGTTCTACTCAATTTGTTCCATAATCCTCAACTTGTTGTCTCAAGTGCGATAAATATGTAAAGAAGTCGTCTTGTAGATTCTGATAATAAGAGGCAAAAACAATCAGATAAAAATCCCCGCCAGAAAACCTGTAATTCATGAAATGCATGATATGTATGATGTATGAAATGATTTTCCATTCCATTTTTCCACAGATCAATTAACGTCAGTAATAATCGAGCAGCATGATAATAAGAAAGACCATATAAATAAAATATCCAAAAATAGGAGAAATTCCCACGGAATTCAATACAAGAGAGTTGCGAGAATACAAGATAAGTGATTCTATCCAACAAGCCTGGCGGTAATCAAGACAATAATAATTAGTCTAAAGGTAGGCTACCATTCTTTCTCTATCTCTATATCACATTACTAAGGCCCAAATAAAGTGCCTTAGCAATAACTTCAAAATCATGCTCGTTCACAACAACAACAAGTATGTGCTCGGTAATCTTAAACAAATGGGAGTATTATTCCGGAATTGGAACGATCTGATAGTCCTGGAAGGTAAGACATCGCAACTTGTAGTTGTAAAACTGAAGTAGAGTCAGAGTGCTACCATGTCTTTCACTGAAAGCCTCTGCATTAGGACGGGCTAAATGATCTTTAAACTCTTCAAAGAAGGCCAAGAACTTGAGCAAAAAACTTGAACGGAACTGACAAGTACAATTGTCTCTTCTGGTCCTCTTAAGAACATAACTGTTGCTAGACGTTACTGACGAAAACTATAACTTTGTGAGATACCCCAGAATGGACATGCACATGCAAGGTTAGTATATAGTTTCATTTTTCTAACATTTCTCTTGGAAAAATAAACATGCTATGATGTAAGTGAAAATGATCATGGGGTTACTATTTCCATGATACTGATTTCTGTTGTATTGTCTCTGCATAGTCTGTTAGTACCAGGATCACAGGCTCAAAACATAAACCAAAGAACCTCATGAACAAATTCAGATCTCAGAAAATATATCCGAGAGCCTCATAGTCACCAACAAAAATCTAGAGCATAACCATTAGAACCGATAGTCACCGTCTGAGTATAGTCACCATCTGAACATAAGTAACCATCTGAGCATAGTCACCATCTGTACCTGTAATAAAGTATTCCCGCCCCACTCACGGGTGAAGACTAGGTCAGGGTAAGGCAATGGTAACTCAAAATCACGGGTTCGCTTGAGTACTATCACCGTACACCTAGGTGATAATGATAACACCTCATTAAAATCTCATCTGAGCATGGACGACACAACCGTCTAAGGTAATATACATCCCCTATCCATTGCGTTCCAGTCTATTGTCACTTGGCCTGGGTATTGGGCCTTTTACCTCTTGTAACACCCACCCAACAAGAAACAGATAGTACCGCAGTAGCATATGGAAGACAATAAAATGCAATGCATAATATGCTCAGGTATATACAAAATGGAGGAATAAATAGAAAGCATAAAAATAAACACCCAAAGAAAGGAAACAAGAGCTAGGAGTGACTCCGTGATGGACCAACATTTGGTCGACCTATCCCCAGTGAAGTCTCCAGCTAAAACAACCGGTTGAAAATCATCAAACAATAAAGTCTCCATCAAATTTCTTTTATCCCACATGGAGGGAAAGGTAAACATCGAGAAAACCTGAGAAGGGAGAAGTCACGATCTTGCGACTGAGAGATCGAGTAAGGGAGTCTGTTACGCGAGGGGAAGGTATTAGCATCCCACACGCCCGTAGTACTCTATGTTATCCACTCTTGTTATCTATCTTATGGGTGTGTTTTAATCTATGCTTACTGTTTATTACTGCTAAATGGAGAATGCATGCAAAAGAAATGAGAAAAGAATGTAAGGAAAATAAAATTGTACTCTCTTAGGCCCTACCTCAATTCCTACGTATCATTTTTGAGGAATTAGAGCTACCGTAGTTCGGCTCACATATTATGTTTGTTTTTTGTTTTTTATGGACAACGTTAATTTCGCCTTCTTCCGTAGCTCGACCTTTGAAGACTTATGCATTGGCACATGAGTAAATTAATCATGTCCTTACCTGAAAAGGGTTTTAGAGAAAAGGTGCTTGAGCGCACAAAAGCTTTGAGTTGGTTCGTATCTATGTTACCTTGAAAAAGGGTTTAAGTGTTATTAGCATGTTTTATGATTTTCTAAAGAAAATATGTTTAGTTTTTGGTGCATATGCAAAAGAGGGGAGAAAAGAGTCTAAGGGAGACTAGCCTATTTCTAACCTAATGTTATCATACAATGGTAGCCCTAAGGTTTGGATTTACAAAAGGGAAACGTCTACCTAATGTTAGCATGCATGGTTTATAACCTAAGGTCTAACTTGCATCCCAACGGAGTGAGCACATCCTAAGGGAACATGGTATGTACAAGGATAAAGCAAACAAGATGATAAGCTCAAGAGAGCACACCTAGAGAGATCTTATCTAGGTTAGCATGCCAAAGAAAGTCTTACAAAACTATCCTATAAGGAACATGCAATGAGAGCGAAGTCCTGATCTCAAATTCTAAATTGAGTGACTCATCGATCAACAAGAAATAAAGGAAAGCGATAAAATCCTATAGGGAGCATACACTGAGAGTGAAGTCGTGATCTCAATTCCTAAATTGAGTGACTCATCGATCAACAAGAAATAAAGGAAAGAAATAAAATCCTATAGGGAGCATGCACTGAGAGCAAAGTCGTGATCTCAATTCCTAAATTAAATGACTCGTCGATCAACAACCAAAGAACAAACACAAGTACAACACATATAGCAAATGAAGTGCGGAATGCCTGCTACAGGTCTTTAAACAGCGACTTCGAGCGCACGCTCTTTATTTACTACTTCTCATGGTATCTATAAAGCAATAAAATCCTACTTCTCATGATCTCATGGTATGAAGGTAGTAGCAGCGACTACCAAAGCGAGCAAGTCATCAAGAGCAGACGAAAGCACTATAGAAGAAGGGAGTACGCGTCGAGCAAGCTTCACCAAGAAACAAACAAAGTCAGAAATGATATCCAACAAAGATAAAGGCAAACGCATGTTGTGAATGCAAAGCGTAATCATAAGTTCCTGGACAAAGCTCATAAAGCATCACACGTATCAAGACAACATATAATACGATATGAATTTCTCAAGACGATGAGAAATAAAGCGAGTCGCATTAGAAACAAGTATAAGCTGCATGCTTCGATCACATAACTACCTGTTATGTTACATGATCTAAAGCACAAAAATGTACCTTGCACAATGGACAAACGCGTCAAAATATAACAAGGCAAAGTGGCCCGAAAATGTGGATAAAAATTGGAAAGAAAAAGTTTTTTCTATTATTAGTTTTTTTATGTAAGGAAAATTCTAGAAAATTAAAGAATTAATTCCTAAAGAAAACCATTATATTATTCTACTATTTTTTATTGCTTTTAAGATATTTTTATTAAGTATTTTATTGGCAAAAATTAACAAAAAAAGTCCTAATTCTAATGAAGAATTAGTGAACTCAGGGGTGCTGATTTGAGTCCATGGAGTATGATAGAAGCCAGGATGCTAAGCCCATCAAATCAGAATCCATGAGATCTTATTTTTCAAGCTTCTAAAAAAACAATACAGGCCTAAGTGAGAGATATGGCCCGGTTCACCACCAAATGCATCAACAGCCCAGTCCAATGCCTTTAAATATCTTCAATTAATTAGAAACAAATCATTATTAGCATAACAAAATGAAGATTAAGGAAAGAGAGACTATGTGAGACGCAATCATAATTCCGCGTTTTGGTAAAAGATAAGGGTTATAATTTGTGGCTTTTGAGCTTCATCGTGAAACAAGAAAAGCATTTCTTCCTCCCACAACGCAGATGGCGCGGCGCTATTACCCTCTCCGTCGTGACTAAATTCCTATGATCCCGTCGAACTCTTCATCTTGATGCCTATGACCTGAATCCTATAGTTTCAAATTTCCCTTAATCCTCTTAAATCTAGCAAGAATCTTCTCAAAATAAAAACCCTAGGCCTTTCAAAGTTGAAATAAATGTCCATGGTGAACAATCTTGTTGCGAAACCTTAGGGATTCTACTCTACACAATGTGGTGTCAAAAATACAGGGAAGAGAACGATGGAACGCTTACCTCACCAACAACGAAGATGACGACTCCGATTTGGTCTTCTCAGGTACATTAAATTTTTTGTGTTCTTTCTCTTCTCCTATGCGATTTCTTCTCCGATCCTGTTTCGCAGTTGTTTTTGTGTTGTGAATATTCGCGTGCATTTTTGTTGCTGTGAAGAGAAGTTGATGATGATTTCAGTTGTAGAGTCCTCAATGTGAAGTGAAAAGATGTAGAGGTATTGAAGTAGATGAAGGCGAAGGCGTCGATGGAGATTGTTACGTTGAAGGTTGATGTTGAAGTAGAGGTATGGTTGCAGAGATATGCAGTTTGCAGAAGATGAGTCAATGAAGATTAAGATTGAAGTTGTCGTTATGGTTTAGAGAAATTTTCGAGAGTGACGATGATTTGTAGCGTGTATATACAGAGGAGCAGAGAGAGTTTTTTGGAATCCTCTGTGTGGTGAAGAAGAAGAAAAATGATGAAGGTAAGCTTTTGTTTATATATTCTGTTAAAATGTGGAAAACATTGTTAGAACGAGATTGAATCTCATATGTTGATTTCAGAAGTTGGTTAGAAGATTGGATGGTAGAGATCGATCCTAATTGAGAGCTTGAAGGTTCTGCTTTTCTGCTGTCTTTCCACAGTTTAAATTCTTCTACACCTTTCTGTTTTACTTTTCTGTTGCATTATGTTAGGAAGTTGTTAGAAATTGCTGAGCTGGAATTCTATTAAGAATTTCTATTTTTAATCATGAAAAATCCCTCCCTTTCTTTTCTGTTTTTCGGTTAAGCTTGCTGCTATGAATTTTCTGTTATCTTCTTTTTTTCCTTCTGCTGAGATGTGGTTAGAAGTTGGTTAGAGGTGGTTAGGAAGTTAGCTGGTCCTTGGAGGTTAGGAAAACAGTTAGGGAGTCATGAAGTTTTACGGTTAGTTATGGTTTGAGAGTTAACTGGATGGCTGAAACTGTTAGAAGATAATGATTTTTTTTTTCTGTTTTTTTTTGCAGTTAGATATTGGTTATACTGGTTTTTGCAAGTTTGTTTGAGTTTGGTTAGAAACTGTCAGGGGTTAGAAAGTTAGTTAAGATCTGTTATGACAGTTGGTGGGGGTTAGAAAAGGCGGTCAAGGATTGGGATGAGGTTAAAAGATGTTAGAAAATTATGCTAAAATCAGTCACATAATCTTGTTAACCTTTCTATTATGAGTTTGTAATCTGCAGGGTTGCTTTTCTAATTTTTGTAATTAGTGATATTCATGCAGGTTTGTGAAGGGGTGAAAAACACAAGAAGGGGGGGGGTTGAATTGTAAAACTGAAATCTTAAAGCAATTGACAAGATATTTTTATCCTGGTTCGTTTGATCTCAAACTACTCCAGTCCACCCGTCAAGGTGATTTCGCCTCTCTCCAACGAGGTCTTAATTCACTATATTCAACTGAATATTACAGACTGCTTTAACAACTGCTAAAGCCTTCTTGATTCAAACCACAATCCGGTTTGTCAAGGCAACACTTTCTTACAAAGGTATAAAACAAATGTGTGTGAATGTTTTCTACAAAACTTTATCACAACTGTGATGTATACACAAATTAAGCTTAGAATACTAGGTTGCTAAACACTAATGGAGTATCAGAGTTTGTGGTTTAGCAAAACTGGTAGATGAAGATTATTGTTCAGCTTTGTGCGTGTAGAGAATTGGAGAGCATTAGCCATTATAATCTTCGAAGCTTTGTTTATATAGCACTTGAGAAGATGAACGTTGAATGCAATATTCTTGATTCAATGCTAATAACAAGCTTTCCTTTTTGAGCAGATCTTGTCTGGAATGAGGCCGTTGGAATTGATTAGCTTTCAAAGCACAGTACCGTTGCTTCTTCAATGCACGTTCTGGCTTGGCTCATTCTGATTCTGCTTCGCTGCTGATGAACTATTGTGTTTCTGTATCAGAGTGTTTTACGCGCAGTTCTGTTCATCAAGCTTCAGCATGTGCGTGAGTTGATCATCTGATCTTGACATTCTGATTCAGCAACTTCTGATGCTGGTGTATGAAATCAAATTCTGATGCTGAAGAAGTGATCTTGCTTATTTTAATCAGCGTATCTGCAAGTCAGAGCATAGTAATTTTAGGCAGCATATAGTTCAATCATGAAACATATAAATACTATATCTTTTCACTTTGTTATCATCAAAACTCAAATATAGGGTAGTAGATTCAAACATTGTTCTAACAATCTCCCCCTTTTTGATGATGACAAAAACTAGATATTTTAAATGAAAAAATAACGTGAAAAGGTATCTGGGAAATGTTTCAGAGTTAAGAAGTAAGGAGAAATCAGAGTTAAGAGATACTCCCCCTGAGTTGATTACTTCCCTTTGATGATACGTGTTCTTCAGGATCAGATCTTTTTCTTTCTTTGAACATCAGATTATAAGAGTCTTTGACTTAGCAGAGAGCAGAGCTTCAGAGCTTTTCCTGTCAGAGCTTTGCTTTGGATCAGAGTGTTAGGACGATCAGAACTTCATATTTGATCAGAGCAACATGAGCTTCTACATTTTGATCAGAGCTTCTAGCTTCTAGTCTTCATAGTGTTCAGGAGCTTCCTTGTGCCTGTAGACTTTTAAACAAAACAGAAAAACATTTCAAGTAATAGAGTTAGAATATTTGAGGATTTCTGTCTAGTTAGCCGTTATTGATTTTAAATATCATTCGTTCTCCCCCTTTTTGTCAGCAATCAAAAAGTGTTAGTGATGTGCTAAAACAATTTAGATCAGAAAAACAAATTATATTAAAATAGTTCAGAGCAAAAGAACATTACAAAACATAGTCAAAACAGTACATCAGAGAATGAAGAAAGCATGAAAAAGTTATGCATGAAAAAGATTTAAGGTTGAGGTGGCATGCGTGAGAACAGGCTTTCCAGCATCGCTTGAATCTTTTCAGAAGTTTCATTCTGCTTCTGAACCATGTTGACAACAGTGTCAATCTTGCTGTCCTGTACATCCATTCGTGCTTTCATCTTCTGATCATTCTCTTCCATCCGCTGCTGTAGACGCAAGTCATTCAGCCTTAGTTCTTCCAGAGCCTGCCTGTCCAAGGCAGCTTGAGAACTTTCAGAAGGAGGAAGCTTCTCAGAACTTTCAGCCACATCTTCTGCTGGATGTTCTTCCTGAAGGGTCTTGTCTTCTTCTGATGGTTGCACCTGTGCAGCTTGCTCTTTCTCAGACCAAGATTCACTGTCCAGAGGGAGCACAACTTCTTGAGGCAGCTGACTTTCAACTTCCTTCAGCAGCTTGCTGAAGTTCTGTTGAGCCTGCTCATAGTTGACGTCCTGCAGCTTTAGGGCTTCAGCACGTACCCATAGTCTGAACTGTGACCAGAGCTGATCAGAAGCAGCTGGGTCGATCATCCCCGGACAGACTTGCTTCAAAGAAGCAATCCATTGCAGCATACCTGTTTCAAAATTCAAAATACCAGAGCCAACATCTGGTTGCTTTGGTTTGGGAATGGCAATTTTGTGTCTTAAGTCAGCAAGACGTTCAAGACTTGTTAAGTCAATGAAAGTTCTGCTGGGGTTTTCAGAGGTTTGCTGAGGGGCTGTTTGTTTTGGAGGAAGGGTATCAGAATCAGAGTCAGATATTTCTATTGGAGTGGTTGGAGTTTTTGGAGGTGTTGATTCCTCTGAAGATGGCAACTGGGGCCTGACAATAGTGGTTCCACATGGCAACTGGATTGCCAGCGGTGAAGGTTGAGGTGAGTGGGGGTCAGAATGATGAGGAGAAGGGGTTTCATAGTGGTGAAACTCTGTTTGTGGTGAAGGTGGATTATTTTCTGGTTGATGAGGTGGAATCTCTGATTGCTCAGGGATCAGAGGTTCTTCTGTGAGTGGTTGTTGTGATTGTGGTTCTGGTTCTGGTTCTGGTTGTATTTCTGGTTCAGGTTGTTGTTCTGGTTGTGGAGGAGGAATATTTGGTGGTTCAGAAATTGGTTGAGCAGAAGCATGTTCACGCTCAATATCAGCTAGCACTCTATCAAGTGCTGGTGTTGTTGAAACAGTTGGTTGTTTGGGAATTTTAATTCTGGTTCTTCTGAGTTGTAAGGCCTCAGAAGGGTCTTCTGGTATGGTTTCATCAATGGTAGGGATTGGGATTGATATTCTGTGAGAGGTTTGAGAAGGAGCAGCAGATGTTGGAATAGTAGATGAAATTGAAATAGGGGCAGCAGATGAAATACCTCTTTTCTTTGGAGTCTGATGAGATGATCCTTCTGTTGGCGCTTTCCTCTTCTTTGTCTTCTTCTGAGTCACTTCAGGTTGGGGTTGACTCAGATCTTTGATCTTCAGCTTTGAACCTGTATCTTCTTCCTTGTATGAATCTGGATACTTGAGAAACATATCAGGTTTGGATTCCATTTCAGAAAATTTTGGGAAATCACTCAGAGGCACTCTTCTGCTGGAGATGTCAGCAGTTGAAGTAGCTCTGGGTTCCTTCTTAATATTTTCTATCAGCTTCATCTTTTTCAGGTTCTTAGCATTCAGCGGTTTTCCAACAGTTGGTTGTTCAATAGTGCTCAGCATTTGAGCTTCGCTCAGATACTCTATCAGCTTATTCTCTGTCAGAATATCTGATATGAGCCTTCCAAATGGTATCCAGTCCCTTTTGGTCCTTTCTTCTTCTCTAGTCTCTTTCACACTAGTCTTGAGATGGTTGAACAGGAAGTGTGCCAGATTGATCTTCACCCTCTGATCAATAAAGTAGATCAGAAATTGCTGATCCACGTTTATATAATCAGGAGAACTTGTTGGTTTCCTGTGATTGAAGCAGCCCAGAACAATCTTGGCCCACACTCTGCAGTGATCCTTCAGATCCTTAATTTTGCTGCTGGGCATTCCAAGAGTGAAAATGTTGTTAGCTACCACGCCTATATCAGGGCATCTATCAGCCATGTCCACACAACGGACTCCACCACCACTTTGACCGATTAGCCTAGCAATGAGGTCTTCAGAAATTACTATCTTCTTTCCCATGACAGAAGAGATGACTAGATGCTTAGAAATCTTGGCGTGAATCCAAAATTCCTTGACAAGCGCTGGGAATGTTGGTCCAACCAACCTATCGAAATACCTCTCCCACTTTTGAGCCCTAATTTCTTCAGTTAGGTCAAATCCATTTTCCTTCAAACTTTCAAAGTCGATGATTAACTCAGAGAGAACTTCAAGATTCTTTACCGGTGTGAGAAGAGTTCTGAGGGGCACCTGATATTGTTCAGAGGTTTCTTTCTTCTGATTGCCTGCAGAAATGCTGGAGGATGCCATTGTTCTCACACAACAAAGCTTTGAGAATGATTTGGAAAAAAGGTTTGTAGGAGATAAACTCAGAAATATGCAGAAAATGCTTAAGAGATTATGAGAAAGCGTAAAGAATAAGAATGGAGGATTCATGTGCTTAAATAGAGTTTTCAAAAATTATTTTGAAAAATTAAACGTTTTTAAGAGAGAGAAAAAAATAATGATTGCCATTTAACAAGCGTGATTACTTTTCATTAAATGCTTGCTGATTTTGGGGGATTTGAGAAAGATACTTAAAAACGGTTACCAGACATGTGTCTCAATGCACCCAATCAGCGCTTTGCCTTCTCAGAAGCGTGCACGCGTTCTGCTTCAGAGATTTGCTGATGATTGGATGACACTTGTTTGATGTAGTGATCAGCACGTCTGTCTTTGAGATTAGACTCTCAGATCTTTAGACTTGCATCTTATACAATCTGCATGTTCTATCTTTCTGAAAGGAGATTGATCAGAAGTTCACAGTAATATAATTACATTCTGAAGATAAATACATGGAATTAAAACATTTTCATTCTGGGCATACTTTCATGCTGAGATGTTTCAGAATGAAATTAAACCTATCTTCTGAAAGGGGTTTAGTAAAGATATCAGCCCATTGATGGTCTGTATCTATAAATTTCAAGTTTAAAATACCTTTCTGAATATAGTCCCTAATGAAATGATGTTTTATTTCTATATGCTTAGCTCTAGAATGTAAAATAGGATTCTTACTTAAGCAAATAGCAGAAGTATTATCACAAAGAATAGGAATGTTACTCTCAAAAATCTGGAAGTCTTCAAGCTGACTTTTCATCCAGAGCATTTGTGTGCTACATCCTGCTGCTGCTATGTACTCAGCTTCTGCTGTTGACAGAGCAATTGTTGATTGCCTTTTGCTGGACCACGAGATCAGATTTTCTCCCAGAAACTGGCAGCTTCCAGAAGTACTTTTACGTTCCACTCTGTCTCCAGCAAAATCAGCATCACAGTAGCCTACTAAGCTGTAATCACTAGATTTTCTATAAAACAAACCCAGATTAGTAGTACCTTTCAGATACTTGAAAATTCGCTTAACAGCTGTTAAGTGAGATTCTCTAGGATCTGATTGGAATCTAGCACAAATACATACGCTGAATAAGATATCAGGTCTTGAAGCTGTCAGATAAAGGAGAGAACCAATCATACCTCTGTAGACTTTCTGTTCTACACTTTTGCTTACCTCTTCTCTTTCCAGAATGCACGTGGGATGCATTGGAATCTTTGATGGCTTACATTCTGAGAGGTCAAATTTCTTCAGAAGATCTCTGATGTATTTGCTCTGATGAATGTAAGTTCCCTCTGGAGTTTGATTGATCTGAATTCCTAGAAAGAATTTCAGTTCCCCCATGAGGCTCATCTCAAATTCTGCCTGCATACACTTAGCAAATTTTCTTCCAAGAGAAGGATTAGTAGAACCAAAGATAATATCATCAACATAAATTTGACAGACTAAAATGTCACTCTTAACTGTTTTACAGAATAGAGTAGTGTCCACTTTCCCTCTGGTGAATTCATTTTCAAGCAGAAAGTTACTTAGCCTTTCATACCAAGCTCTGGGAGCTTGTTTCAGACCATACAGTGACTTCTTTAGTTTGAAAACATGTTCTGGATGTTTTGTATTTTCAAAACCTGGGGGTTGGTGAACATAAACTTCTTCTTCTATATAACCATTTAAGAATGCACTTTTGACATCCATCTGATACAGAGTGATGCCTCTATTAACAGCAAATGAGATTAAAAGTCTGATAGATTCTAACCTGGCGACTGGGGCAAAGGTTTCTGTATAGTCTATCCCCTCTTGCTGACTATAACCTTGTGCAACCAGTCGTGCCTTGTTTCTGATGACTTCACCTTGTTCATTTAGCTTGTTTCTGAACACCCATCTTGTTCCAATGACGTTGAATCCTTTTGGTCTGGGAACGAGATCCCATACGTCGTTTCTGGTGAATTGATTCAGCTCTTCTTGCATTGCCAGAATCCAGTCATTATCCAGAAGTGCTTCATCAATAGAAGAAGGTTCAATCAGAGACACAAGTCCCATAAGAGTTTCTTCAGAGTTTCTGAAGCTTGCTCTTGTTCTGATTGGATCTTCCTTTCTTCCTAGGATAGTCTCTTCTGGGTGATCCAAACTGCTTCTGGGCAATCTCTTCTGAGGTTGATCAGCAGCTGTTGTAGGATTTCTAGCATTGCTCCTTTCAGACGTTGAAGGAATGTCTGTGTTGAGAGCTTCTGATGACTTGTCTTCAGAACCTGCAAATTCAATTTCTATACCTGCAAGATTTTCATTCTGCTTTGACTTTTCAGAGTCAAGCTTATCATCAAAATGAACACTGATTGATTCTTCCACAATCTGTGTTTCTGTATTGTATACTCTGTACCCTCTTGAGCGTTCAGAGTATCCTAACATAATACACTTCTGTGCCTTAGAATCAAACTTGTTCAAATAATTCTTTGTATTTAACATAAAGCAAGTACATCCAAATGGATGAAAATACGAAATGTTGGGCTTTCTGTTCTTCCACAATTCATATGGAGTCTTTTCCAGAATAGGTCTTATTGAGATTCTATTCTGAATGTAGCACGCAGTGTTTATTGCCTCTGCCCAGAAAGTCTTAGCAACGTTTGTCTCATTGATCATGGTTCTGGCCATTTCTTGCAATGTTCTCTTCTTTCGTTCTACAACTCCATTTTGTTGGGGAGTTCTAGGACAAGAGAAATCATGCAGAATGCCTTTGTCATTAAAGAATGACTCAAAATCTTTATTTTCAAATTCTCCACCATGATCACTTCTGACTTTAACGATTCTAAGATCTTTTTCATTCTGAACTTGGTTACAGAAGGTAACAAACACAGAGTGTCACTCGTCCTTGTGTCTTAAGAACTTTACCCATGTCCATCTGCTATAGTCATCTACGATTACTAACCCATACTTCTTACCACTGACTGAAGCAGTTTTAACTGGTCCAAATAAGTCAATGTGCAGAAGTTCTAATGGCTTAGAGGTAGAAACAACATTTTTGGATTTAAAAGAAGGTTTTGCAAATTTGCCTTTCTGACATGCTTCACACAGAGCATCTGAATTGAACTTCAAATTTGGAAGCCCTCTGACCAGATTGAGTTTGTTAATCTGAGATATTCTTCTCATACTAACATGCCCCAATCTTCTGTGCCAGATCCACTGCTCGTTGTTAACAGACAGAAGACATTTTACGTTCTGACTCTTTAGTTCAGAAAGTTTGATTTTGTAAATGTTGTTTTTCCTCTTTCCATTAAACAGGATAGTCCCATCTTTCTGACTAACAGCTTTACATGATTTTTGATTAAAGATTATATCATAACCGTTATCACTTAATTGACTTATGGATAACAGATTATGCATCAATCCATCAACTAGCAGAACATTATTAATAGAGGGAAGATTTCCATTACCTACAGTTCCAGAGCCAATAATCTTTCCCCTCTGATTGCCTCCAAAGCCAACGTGGCCTCCAGGCTTAAGTTCCAGGCTTTGGAACATATGCCTTCTTCCCGTCATGTGTCGTGAGCAGCCAGAGTCCAGGTACCATGACTGGTGTTTCTGACTTGCTGCTAAAGATATCTGCAACATGTATTATTTTATCCTTAGGTACCCAGATCTTCTTGGGTCCTGATTTGTTAGTTTTGCCAAAACTCTGGTTGAATTTTGGTTTCACAGAGTGCTTACTGCTAGTATATTTGATGTCATGTGTGTGACCATACACAAAGTGTGAATTTAAAGGAGTGTGTTTAATGGTTAAATCCATGACATTCTTAGGTGTAGGAACCTTACCTAGGTATCCTATTCCTTTCCTGCCGTTTCTGCTAACTCCATAGATCATTGAAGCCATTCTGCTTCTATCTATGCTTTTAGCAAGGAACTTCTGGAAACTGTGATCATACTCCTTGATGATCTCATCAGCGTTGCTGGGAGTTTCAGAAATTGGTTCCTTCTGAGAGTTTTGTAAAGAGTTTTCTAATTTTGAAATTTTATCTCTCAGCTCAGAGTTTTCCAATTTGAGACTCTCAGACTTATTAGAGTCAGATTCAAGATTCCTTTTCAGGTCTCTGAATTTAGCTCTAATCTGCTGATAACGTTCCAGAATTTCATTGAGGCTTTCAGCAAGTTCAGCCTTTGTAAAATTAACAGCGAAGTTAGGGAATACCTCTTCTGTGTCTGATTCTGAGTCTGATTCAGAAGCTTCACTGTCATCTGGAATGTTAGCCATGAGCGCTATGTTTGCCCTTTCATCATCTGATTCTGAGTCAGCTTTAAACGAGTCAGAGTCATCCCATGTGGCCATGAGACTTTTCTTCTTCTCTCTTCCAAACTTCTTTTTGGGCTTTTCCCTCTGAAGCTTTGGGCAGTCACTCTTGTAGTGTCCTTGCTCATTGCACTCGTAGCAGATGATGTCTTTGGTGTTTGGCTTCTTGCTACTGGAGGAGCCTTCAGATCTTCTGTATCCAGAGGAAGAATCTGTCCTTCTGAATCTGGAAGAAGACTCGTTCTGATCAGATCTTCTGGGATTCCTGAACTTCCTTTGTCTTTGCTTCCACAGTTGATTTACTCTTCTGGAGAGAAGGGAAAGTTCGTCTTCTTTTGATGAGGATCCATCAGATGTTTCTTCAACTGCCTGCAAAACTTTAGACTCAGATTTTCTGTTAGATTTTAAAGCTAAAGGCTTACCTTGCTTCTGAGGCTCGTCAGCTTCTAGCTCTATCTCATGACTTCTGAGGGAGCTTATGAGTTCCTCCAGAGTGATTTTGTTGAGATCTTTCGCTAGCTTCAGAGCAGTAACCATAGGCCTCCACTGCTTGGGTAAACTTCTGATTATCTTCTTGACATGGTCAGCAGTAGAGTATCCTTTGTCCAGAACTTTGAGACCAGCTACCAGAATCTGGAATCTAGAGAACATAGTTTCAATGGATTCAGATTCTTCCATTTTGAACGCCTCATACTTCTGAATGAGCGCCAGAGCTTTTGTTTCTTTGACTTGAACGTTGCCCTCGTGCGTCATTCTGAGAGAATCAAAGATGTTCTTAGCTGTATCTCTGTTGGAGATCTTTTCATACTCAATATAGGAGATGGCACTGAGGAGGATGGTTCTGGCCTTATGGTGATTCTTGAAGTCACGCTTTTGTTGATCAGTCATTGATTTTCTATCAATCTTCTGACCAGTTGCATTCACAGGGTGCGTGTATCCATCTGTCACCATATCCCACAGATCAGCATCATGTGCTAGAAGGAAGCTTTCAATTCTGTCTTTCCAGTAATCAAAGTTTTCTCCATCAAAGACTGGAGGTTTGCCGCTGAATCTGTCTCTGTCCTCATTGTTGTCATTGCTGAAATGAGAGTTGTTTCCTGCCATTGTGTTTTTCTGACGCTGGATCTTGTACTGACACGGTTAGGTGTTTTAGCTCAGAACCAGGCGCTCTGATGCCAATTGAAGGGGTGAAAAACACAAGAAGGGGGGGGGGGGGGGGTTGAATTGTAAAACTGAAATCTTAAAGCAATTGACAAGATATTTTTATCCTGGTTCGTTTGATCTCAAACTACTCCAGTCCACCCGTCAAGGTGATTTCGCCTCTCTCCAACGAGGTCTTAATTCACTATATTCAACTGAATATTACAGACTGCTTTAACAACTGCTAAAGCCTTCTTGATTCAAACCATAATCCGGTTTGTCAAGGCAACACTTTCTTACAAAGGTATAAAACAAATGTGTGTGAATGTTTTCTACAAAACTTTATCACAACTGTGATGTATACATAAATTAAGCTTAGAATACTAGGTTGCTAAACACTAATGGAGTATCAGAGTTTGTGGTTTAGCAAAACTGGTAGATGAAGATTATTGTTCAGCTTTGTGCGTGTAGAGAATTGGAGAGCATTAGCCATTATAATCTTCGAAGCTTTGTTTATATAGCACTTGAGAAGATGAACGTTGAATGCAATATTCTTGATTCAATGCTAATAACAAGCTTTCCTTTTTGAGCAGATCTTGTCTGGAATGAGGCCGTTGGAATTGATTAGCTTTCAATGCACAGTACCGTTGCTTCTTCAATGCACGTTCTGGCTTGGCTCATTCTGATTCTGCTTCGCTGCTGATGAACTATTGTGTTTCTGTATCAGAGTGTTTTACGCGCAGTTCTGTTCATCAAGCTTCAGCATGTGCGTGAGTTGATCATCTGATCTTGACATTCTGATTCAGCAACTTCTGATGCTGGTGTATGAAATCAAATTCTGATGCTGAAGAAGTGATCTTGCTTATTTTAATCAGCGTATCTGCAAGTCAGAGCATAGTAATTTTAGGCAGCATATAGTTCAATCATGAAACATATAAATACTATATCTTTTCACTTTGTTATCATCAAAACTCAAATATAGGGTAGTAGATTCAAACATTGTTCTAACAGTTTGTGCTTGGTACAAAAAGTTGTTGGTGTGAAACGCTCGGATCAAGAAGAGAAAATTAAATAAATATGAAGTAACAATGGAGCATGGTCATGGTTGCATAAAGTCGAAAAAGATTGAAGCTTGTTCATGTAGCTTAGGAACTTAACAACTTAGGCATAAACTTAATTTGTAAAGTCTCTTTCTTTTGTCAAAAGTCCAAAAAATGTAAAGGTAATCATGAAGATTTTTTTGTGTAATCCTTTGTAATGCTTTGTAGATTCACTTATAATTTTTTCAAGTATTCAGAGTGTTTTCATTCGATGTTGTCATATCAATGTAGCACGATTAACCTTGTAATGGATCTTGAGGACATGGACAAAACAACGTTTATCACACCCTGGGGAACATTCGGTTACATAGTGCTTCCCTTCGGTTGAGAAAAGCTGGTGCAACGTACCAGAGGGCTATGAAAACCCTATTCTATGATCTGATGCATAAGGAAATTGAGGTATATGTTGATGATATGATCGTCAAACCACAGACTGAGGAAGGGAACATAGAAGACTTGTTGAAATTATTTCAGCATTTGAGGAATTATCGTCTCCGCTTGAATCCAAATAAGTTTATTATTGGTGTTCTTTCAGGAAAGTTGCTAGGTTTCATTGTCAGCCAAAAAGGAATTGAAGTTGATTATGATAAAGTTAAGGAAATTCAAGAAATGCATGCAACAAGAACTGAAAAGCAAGTTAGAGGCTTCCTTGAACGTTTGAATTATATTTCCAAATTTATTTCCCATTTGACTGCAACATGTGAACTAATCTTCAAGATATTGAAGAAAGATCAAGGTTATTTGTGGACGTCTGATTGCCAAATGGAATTTGAAAGCATTAAAGAGTATATGCTTGAGCCTCCTATCTTTCTCCCTCCTGTTAAAGGAAGACCGTTGTTAAGGTAAGGAAAGTGTCCTCACAGTTAGCAAAAGGAATTGGGTGCGGTCGTGGTTGTCTTTTCTTACTAAGTTAAAAGACTATTAATTAATGACACATATTTCATATACATTGTTAATAATTAAAATTATATAACGAGGCTTTGTAATATATTTATTCACCATATTTACATTGTATTGTAGTATAATAGATATAAACAATTTTCATATTTTTCTTCATCTCCTTCACCAAATTTTAGGTTACTTCATCGGTAAGAAACTAAGTTAAAATACAATTATTTAATGACACATATTTCATATACACTGTTGATAATTAAAATTATAATATGAGGCTTGACATTATATTTATTCACCATATTCATATTATTATGGTATAATAGACGTAAACAAATTCAATATTTTTCTTCTTCTTCATCACAAAATTTTAAGATACTTCTTCACTAAGAAACTAAGTTAAAAGACTATTAATTGATGAAACAAATTTAATATATATTGGTAATAATTAAAATTATATAACGAGGATATATAGTATATTTATTCACCATATTCACATTGTATTATGGTATAATATATGTAAAAAATTTCAATATTTTCTTCTTCTCCATCACCAAATTTTAAGTAACTTAATCAATAAGAAACTAAGTTAAAAGACTCTTAATTGATGACACATATTTGAATATTTTTGTTCTTCTCCATCAACAAATTGTATGTTACTTCATCACTAAGAAACTTAGTTAAAAGACTATTAATTAATGACTCATATTTCATATACATTGGTAATAATTAAAATTATATAATGAGGATCGGAAGTATATTTATTCACCATATTCACAGTGTATTGTGGTACAATAGATGTAAATAATTTCAATATATTTCTTCATCTCCTTCGCCAAATTTTAGGTTACTTCATTGGTAAGAAACTAAGTTAAAAGACTATTAATTAATGACACATATTTCTTATACACTATTAATAATTAAAATTATAATATGAGGCTCGACAGTATATTTATTCCCCATATTCACGTTATTATGGTATAACAAATGTAAACTATTTCAATATTTTTGTTCTTCACCATCACCAAATTTAGGTTACTTCTTCACTAAGAAACTAAGTTAAAAGACTGTTCATTGATGACACATATTTCATATAAATTGGTAATAATTAAAATTATATAATGAGGCCCGATAGTATATTTATTGACCATGTTCAAATTTTATTATGGTATAATTAATGTAATAAATTTCAATATTTTTCTTCTTCTCCATCATAAAATTTAAGGGTACTTCATTACTAAGAAGCTAAGTTAAAAGACTATTAATTAATGACACATTTTTCAAATACAATGGTAATATTTAAAATTATATAACGAGGCTCGATAGTATATTTATTGACCATATTTATATTGTATTGTGGTACGATAGATGTAAATAATTTATATATTTTTCTTTATATCCTTCACCAAATTTTAGGTTACTTCATCGGTGAGAAACAAAGTTAAAATACCACTAATTAATGACACATATTTCATATACACTTTTAATAATTAAAACTATAATATGAGGCTTGACATTATACTTATTCAACATATTCATATTATTATAATATAATAGATGTAAACAATTTTAATATTTTTCTTCTTCTCTATTGACAAATTTAAGGTTACTTCTTTTATAAGAAACTAAGTTAAAAGACGATTAATTGATGACACATATTTTACATACATTGGTGATAATTAAAATTATATAACGAGGCATGATAGTATATATATATATATATATATATATATATATATATATATATATATATATATATATATATATATATATATATATATATATATATATATATATATATTGACCATATTCAAATTTTATAATGGTATAATAAATGTAACCAATTTCAATATTTTTCTTCTTCTCCATCAGCAAATTTTATGTTACTTCGTCACTAAGAAACTTAGTTAAAAGACTATTAATTAATAACTCATATTTCATATAAATTGGTAATAATTAAAATAATATAACGAGGCTCGGAACTATATTTATTCACCATATTCACAATGTATTGTGGTACAATAGATGTAAACATTTTCAATATTGTTCTTCATCTCCTTCACCAAATTTTAGGTTACTTCATTGGTAAGAAACTAAGTTAAAAGACTATTAATTAATGACACATATTTTTTATACACTGTTAATAATTAAAATTATAATATGAGGCTCGAAAGTATATTTATTCACCATATTCATATTATTATGGTATATCAGATGTAAACTATTTCAATATTTTTCTTCTTCGCCATCACCAAATTTAGGTTACTTCTTCACTAAGAAACTAAGTTAAAAGACTGTTAATTGATGACACATATTTCATATACATTGGTAATAATTAAAATTATATAACGAGGTTCGATAGTATATTTATTGACCATATTCAAATTGTATTATGGTATAATTAATGTAATAAATTTCAATATTTTTCTTCTTCTCCATCATAAAATTTAAGTGTACTTCATTACTAAGAAACTAAGTTAAAACACTATTAATTAACACATATTTCATATACATTGTTAATAATTAAAATAATATAACGAGGCTCTATAGTATATTTATTCACAATATTTACATTGTATTATAGTATAATAGATCTAAACAATTTCCATATTTTTTTTCATCTCCTTCACCAAATTTTAGGTTACTTCATTGGTAAGAAACTAAGTCAAAAGACTATTATTTAATGACACATATTTCATATACAATGTTGATAATTAAAATTATAATATGAGGCTCGAAATTATATTTATTCACCATATTCATATTATTATGGTATAATAGATGTAAACAAATTCAATATTTTTCTTCTTCTCCATCACCAAATTTTAGGATACTTCTTCACTAAGAAACTAAGTTAAAAGACTATTAATTGATGACACAAATTTCATATACATTGGTAATAATTAAAATTATATAACGAGGCTAGATAGTATATTTATTCACCATATTAACATTGTATTATGGTAAAATATATGTAAAAAATTTCAATATTTTATTCTTTTCCATCACCAAATTTTAGTTACTTAATAACTAAGAAACTAAGTTAAAAGACTATTATTTAATGACACATATTTCATATACAATGGTAATACTTAAAATTATATAACGAGGCTCGATAGTATATTTATTGAACATATTCACATTGTGCTGTGGTATAATAGTTGTAAATAATTTACATATTTTTCTTTATATCCTTCACCAAATTTTAGGTTACTTCATCATTAAGAAACAAAGTTAAAAGACTATTAATTAATGACACATATTTCATATACACTGTTAATAATTAAAACTATAATATGAGGCTTGACGTTATATATATTCAACATATTCATATTATTATGGTATAATAGATGTAAACAATTTCAATATTTTTCTTCTTCTCCATCAATAAATTTTAAGTTACTTCTTCTCAAAGAAACTAAGTTAAAAGACTATTAATTGATGACACAAATTTTATATACATTGGTGATAATTAAAATAATATAACGAGGCATGATAGTATATATATATTGACCATATTCAAATTGTATTATGGTTTAATAAATGTAAACAATTTCAATAATTTTCTTCTTCTCCATCAGCAAATTTTACGTTACTTCGTCAATAAGAAACTTAGTTAAAAGACTATTAATTAATGACTCATGTTTCATATACACAAGTAATAATTAAAATTATATAACGAGGCTCGGAAGTATATTTATTCACCATATTCACATTGTATTATGGTATAATAGATGTAAACAACTTCAATATTTTTCTTCATCTCCTTTCCCAAATTTTAGGTTACTTCATAGGTAAGAAATTAAGTTAAAAGACAGTTAATTAATAACACATATTTCATATACACTGTTAATAATTCAAATTATAATATGAAGCTAGACATTATATTTATTCACCATATTCACATTATTATTGTATAAAAGATGTAAATAATTTCAATATTTTTCTTCTTTTCCATCACCAAATTTTAGGTTACTTCTTAAGTAGGAAACTAAGTTAAAAGACTGTTAATTGATGACACATATTTCATATACATTGGTAATAATTAAAATTATATAACGAGACTCGATAGTATATTTATTCACCATATTCACATTGTATTATGGTATAATATATGTAAAAAATTTCAATATTCTCTTTTTCTCCATCACCAAATTTTAGGTTAGTTAATCACTAAGAAACTAAGTTAAGAGAGTGTTAATTGATGACACATATTTCATATACATTGGTAATAATTAAAATTATATAACGAGGCTCGATAGTATATTTATTGACCATATTCAAATTGTATTATGGTATAACAAAAGTAAACAATTTCAATATTTTTCTTCTTCTCCATCACCAAATTTTAGGTTACTTCATCACTAAGAAACTAAGTTAAAAGACTATTAATTAATGACACATATTTCATATACATTGGTCATAATTAAAATTATTGACGAGGCTCTGTTTTATATTTATTCACCATATTCACATTGTATTATGATATAATAGATGTTAACAATTTGAATATTTTTCTTCATCTCCTTTCCCAAATTTTAGGTTACTTCATCGGTAAGAAATTAAGTTAAAAGACAGTTATTAATAACACATATTTCATATACACTGTTAATAATTCAAATTATAATATGAAGCTCGACATTATATTTATTCACCATATTCGTATTACTATGGTATAATAGATGTTAAAAATTTCAATATTTTTCTTCTTTTCCATCACCAAATTTTAGGTTACTTCTTCACTAAGAAATTAAGTTAAAAGACAGTTAATTGATGACACATATTTCATATACATTGCTAATAATTAAAATTATAATATGAGGCTCAATAGTATATTTATTCACTACATTTACGTTGTATTATGGTATAATAGATGTAAACAAATTCAATATTTTTCTTCATCTCTATCACCAAATTTTAGTTTACTTCTTTACTAAGATACTGAGTTAAAAGACTTGTAATTAATGTCACATATTTCATATACATTGGTAATAATTAAAATTATAATATGAGGCTCGATAGTATATTTATTCACCATATTCAAATTTTTTTGTGGTATAATATATGTAAAAAATTTCGATATTTTTCTTCATCTTCTTCACCAAATTTTAGGTTACTTTATTGGTAAGAAACTAAGTTAAAAGACTAATAATGAATGACACATATTTCATATACACTGTTGTAGCAACTGGATTGTTAATCAGAGCCGCCACTATTAGTTTTTATCCTAGGGAAGGGAATCTAATAGAACACCCTAATTCTCCAACAAAGATTCTAGGTTTTGGACTTCATTAGACGAAAGGAAGGTGTTAGGAACCTTTCATCTACCTTGTTTACAAGGATACTAGGTTTTAGGTTTAGGTTGCGGGTTAAACAAGGTTTTAAATTTTAATAGGGGAATTCGCTACGATTTTAATTGCATGCCTACGTATCCTCTTATGAGGAATCAGAGTCCCAATTAGTAGTTCGTATGAGGTTAATGTTTTTTAGGGGTTGCAAACGTATTTTGAATCACCTCGCATTTTGATCGGTTATAGTGACTGCAGAGATTTTGGCTAAATGCGTGATTACTCAAAATCCGTTTGAAACCCTTTTGCAAAAAAATAGTTGTTTAGATTAGTTTGTTGCGAAAAATAGTTTGAGATTTGTTAGGTATTTTTTATCGTGTTAACTGCAAAAAAACTTGATTAATGCATGATTAAAAAATATTTAATGCAAATATAGAGGAAACTGATATATGCAATCTTGAATAAAAATAATTTACATGTTAATATATTAATAATAACAACATTTACATATAATTGATAATAATATAAAAAATTAACAATAATTATAATTATAATTATTATAAAAAAGAGAAATAAATAATAATACAAAAATAGAATTAAAATATAATCATTATATAAAAAATAGAAAATAAATAAATACTAAGGGGGTGTAGTTTCTAATTAACCAGTAAATAAGAGGGGTGCTAAAAGGAGTTTGGGTTAGGCCCAAGATAGTTCAAACAGGGGGGTGCAAGTTGTTGTTCGTGTTTAGCAATTCAGGGAGAAGGGGGTGTTAAAAGGAACTGGGCTTAGGCCCGTTCCAGCTTTGGGGAGGGACGATGTAATTGAGTGGTGAGGGAGCAAGATGCTTATCATGGAACTTGACCTAACGGTCGTTTGGTCGTTATCACGCGTACACGATTAAGGGAGTATAATAACAAAGGTGGGGGCGCTATGTAGGGATTGTTATGGACAATATATCATTTTTGTTTTATTTATTTTTAGTATTTGGGTTTAGTTACAGCTTTTCCATCTTCCTCTCACTCTCTTCCTTGCCGTGTATACAAACCCTAGTTTTTTCTTACATAACATGATCTCTTCCCTCCACCGACGGCGCCTCCAAACAACCTTACCCCAATCCTAAACCCCCAATCAACAATAAAAAAAACAAGAAAAAAACAAGTTGAGTTACCCTCGGGAACCTCCCTCTCAAACTTTATGATTTCCTTGATAATTCTTCTTCTTTATGCAGTTTACAGAGATGATTGACGATGGTGGTGATACTGCAGTGGGGCGGTGGCTAGAGGCGGAGCAACGATGGTGATGGAAATTAGGGTTTCGTATGTCGAAACCATGATTTCGGCTTATTCTTCCTCAACTCTTTGTTCCGAATTTTTCCTCTTCTTCTATATTGTTTTTGACAATTCCTTCTCTATTATTAAAAATCTGCCTCCCTTGTTGTTGTTGTTGTTCTTCTTCTTTTGTATTTATAGGATTTTCCAGAATTAGGGTGGGCTTGGACAATTTTGTTGTTATAGTTAGAATAGATTTAGGAAGAAATTAGGGATTTTGAGTGATTGTTGATTGATTATTGATTATTCTTTGATTACTGTAATTTTGGATTTAATTTGTAATTTCTGATTTAATCATGTATAGATTTTCTGGAGATCTGATCTTGTAGTAATAAGATTTGATTTGGTTGATTTTCATATTTGTTTTAGTTTCAGTTTTACTTGATAAAAGATATGATTTTACCATATAAATCTGAACAGTATCTGTTTGCAGCAAAAGTGTATGTTAATTTTGTGATGATGGGAACATTGTATGTTTCTTAATCAATTGGGCCATCGTTGTTGCTAGCAAACATGGGCCCTACGCTACCATTTTTCTGCTTAGCCCAATGCGTTGCTTCTTTTTTTATTATTACAGCCAAAAAACAAGTTTTTTTTCCAATTGGGCTTTGCAATTAATTAGCCCACTCACATTTTTTCATTACAAAAAACAATTATTTTCCTTAACCAGCCCACCACGTTTTTTCCAACACAACAATAACAATGACATTTAATCAGACAATAAACTTAAACTCATTTTATCACTAATAAAAATGTTTAGTTTTCTTTAAATATATTATTTATTTATTTATTCAAAATAATAATAATAAATAGTTTTTTTAATATTAATATTTCTTTTATATATCCTTTTTCATTAAAACAAAAAACAACAATAATAATAATAATAATAATATCTCTTCTTATTCTAAACATCAGACGGGCCATCTTATTGTGCCTTAACCACACCCTCTTTTTGCTAACAACAACCAAAACGTTGATGGACCCAATTCTAATGGGCTTGTGTATTGCAATTTCAACCTCCCCCGTTTACTAATAACATTAACATTAAAAATGGGTTTTATTAATTAAAAACTTAACTATTATTTGAATAATTTTCCATTTTCGAATCACATGGGCCATAGGCCAACATGCCTTGCGAATAGGTTTACGGATACACGAGTCTTTCTAATTTAGAAAGCCCCGCTTTCCTGAATTAAAATAGACCCCCCCAGTCTTGGATGAAGATGGGCCATCAGAATCTGCTGTACCATCTTTAATTAAATATTTATTCTGTTTTAAATCTTGAAATTATGATCGTAGGGGTAGGGCAAATTTGTGGTACGACAACTACCCCTATTTAATTATCTTCCAATCGAATAGCGTGAGAAAATAAGAGTCTTGCACATTCTGATTGAGAGTTTATTGAATACTTGGAATAACCTAAAATTTGTCTGATAAACATAAGGATACACTGATATAGCATACCATTACGAGTCTTGGGGAATCAGGCGAAGCCGATGATATATCGCTCACCAGGGTTTGGAGATGTATGGCTGATGGTCTTGAGCTGGAGTGAGCAATCTTGTGTGTCTGGGTTTGCTTGTGCTTATTCATCCATTTGGGGATGAATGAAACAACAATTGATGATGCATGGTTGCTTGGAGACTGGGGCCATGGGTTATGTTCGTGAATCGCTGCATGATATCTTAGGCGATAAGATAGATTTTGTTTTTGGAACATCGCTGCATGTCGTCTTAGGCGATGTTTGGGTTACGGAATAAAGAAGCTCATTATTGCACGACGTCTTAGGCAATGGTATATATCACTAAACAAGGAACCGCATTGATGCACGGTGTCTTAGGTAATAGGTTAGATTCGCGAATCGCTGCATGTCGTCTTAGGAGATAGGCTGAATTTTGGTTTTAGAACATCACTGCATGTCATCTTAGGCGATGGTCTATGTTATGGAATAAAGAAGCACATTGCTGCATGACGTCTTAGGAAATGGTCTATATCACCGAACAAGGAACCGCATTGCTGCATGATTTCTTAGGCAGTGGGTTAAGTTGCATTGCTGCCCGAGGTCTTAAGCAATGAACTAGGTTTTGTTTCTGAAAATCGCTGCATGTCGTCTTAGGTGATGCTTGGTCTACAGAATAAAGAAACACATTGTTGCACGACCTCTTAGGAAATGGTCTATATTACCGAACAAGGAACCACACTGATGCACGGTGTCTTAGATTGTGGGTTATGTTGCATTGTTTCCCGAGGTCTTACGCAGTGAACTTGGTTTTGTTTCCGAACATCGCTGCATGTCGTCTCAGGAGATGTCTGGGTTTCGGAATAAAGAAGCACATTGTTGCACGACGTCTTAGGAAATGGTCTTTATTACGGAACAAGGAACCACACGGTTGTACGATGTCTTAGGCAGTGGGTTAGATAACTAAATCGAGGGTGAGATTTCTTGTTTGATGTATGACGTAGGTGTCTGTCATTGATATGGAACCCTGAGTGTATGTGTATTGTATGCAAAAATGTATAGTGTATGTATGCTTTGGATATGCAAAATGTATGTATGAGATGTGTGTAAAATGTGTGTATGCCTTGAAATGTTATGAAGACTATTTCTGGCATTCTCCTTTTTTAAACCATTGGTTTTGAATTAACAACCCCTGGCATTATATATTGTATTATAATGGCATTGTTGACTTTGATTCAAACGCGGCGAAAAAGTGTTAGCAAGATTTTGAACATTGATTTTTTGTATTGTAAGCGCAGGTGTAGGTATAGAAGTGTGTGCAGACTTTGTGATGTATGTGCAGGCGTAGGTGTAGACAATGTATTGGACGTAGACTTTGTGTTCCTGGCGTAGACGTAGGAGTAGACATGTGTATAGACTTTGTATTACGGGCGTAGACGAGGATTAAACATGTGTATGGATGTAGACGTGGATTTTCTTTTTGATGTTTTTCTAACCAAAATATTTTTTCAATGTTTTGTCAAATGCTTTTATTTGTTAATTCCTCCGAAATGATTTCAAGACAATATTCACAAGAAATAATGGTAGTATTTTGCAAACAAGTCTAAGTGTTGTACCCCAAAATTTGCCCTCCCATATTCTCCAAGATTTGTCAAGTCAAGGTCACAAAATTTCCCAAGGGTTGTGCAGCTCAACTGTCTCCTAGACAGTCAAAACTAGGGTTTGAGTTCTGGTCAAGCAAATGAACTTCTCAAAGGCCCAATCAAGTCCCATATGCCTACAAAGATGGTCAAGTATCCTCATGTCAAGTTCCAAGGCATTCAGCTCAAAATTGCACAGTCAAAACCCTAGATTGCACTACAGTCAACTGTAGGGGCAAAATGGTCATTTGACAGTCAAAAGTTCAAATTTTTGGTCAATACATCATTTTGAAGCCACAAACATCATTTGATCAATGCTTGATCATGATTCTCAAAACTTGGCTCAGAAATCATCAAAGATGCAAAAGTTGCTATATTTGGACAGCTGAAAAAGTCAACTGAAATTGACCAGGGCATAACTTTCACATGGATTATCAGAAAAATTCCATCCAAAGCTCATTTTGAAGAGAAAGACATTTCCTACAACTCATCTTCATATTCCAAGTCCAAGAAATGCTCTCACAAAAAGTTATCAATTTCAACATTATAGGTCATTTTCAAAAGTCAACAAAAAGTGACTTTAAGTCAAAGGCCATAACTTGAGATTGGTAAATCAAAATGACATGGGACCAAAGGCATTGGTTAAAGGACTCAAATACCTTTCCAAAATGTCCAAGAACATGTGAAAAGCTTAAAAATTGACCAAGTTATGCCTTGTGGAAGTTGGGAAATTTTTAGGAATTTTGAAAAGTCAACATTGATGCAAAAGGCCTAAAAATGCAAATGGGCCCATTTTTCTTCCAAGATTCTTCATGCCAAGCCTATGCACGACCATTAGGCCCAAAGGGAAGTATTTTCATATTTTTTAATTATTTATTTGAATTTATATTAATTTATATTCATTTAAATCATTTTAATTCATGAAAAATATAACCTTAACCTAAACAAATCTTTTTATGCATGATTTGGACTTGAGATTTCGTGCACATGCTGATATAGAAGGTTTTGGCTTGATTGAAACCTAATTGACACAAGAACCATGAAAAAAAGATTGTAAAAGATCCTTAACAAATCAAAGATTGAAAACAATTATGGACATGGATTTTATTCAATCTTTTTAACCTAATTGCTTCCATACAAGTATGAGATCACAACCCTAATGATTCTAGACTAGAAGCTGCGCCCAAGAACCCTTTTGCATATTGAATTTTTTCATAAAAAACTCAAACACTGAAAACTAGCCTAGAGGTCGATTCAAGCTCCAATCTTGATCCCATTAGCATCCTGAGACATCCTTGGACATATTCCAATCATTAACAACAGCAAAAACATCCTGAGTTGGTAGTTAGAACTCAAACTGAACCTCAAAAATCTTGAAATCGCATAGCATGAATTAAGCATTATTTTGCATTTTTTTTCATGGATTCATGTTTATATTGATGTTTCTGAACTAACTGATACGCTTGATTGTGTTTTTTAGCCACATATGCGAATTCGCCATTGTCACATACTAGGGTTACAGGTTTCCCAGATTGGGGGTTTCACAACCAAGTAAAATTAGGGCTCAAGATGGCCAGGGTTGGATTCAGCACCTCCAGACGATGATGTCTGAACCCTCGCGATGAATTTATGTTTCATATATTTCTAATCGCTATTTTCTCATAAACCCTCTAAAGCCACGCCCCAAAACCGTTGCCCATGTGTTTCATGTTTCAGGAAAACAAAGAAGAAGGAGTCGTGTCTGAACGTGATTGGATCTTTTAAATTTCGCGCTAAAAGTCTCCACTAACTTTATTTTTCTTTTATATTATTTATGTTATATTATATATTAAATGAAATTGCATAGTTCAGCTGGCAAGGAGATGCGCTTGTAACCTTCAAGACCTGGGTTCAAGTCCCAGGTCTGGCAAAAATTCCATGCTATTTTTCAATAGGAGATCCTATACTTCGCTAATGTCCAGGTACACTATGTTTCCTCACCATCAGGCAGCCCACGTGTCCAGGACCTCTCATTCAAGGCAGAAGATTGGGGGTACACCCTAGGTATGAGTCAAATGCATCATATGGAATCATGGAAAGTCAGCAAATTCAAATTCAATTGGGCCAGGCTTTCCAAATTTATACCTCCTTATTTGGGGCAACACCCCACCAGGGTTTGCATTTTTATATTTTTCTTCTCACTTTTATTTTTGTTGTTTTATTTATTTTATTGTCTTAATTCAATTAATTTATTTTTTCTACAAAATATAAAAACACTAAAAAATCAGAAAAGGCCAAAAATTAATAAATATTTATATATTAATTATTTTCATGAATAAATTAGAATGTAAATTATGTAGTGTAATTAGGTTTTAATTTTAATTCCTTTTTTAATAAAAATCCAAAAAATGTAGAATTTAGGTTTTAATTGTTAATTCTTTTTATTTCCCTTTAATATTTTTCCCCTTTTTTAGAATAATAATTATTATTTATTTATTTATTTTCCTATTTAAATTGTACATAAATGAATTAGGGTTTAACTTAGATTATATTTTAAATCTTTCATAATAAATAAAAAAATACTAGAATTAGGGTTTGCCTTTTAATTTAATTTCAATTAATTTCTTTTCCTTATTAAATCTAAAAAAAACACAAAAATATCATTCTCATTTAATTTTAATTTTTAAGTCCTTATTAATTCTAATTATTTGCAAAAAGGGTCCAACGCCCTAGTTTCGTTTTAATTATTTAATTTGCGCATTTATCTTATGTCGTTTAATTATAATTATGTAATTGTCCCAAAGACATGTAACTTTACTTTTCGCACTTTATTTTATCGCTTTATTTATTTTCCGCTAAATCGGGTCCGGTTTAATTTTGGCGATGTGGACCCGCGCCATTTGTAATAACCTTAGATTTATTTCCCGCAAACTTATAACTGTTAAATATACATGCAAGAATGAATGGACAAATTAAAATCAAGCGTAGAACACGACAAACATGACAAGACAAATAACTGAAACATGACACACGATTCGCACACACCACCCCTAGGGTACGCCTCACTGTTGCCTCTCGAAAGGTGATCGTCGAGTAGAGGATGTCTTAGTAAGTCCCCATGATCCGGGAACCTGGCATGAGGGTAGCTTCTAAGGTGTCTTCCCATTGCTCTGGTGATCACCATGTCCCGAATATCGAATTGACCCGAACACCTCCAACGGTGGTGCTACCTACCTCTCAATGGTGGGATGGCATTACTTTAAAGGACATCTACACAGACGAATTCCTTAGGGTAGGTAGGTTCTCAAGGGTACTTGCTCTAATTTCAAACAAATCAAAAACATCTTTTCACACCAACACATTTTCAAAAGCTTTCAAAGCAAACTTTTCAAACACTCTGACGTACGAGTCGAACTGAAATTTTTCAAAGAAACTTTTTAAACCCACATTGAAAAGCAAGCAAACAATTTTGAACACAAATGAGCAAGTATCTAAGAGCCCATGGATAACCATGGATAGAAAGGGTGCTAACACCTTCCCTTTCTATAACCTACCTCCCGAACCGAGAGCAATCTCTTTAAGGAATTTTTCTGTGCTTTTGTCCTTTCTATTTGGAGAAAATAAAAGACGGTGGCGACTCTTGCTTCCGCGACATTTCGCGAACCAGCGTTAAACAGTCAGTTCCAGATCCACCGATCACAGAACTGGCGACTCTGCTGGGGACACTTTATAAAGTGAGGTGTACCTTAGGGCTAGCTTATAACTATGTTTTCAATTGTTTTCCTTGCTTGCTTTACTATTGTGGGTTGCATCGGAGATACATAGATCCTAACCCGGATCTGGGGATACCCTATTTAGGTAGCATAAGCTGTGAGGGACCTGTCCGGCGTAGACCGACACAGGTGAAGCAGTGGCTACGTTGGTGTGGCACCTTAGTCTGTACCGATATCCCTTGTGTCGCAACGAGGAGAATATGGGTCTTCTAAGGAGTCATTAAGCACCAACAACCTTAGAACCTTAATTGACACAACTTGGCCAATAGAACAGTAGCAGTATGCTACGCCCATTGAGGCTAAACTCTCGTGATGGTTCTGGCCGCAAGAAAAGATTGCGATGCTAGAGTTATGACCGATTGAGGGTAGTCAATGATATTGGGATCCTCTAAGAACCCGGTTACGTTGATTAGGACAGGTATGAACCCACCAGCTTCAAGAGGGTACTACCCAGACCTCATGCTGGCCTAAACCCTAAGGGCTCTTTTGTGTGACTTGCGTGCCTTCGTACTTGACTACTTGCATGCTTGTTATCTGACCCTTGATGTCTTGCAGGTTTTGTTCATAGTCCTTAATTGGGACTCATGACAGGGTTTACCAAATTTCTTGCAGGTCTTGTTTATAGTCCTTAACTAGGACTCATGACGAGGTTTACCAAATTTCTTGCAGGTGTTGTTTATAGTCCTTAACTAGGACTCATGACAGGTTTACCAAATTTCTTGCAGGTCCTGTTTATAGCCCTTAACTAGGACTCATGACAGGTTTACCAAATTTCTTGCAGGTCTTGTTTATAGTCCTTAACTAGGACTCATGACGAGGTTTACCAAATTTCTTGCAGGTGTTGTTTATAGTCCTTAACTAGGACTCATGACAGGGTTTTCCAAATCTCTCGCAGGTTTTGTTTATAGTCCTTAATTGGGACTCATAACAGGATACTGAACTTCTTGCAGGGTCTGTTTATAGTCCTTAATTGGGACTCATAGCAGGGCTTACCTACTTCACCCCATGCATAGCATGACATCATACCATTGCATACCATTGCATACATCCTAACCCATTTCAAGGATCTCAAGGGCTTGTGATGCAGGTCATGATAAACCAATTACCCAGCAAGGGGCAAAGAGGATTTATTTTCCTCTAGCCAAGGGTGTCAGGGGCTATGACCCACTGGATATGGTGAGCCTTTGACCCTTGATGAAGGACTCTCAACAATATGCAGTGCCTTCAGTCAAGCTACCGGTTCCAAATTCTAACAAAGTTTCTCTGTTTACCTCGCGAGGTCCTTGAAATCATTGCATGCATATCATACATCTCATCGCATTGCAGGTATCCCTTTGACAGGTTGCTTACCCTTCTCCGCTGTTTATTTCTGCCGCTCGTCATGAATCCTGAATCATCAGCCGAGCAGACTATCAAGGATCTCCAGGCTCAGAATGCCCAGTTCCAAGAGCTGATTATGAATCTGACCCAGGGGCAGCAAGATCTGAAAGCTCTGCTCTTGAAGAAGGGCAAGAAGAAAAAGAGGACTGTGCTGTTCAGCCCAAGACGCAGATCTGGAAATACACCGCAAATTGAAACTGAGAGGACAACTCCATCTGTGGGGAAGAGCAGTCATCCAGAGGAAAGAGTGCCCAGTCCAGTGGTCTCTGATAATGAGACAGATTTTGACGAAGAGCAGTACCCTCCTGTTGATGACAAATATAAGCAACTGGAGGACATAATGAAAGCTATGGAGGTTCAACAGGTACCTGGGCTGGATTTCGGAGATCTGGGTTTGTCAACTGGTGTGGTTATCCCTCGCAAGTTCAAAGTACCTCCCTTCTCTAAGTACGATGGGGCATCTTGTCCCAAGCTGCACTTAAGGTCCTATGTTCGGAAGATTCAACCCTATACGGTGGACAAGAATTTATGGATCCACTTCTTCCAGGAAAGTCTTTCAGGGACTCACCTCGAATGGTTCTATCAACTGGAAGGGACCAAAGTTCGTAACTGGGAGGAGTTGGCAACTGCTTTCTATAAGCAGTACCAGTACAATGCCGACCTTGCCCCCACGCGTACTCAACTCCAGGGTATGTCGTTAGGCGCAAGCGAAGGTTTTAAGGAGTACGCTCAGAAATGGAGGGATCTTGCTGGAAGGGTACAACCACCTCTGACTGATCGGGAACTTGTGGACATGTTCTTGGGGACCTTGTCTGGTCCATTTTATAACCACCTGATTGGGAATTCGTCTGCTGGATTCACAGATCTTATCTTGACTGGAGAGCGGATAGAAGCTGGCATCCGGTCTGGGAAAATTCAAGAGGCTGCACCTTCTGATAAAAAGCCTCATCATGGAAAGAAAGAATCCAATGCTGTGCACGGTAAAAAGAGCCGTCATGAGACCGGGGCAATCCAAATCTCCAATCCCGGACCTGCTCAACAGGGACAGGGGCAGCAGCGCAAGGAGAAACGACAGTATACCAAACTCAACATGTCGTTGGATCAAGCACTGCAACAAATGTTGAAGGCAGGGTTGATCACTTTAAGAGCTCCTCTCCGGAATCCGAACATTTCTGCACCCAACTATCATCCCAACGATAGGTGCGCGTATCATTCTGATAGCCCGGGGCATACTACAGACAACTGCTGGCCTCTCAAGAACAAGATTCAAGATATGATTGACGCCGGAGAGATTCAGTTTGAAGTGCCAGAGACTCCGAACATAATCACTGCTCCGTTGCCCAATCATTGAAGACCTTTTGTTCATTTGAATATTTTGAGTTGTACTTTCTTTGCTTATACAAACAATTAATGTCATGGCAAACTCTTTTATTCGATTAATGCATTGCATATGTCTGTTTTGGAAATTAATACAATTATTTTCATTATGTTCACATATCTTTTCATATTTTTTCTGATGTCAACTCTCGGTTAATAATTCTAAGCCTCTTGAGGGAGGATGACGAAAACGATACCACAATCTTTACAGTATGCTTTTGAACGGACTCCGCTGATGAGGTACAGGCATTGTTTCAACCCCTAAACACTGGAGTTATAAGGATGATAATCCCTCGTCAACCCATCAGAGCCAAAGAAGTAGGAGTTTTTATTTTCGAAAATCAAAACCCTTAACCATAACCCGGGGCAGGGTAGTCTTCTCAGTTGGTCCAAGTGCATGACGAATGGCACCGAAGAGATCTTTACAAAATGAACAAAGACATTAATGGTTCAGAACAATCAAAAGGACAGGCAGTCATGAGCAAAAATCAAAATTCATAAATGAAAAGCCCAAAAAGTCTAAACCTACAAAGGGGACTTATGAAACCGGGGCATCCCGCTGACTGTAATTCCAAAAAAGGAAACAGTTCAGGCAAAAAAAGAAAGGGATAAGCAAAATCAAGAAAGAGGTCTCACAAACCCTCAACCAAAGCAAAAAATGACTGCCTATTCAAAACAAGTTATCAACATCTGAACCATTTCTGGAACATCAAAGCAAAGACTCAAGCAAGGTCTAACGCATGATCAACTGAGTTTAGGTTTGGAGAACATCACGAAGAGCGGGTGGGTACAAATAATTTGAGCCTTTATCCTTTGTTTCTTAAACCGTGAACCAAGCCACGTTATAACCCTTAAAAGTCCTAGCTGAAGCATGGGTTAGTTCGAAAGCATACTGTCACGAAAGGTATCCTGACTCCTGAAGGCCTACGGTAAGTACGGAGTTGACATCACGTTTTACAAACATTCACTTGTTTTATGAAAAGATGCATTTTCAAAATCTTCGAGACAGACATAAGCTTTGCGTTTTTGACATAACTTTGTTTGCATATGACTTTTTGTTTGAACAGCAGGAAAATTCGCACGAGAAATACCTAGTGAACAAGAGCATCTCCAATCAAGGGGCACGACCTAATCATGGTCCGTCATCTGGGGCAATCCAGTCAAGATTCGGAGAATCTCTCAAAAGTCAAATAGCCTGGGGCAAATCTCCACATGAGCCACCTGGGGCACTCCAACAACGAATCTGACCTGATCAAACACCTTCTGGTGGCATGACAAAGCACTTATAACAGGGGCAACTCCCTACATTCTAAAAGCACGGACATAGTCGAAAAAATACTGCGCACAATCAAAGACCCGCTAGGTTGACATACCTAGGCAAAAATAAGGGCTTCCCGGCGAACCAAAAGGGTTCGGGCAAAATGAAGGGATGAAACGAAAAATCTGTACACCCGGCAAGTCGAAAACCTGAAAAGGCGGCTTGGGCAAAAATGGGTATCCCGGTGGACTGAAAACCCGAAAGGGCGGTCCAGGCAAAAGTTAGGGATCAAAAGCGTACGACTATGTCCCGGCGCTTCGTCACTTGCCTATCAGAAGAAGGTTTGTCAAAAGGCAGTTATCAAGACTCCACCAGTATCTTCTTCCATAGAAACTGGGGCAATAAAGAGTGGTCTAAGCAATCTGATTGTTCCATCCTCCAAGGTACTAGGGTTGGTCCTGTTGAAGCACATAACCAATACGGTTCGATACTCCCCCAGAAGAGTCCAATCCAGTTTCCCCAGGAAAGTTGGAAATTCATATCCCCCCAAGCAGTAAGCTCATCCCCAGTAGATTCTGGAAGCTTATCCCCTCGCAGAGCACGAACGCGTCGTCCCGGCTTGATTTAAAGAGTTATTTCCGTAACAGGATATAACTGGGTTATCCTCAGCCAAAAGCCACGGAGAGAGCATCGTCGACAGCATCTTCTTATCCCCAGCGAAGTCCATTCATACTTCCAATACAGCAAGGTATCCTCAGTGAGTCATCCTCAATAAATCAGCAAAAGCATCTCCCCACAGAGTATTTCTCCCCAGCATGGTCGCTAGAATATCTTTTTCTCCTCGCAGAATCCTCCATTCGCCAAGTTTATTCCCCAACGGAGTTATCTTCGTCTATTGGAATTCTTGCAACTATTCTTCAACGTCAGCCCAGGATACGACTTCCCGGCACCCGTCAAGGATTTATTTTCTTAGACAAATATACATTCATAAAACGTCACATACATCATTATAGCATGCATATGCATCATACTACACGACTCTCATTGATTTTGAAGACATACAGTTCATGCATCATGATTTTGCATCCAATTATGTCTCGCTTTTTCAGGAAAAAGATCAATACAAAAATGACTACTATCAACTAATCGCAATTCATTCTTGATATAGTTTCAGATATGACCCAGATATGGTGACGTTCTGATACTGCTTCCAGATTTCCTTCTAGATATAGTTTCAGATGTAAACCCAGCGATGGTGACGTTCTGATGCTGCTTCCAGAATTCCTTCTAGATATAGTTTCAGATGTAAACCCAGCGATGGTGACGTTCTGATGCTGCTTCCAGATTCCCTTCTAGATATAGTTTCAGATGTAAACCCAGCGATGGTGACATTCTGATACTGCTTCCAGAATTCCTTCTAGATATAGTTTCAGATGTAAACCCAGCGATGGTGACGTTCTGATGCTGCTTCCAGATTCCCTTCTAGATATAGTTTCAGATGTAAACCCAGCGATGGTGACGTTCTGATACTGCTTCCAGATTTCCTTCTAGATATAGTTTCAGATGTAAACCCAGCGATGGTGACGTTCTGATGCTGCTTCCAGAATTCCTTCTAGATATAGTTTCAGATGTAAACCCAGCGATGGTGACGTTCTGATGCTGCTTCCAGATTCCCTTCTAGATATAGTTTCAGATGTAAACCCAGCGATGGTGACATTCTGATACTGCTTCCAGAATTCCTTCTAGATATAGTTTCAGATGTAAACCCAGCGATGGTGACGTTCTGATGCTGCTTCCAGATTCCCTTCTAGATATAGTTTCAGATGTAAACCCAGCGATGGTGACGTTCTGATACTGCTTCCAGATTTCCTTCCAGATATAGTTTCAGATGTAAACCAGATATGGTGACGTTCTGATACTGCTTCCAGAAGTCCTTTTTAGATGTTTCCCTCTCCGACGATGAGTGTGAGGTGATAATCCCCTATGGTTCCCTCTCCGACGGTGTGTGAGGTAGTAATTCCTTTTTCAAGATGTTTTCCTCTCCGACGATGAGCGTGAGGTGATAGTCTTTTGTGGTCCCCTCTCCGACGGTGAGCGTGAGGTGGTAATTCCTTTTTCAAGATGTTTTCCTCTCCGACGATGAGCGTGAGGTGATAGTCTTTTGTGGTCCCCTCTCCGACGGTGAGCGTGAGGTGGTAATTCCTTTTTCAAGATGTGGTCCCCTCTCCGACGGTGAGCGTGAGGTGATATTCTCTTATGGTCCCCTCTCCAACGGCGTGTGAGGTGGTAATTCCTTCTTCAGATGTTCCCCTCTCCGGCATGAGCGTGAGGTGATAGTCTTTTATGGTCCCCTCTCCAACGGCGCGTGAGGTGGTAATTCCTTCTTCAGATGTTTCCCTCTCCGGCATGAGCGTGAGGTGATATCTCCTTTCAGATTATAATTTCCTATAGTTCCCTCTCCAACGTGAGTGAGGTAACTCCCTTTGAGACTATAATATCCTTTGGTTCTCTTCCTGACACTACAAAGATGGTAATTCTCACCAAGATTTTTCTCAACGAGCGTTGTTGAAGTTAAAATCATCCAAGGTTCTCTTACCATTCATGATTAAGGCAGTAACCATTCCTGGTTCATTCATCAGCGTTTGAAGCTCCAGAACTCAGCTCCTGTAACCAATCAGGACACATCTGTATCAAGCATCTAAAATCAGCTCCTGCGACGTGTCAGGTACTCATTTTTTCTGTTTTTCAGGTATGCAGGTTCTCGCTAAGGAATCTCTTACGCAATCAGCATCCAGATGGCATCTATAAGCCCATCATCCTATCCAAGCAATCACCAAATGGCATCTGTAAGCCCATTCCCCCCATCATTGCTACTATGCGAGCGCAAATTTCTGGGCACTCTGGTGTCCAATCATCTTCTACCCTCGGATTACGAAAGGCACGTCAGCCAATCTACATCCTCAGGTCTAAGAAGATTGAACAGGGGCAACTGTTGTACCCCAAAATTTGCCCTCCCATATTCTCCAAGATTTGTCAAGTCAAGGTCACAAAATTTCCCAAGGGTTGTGCAGCTCAACTGTCTCCTAGACAGTCAAAACTAGGGTTTGAGTTCTGGTCAAGCAAATGAACTTCTCAAAGGCCCAATCAAGTCCCATATGCCTACAAAGATGGTCAAGTATCCTCATGTCAAGTTCCAAGGCATTCAGCTCAAAATTGCACAGTCAAAACCCTAGATTGCACTACAGTCAACTGTAGGGGCAAAATGGTCATTTGACAGTCAAAAGTTCAAATTTTTGGTCAATACATCATTTTGAAGCCACAAACATCATTTGATCAATGCTTGATCATGATTCTCAAAACTTGGCTCAGAAATCATCAAAGATGCAAAAGTTGCTATATTTGGACAGCTGAAAAAGTCAACTGAAATTGACCAGGGCATAACTTTCACATGGATTATCAGAAAAATTCCATCCAAAGCTCATTTTGAAGAGAAAGACATTTCCTACAACTCATCTTCATATTCCAAGTCCAAGAAATGCTCTCACAAAAAGTTATCAATTTCAACATTATAGGTCATTTTCAAAAGTCAACAAAAAGTGACTTTAAGTCAAAGGCCATAAATTGAGATTGGTAAATCAAAATGACATGGGACCAAAGGCATTGGTTAAAGGACTCAAATACCTTTCCAAAATGTCCAAGAACATGTGAAAAGCTTAAAAATTGACCAAGTTATGCCTTGTGGAAGTTGGGAAATTTTTAGGAATTTTGAAAAGTCAACATTGATGCAAAAGGCCTAAAAATGCAAATGGGCCCATTTTTCTTCCAAGATTCTTCATGCCAAGCCTATGCACGACCATTAGGCCCAAAGGGAAGTATTTTCATATTTTTTAATTATTTATTTGAATTTATATTAATTTATATTCATTTAAATCATTTTAATTCATGAAAAATATAACCTTAACCTAAACAAATCTTTTTATGCATGATTTGGACTTGAGATTTCGTGCACATGCTGATATAGAAGGTTTTGGCTTGATTGAAACCTAATTGACACAAGAACCATGAAAAAAAGATTGTAAAAGATCCTTAACAAATCAAAGATTGAAAACAATTATGGACATGGATTTTATTCAATCTTTTTAACCTAATTGCTTCCATACAAGTATGAGATCACAACCCTAATGATTCTAGACTAGAAGCTGCGCCCAAGAACCCTTTTGCATATTGAATTTTTTCATAAAAAACTCAAACACTGAAAACTAGCCTAGAGGTCGATTCAAGCTCCAATCTTGATCCCATTAGCATCCTGAGACATCCTTGGACATATTCCAATCATTAACAACAGCAAAAACATCCTGAGTTGGTAGTTAGAACTCAAACTGAACCTCAAAAATCTTGAAATCGCATAGCATGAATTAAGCATTATTTTGCATTTTTTTTCATGGATTCATGTTTATATTGATGTTTCTGAACTAACTGATACGCTTGATTGTGTTTTTTAGCCACATATGCGAATTCGCCATTGTCACATACTAGGGTTACAGGTTTCCCAGATTGGGGGTTTCACAACCAAGTAAAATTAGGGCTCAAGATGGCCAGGGTTGGATTCAGCACCTCCAGACGATGATGTCTGAACCCTCGCGATGAATTTATGTTTCATATATTTCTAATCGCTATTTTCTCATAAACCCTCTAAAGCCACGCCCCAAAACCGTTGCCCATGTGTTTCATGTTTCAGGAAAACAAAGAAGAAGGAGTCGTGTCTGAACGTGATTGGATCTTTTAAATTTCGCGCTAAAAGTCTCCACTAACTTTATTTTTCTTTTATATTATTTATGTTATATTATATATTAAATGAAATTGCATAGTTCAGCTGGCAAGGAGATGCGCTTGTAACCTTCAAGACCTGGGTTCAAGTCCCAGGTCTGGCAAAAATTCCATGCTATTTTTCAATAGGAGATCCTATACTTCGCTAATGTCCAGGTACACTATGTTTCCTCACCATCAGGCAGCCCACGTGTCCAGGACCTCTCATTCAAGGCAGAAGATTGGGGGTACACCCTAGGTATGAGTCAAATGCATCATATGGAATCATGGAAAGTCAGCAAATTCAAATTCAATTGGGCCAGGCTTTCCAAATTTATACCTCCTTATTTGGGGCAACACCCCACCAGGGTTTGCATTTTTATATTTTTCTTCTCACTTTTATTTTTGTTGTTTTATTTATTTTATTGTCTTAATTCAATTAATTTATTTTTTCTACAAAATATAAAAACACTAAAAAATCAGAAAAGGCCAAAAATTAATAAATATTTATATATTAATTATTTTCATGAATAAATTAGAATGTAAATTATGTAGTGTAATTAGGTTTTAATTTTAATTCCTTTTTTAATAAAAATCCAAAAAATGTAGAATTTAGGTTTTAATTGTTAATTCTTTTTATTTCCCTTTAATATTTTTCCCCTTTTTTAGAATAATAATTATTATTTATTTATTTATTTTCCTATTTAAATTGTACATAAATGAATTAGGGTTTAACTTAGATTATATTTTAAATCTTTCATAATAAATAAAAAAATACTAGAATTAGGGTTTGCCTTTTAATTTAATTTCAATTAATTTCTTTTCCTTATTAAATCTAAAAAAAACACAAAAATATCATTCTCATTTAATTTTAATTTTTAAGTCCTTATTAATTCTAATTATTTGCAAAAAGGGTCCAACGCCCTAGTTTCGTTTTAATTATTTAATTTGCGCATTTATCTTATGTCGTTTAATTATAATTATGTAATTGTCCCAAAGACATGTAACTTTACTTTTCGCACTTTATTTTATCGCTTTATTTATTTTCCGCTAAATCGGGTCCGGTTTAATTTTGGCGATGTGGACCCGCGCCATTTGTAATAACCTTAGATTTATTTCCCGCAAACTTATAACTGTTAAATATACATGCAAGAATGAATGGACAAATTAAAATCAAGCGTAGAACACGACAAACATGACAAGACAAATAACTGAAACATGACACACGATTCGCACACACCACCCCTAGGGTACGCCTCACTGTTGCCTCTCGAAAGGTGATCGTCGAGTAGAGGATGTCTTAGTAAGTCCCCATGATCCGGGAACCTGGCATGAGGGTAGCTTCTAAGGTGTCTTCCCATTGCTCTGGTGATCACCATGTCCCGAATATCGAATTGACCCGAACACCTCCAACGGTGGTGCTACCTACCTCTCAATGGTGGGATGGCATTACTTTAAAGGACATCTACACAGACGAATTCCTTAGGGTAGGTAGGTTCTCAAGGGTACTTGCTCTAATTTCAAACAAATCAAAAACATCTTTTCACACCAACACATTTTCAAAAGCTTTCAAAGCAAACTTTTCAAACACTCTGACGTACGAGTCGAACTGAAATTTTTCAAAGAAACTTTTTAAACCCACATTGAAAAGCAAGCAAACAATTTTGAACACAAATGAGCAAGTATCTAAGAGCCCATGGATAACCATGGATAGAAAGGGTGCTAACACCTTCCCTTTCTATAACCTACCTCCCGAACCGAGAGCAATCTCTTTAAGGAATTTTTCTGTGCTTTTGTCCTTTCTATTTGGAGAAAATAAAAGACGGTGGCGACTCTTGCTTCCGCGACATTTCGCGAACCAGCGTTAAACAGTCAGTTCCAGATCCACCGATCACACTAAGAAAAGAAAAAAATAATTTGAAAGATGAAATTAAAGTGGATGTTTTATTAATATGCCTCTGAATAGGCGAGAGTACAAGATGTAATTCCTTAAAAGAGGTAATTACAGAAAGTTTCAGAATTGTAAATGGCAATGAAAAATGATAATTGATGCTACTGTTCCCCAATATTCTTTTAATGATCTTATCTCTTTTGCTTCTGAGTTGTATGATTCAGATCTATCTCTCCCTTTGTTGTTCGTAGTCACAGTTCTTAGATTGTATCCCTTTTGTTCTTTATTTCTTTGTATGAAATTCCTAATTTTTTCTGGATTTCCCTTTCGGGTTTTCAATCCACCGGGATAATTTATTTGTTTATATGCCCCTAATTTTTTCCTGGATCTCCCTTTAGGGTTTTTGATCCACCGGGACACTCCTTTTTTCCTAAGTCACCCGTTTAGGGTTTGAGCTTAGCGAGCTTCTTATACATAGTATTTTTTGACTGCGTCTGAGTTTGCCGGATGCGGTAGTTCTTCCCCATCCATTGTTGTGAGGATAATAACATCTCCGGAGAATGTTGTTTTGGCTACGTATGGACCTTTATAGTTAGGTGTCCATTTACCACGTGAGTCGAGGCGAGGTAGTTGAATCTTCTTGAGCACCAGATCCCCTCCTTTGAATATTCATGGGTGAAATTTCTTATCATAGGTTCTCTTCATCCGTTTATGATGTAATTGACCGTGGCATAAAGTTGTCAAACGTTTTTCTTCGATGAGGTTGAGCTGATCAAACCGTGTTTGAACCCATTTTGCTTCTTCCAGCTTTGAGTAGTACCATATCGTGATTTCTTTTTTCCAGCGCCCCATTACTCAGAAAGAACTTCGAGGTTTCCTTCCATAGAGTTTGTTGGTCAATGATAGAGGCATTTTCGGAATATGCTTTTCCAGGTACTTCTTGATGTCGTAGAACCAGGTCTTGTTATCTGGTCCTTCTTCAATAGCAAGGCAGTGTGCAGGCTCTTTAATGTGTCTAATTGTGATGCGTGGTTCATGGTTTGGCCAGGTTACTTTGAACATAGCTGATAGAGTTTCCAGAGCGTCTGCCATTTGATTTTCTTCTCGTGGGATATGGCTGAAAGTGATCTCGGTGAACTCCGCCGACAACTTCAAAACATGATCCCGATATGGAATCAGTTTTGGGTATTTTGTATCCCATTCGTCGTTGACCTGGTATATGACTAATGTAGAGTCCCCAAATACTTTTAGGTGCTTTATTCTCAAATTAATGGCAGCTTCCAGTCCTAGTATACAAGCTTCATACTCGACAATGTTGTTGGTGAAGTCAAAACACAATCTTACGGTATATGGCTTGAGATAATTCTTTGGAGAAGTCAAAACTTTCCCATATACCATGCCCTAGTGCATTTGAAGCCCCGTCGAACATGAGTGTCCAACGTGCCCTTGGCTCGGGTCTTTCACTAGGTCCTGTCATTTCATAGTTACCCATAGCCATGACATCTTCGTCTGGAGAGTCGAACTTCATAGGTTGATATTTTGGAAGTGGTTGGTGAGCTAGTTAATAGCTCGATCGGCCTTTCTTTGATGCTATGCTCTAACATTGCCCCTAGCTTGATTTCTTCCTTTGTACCAAGATTAATAGTCTCAATAGCCTCTTGATACGATTGTATATTGTCAGCCCTTCGCTCTATTTCCCTTGCCATTTCTTCAAAGATTTCAAGATCTTCATCACCTTTCTCTTTATCTTGGTTGATGGGAGCATCAAAATTATATCGGGTCGCATCAGTAACATTATCGGTGGTTTTGGGCATGGATCTGCACCTTTATCATGTTTTGGTGCAGATTTTAGTATGTGAAAATGCATATGCAAAGAAAGTATTTCCATTTTGAAATTTAAGAGATAAATGCAAAAGAAAGAGAAAGATCTTAATTTAAAACAAAATATAACTTTTATTAATTGTAAATATTGTTTGAAACAAAACGAGGGAACCCTTACAAGCAACCCCTATGACTTGGGCTTGACATAGGTTCTTTTTAAAACAAACAAAATTACTTAGGGAAGAAAAAAATCTCGGGAATCTCAATGGCAGTCCATCTTTTGAGTTCTTCTCCTGGGGCGCATTCTCGGATGAAGTCAGTTTCCCATTTGGTATTGACTTTGTTGGATATCATCGTCGCATGTCCGCCATGCTCTGTTTCCTTGTGGATGAAGATCTCTTGGAGTAGAGGAAACTGTGCTTTACCCTTCAGAGCAGCTACATAATTTTCTTCAGGGTATGGTCTGAATTGGACTATCTCCTAGTCCACTAGATTTTGTAGCATTCTCTCTAAAGCTTCATTATGTTCTAGCAGAAATCCACATCCCAACATATATTATTTCAGCAAATTTATTGGGGTTTTTGCTTGTCTGCTTGCCCCAGAGTCAGTGACTACTTCGATTGCATTTATTGTCGGTCCATCATGCGGAGGCATGGGGTTTGATTTGATGTTGGGCTTCTTGAAAGTGATGTCTTGAGATTCTAACAAATCTCGAACCTTATGCTTGAATGGATAACATTTCTCTATGGTATGTCTAGGAGATTTAGCGCGATACTCACATCTGGCGTTGGCATTGTACTGTTGCGGGAGCGGCCTGACTGGGGGAGCCAGAGACTTGAGTTCCACTAAGAATGCCTTAACCAGGTGTTGTAATAACTGACTGAGTGGCATCATAAGTGGATCAAAATTTCTTTGCAGCCTTCTGCCTTGTTGCTGTCCTTGTAGGATCATTAACGGTTGTGGTGCCCTTGGTTGTGAGGCTACAACATTAATTTCTCCCTCTTGTCTTTTTGGGGAGTCTGAAGCTGGCCTTTTTGAATTGTGGGGTCCTGTTTCTGGCTCTTTTCTTAGTTGGTGACCGCTTGATGCACCAATCATTTGAGCTACTTCTTCGAAAGCTACCATGGGAATCTTGTTTGTGATAGTAGGAGAACTTGACTCAGATCTCCTTTAATCGAACTCACATCACCTTTGACTTTGGTCTAGATCTTCCTTGAGTGCAGCCTGGTTTTCCTCGATTTGTTCCAGGGTTCTTTGTTGGTAGGCCCTTATTTGATATGGAGGCCAAGGAGGTGGTGATCTTCTTCTACCCATGGCTTAACTGGAGATATTTTTTTTGAAAAATTGAGATGAGTTTTGATATGATATGCAGGTGTTCGTGAATGCATGCGTGCGAATGAATATGTATGAATATGAAAGGGGTTTAAATGTCTTATTCACCTGGGTATATATTTATCTTTCGCTTATTTTTTTATTCGGTGACCGGCTTATAAATAGATATGCAAATGAGATCTGGAAACAAAATGCATTTATTGAAGGTAACATGATTCATATATTGAAAGATATTACACACTTAAACCAAAACTTGTTTGCATGAAATTAAGCAAAGGGAAATAAGTCTTCTAGGTGCGCTTATGGATGTATACTCTGAAATCATCGACTGTTGCTCGACAAAGCTTGAGAAAGTCTTCATTACATTATTTCCCTTTTGTGGCTTTGATTTCAGACATTTTTGGCGCATTGATGCGGACAAGTTGTTTCCCTTCGGTATAAATTTTTAAAGGCAGACACCAAAATCTCGATTTTATTATTATTATTTGTACCCTGTAAATAAGACAAATAAAAAGAAACGGGTGACGAATATATGAAACATATGACGAATATATGAAATTTATGAATGCATAGATGTAGGGTTGAGTGACGGGGTTTTGTGACAGGTACCCTTATAAGGTAGGATCCTTAAGAGTATCATGAATAACACCAGAGGGAAAAAGCACAAGGGCCTCCCTTAGGCGAAGCCTCTTTACGGACTGAGACTTTCGTCTCAAACTCGTGAAAGGTCTCGTCATGAGATTTTAGGTTAAGGTCGTTACAAAGAGTCATGGGTTTCCTTCCAAAGTCCTACTCGTCAAGAGGATATCTCTCGATAAGTATTCCTTTTTTGGAAGTCCACCGACTCTAGGCGAAGTCGTCACATAAACTCGCAGGGATGATATATCCCCTAAGCTAATAGACAAACCTTCTTTCTAAGGATTTATTTGAGAATACTCTTGAGATAGAAATTCCCGCCACGTAGTAAATATATAATGATAAGAGAGACAATAATTAAATAAATGCAATAAAATAGATAAATGCAATAACATAGATAAATGTAATAAATACATAAAGAAAATAAAACTCAAAGTAAAACCTAAACCTAAGGTTGACTCCCCATTAGAGACGCCAGCTGTAGCAACTCGATTTTTAATCAGAGCCGCCACTATTAGTTTTTATCCTAGGGAAGGGAATCTAACAGAAAACCCTGATTCGCCGACAGAGATTCTAGGTTTCGGACTTCATTAGATGAAAGGAAGGTGTTAGGCACCTTTCATCTATCTTGTTCACAAGGATACTAGATATTAGGTTTAGGTTGTAGGTTAAATAGGGTTTTAAATTTTAATAGAAGAACTCGTTATGGTTTTAATTGCATGCCTATGTATCCTCTTATGAAGAATCAGAGTCCCAATTCATAGTTTGTATGGGGTTGGTGTTTTTTAGTGGTTGCAAACGTATTTTGAATCACCTCGCATTTTGACCGGTTGTAGTAATTGCGGAGATTTTGGCTTAATGCGCGATTAGTCAAAATCCGTTTGAAACCCTTTTGCAACAAAAAAAAACAGTTGTTTAGATTAGTTTGTTGCAAAAAAATATTTGAGATTTGTTAGGTATTTTTTACTGTGTTAACTGCAAAAAAAACTTGATTAATGCATGATTAAAAAATATTTAATGCAAATATATAAGAAGCTGATATATGTAATCTGGAATAAAAATAATTTACATGTTAATATATAAATAATAATAACATTTACATATAATAAATAATAATATATAAAAATTAATAATAATAATAATAATTACTATAATTATTCTAAAAAGAGAAATAAATAATAATACAAAAATAGAATTAAAATATAATCATTATAAAAAAATAGAAAAAAATAAATACTAGGGGGTGTAGTTTCTAATTAACCAGTAAATAAGAGGGTGCTAAAAGGAGTTTGGGTTAGGCCTAAGATAGTTCAGACAGGGGGGGTGCAAGTTGTTGTTCGTGTTTAGCAATTCAGGGAGAAGGGGGTGATAAAAGGAACTGGGCTTAGGCCCGTTCCAGCTTTGGGGAGGGATGGCGTAATTGAGTGGTGAGGGAGAAAGATGCTTATCATGGAACTTGACCTAACGGTCGTTTGGTCGTTATCACACGTACACGATTGAGGGAGTATAATAACTAAGTTGGAGGCGCTAGGTAGGGATTTTTATGGACCATATATCATTTTTGTTTTATTTATTTTTAGTATTTGGATTTAGTTACAGCTTTTCCATCTTCCTCTCACTCTCTTCCTTGCCGTGTATACAAACCGTAGTTTTTTCTTACACAACCCTATCTCTTCCCTCCACCGGCGACGCCTCCAAACAACCTTACCCCAAACCTAAACCCCAAATCAACAATCAAAAAAAGAAGAAAAAAGCAAGTTGAGTTACCCTCGAGAACCTCCCTCTCAAACTTTATGATTTTGTTGATAATTTTTCTTCTTTGTGCAGTTTACAGAGATGATTGCTGATGGTGGTGATACGGCGGTGGGGCGGTGGCTAGCGGCGGAGCAACGATGGTGATGGAGATTAGGGTTTCGTATGTCGAAATCCCGATTGCAGCTTATTCTTCCTCAGCTCTTTGTTCCGAATTTTTCCTCTTCTTCTATATTATTTTCGACAATTCCTTCTCTATTATTAAAAATATGCCTCCCTTGTTCTTCTTCTTCTTCTTCTATATTTATAGGTTTTTTCTAGAATTAGGGTGGGCTTGGACAACTTTGATGTTATAGTTAGAATAGATTTAGGAAGAAATTAGGGATTTTGAGTGATTGTTGATTGATTATTGATTATTCTTTGATTACTGTAATTTTGGATTAAATTTGTAATTTCTGATTTAATTATGTATAGATTTTCTAGAGATCTGATCTTGTAGTAATAAGATTTGATTTGGTTGATTTTCAGATTTTTTTTAGTTTCAATTTTACTTGATAAAAGATATGATTTTACCTTATAAATATGAGCAGTATCTGTTTGCAGCAAAAGTGTATGTTAATTTTGTGATGATGGGAACATTGTATGTTTCTTAATCAATTGGGCCATCGTTGTTGCTAGCAATCATGGGCCCTACGCTACCATTTTCTTGCCTAGCCCAATGTGTTGCTTCTTTTTTTATTATTACAGCCAAAAAACAAGTTTTTTTCCAATTGGGCTTTGCAATTAATCAGCCCAGCTCACATTTTTTCATTACAAAAAACAATTCTTTTACTTAACCGGCCCACCATGTTTTTTCCAACAGAACAATAACAATGACATTTAATCAGACAATAAACTTAAATTCATTTTATCAGTAATAAAAACGTTTAGTTTTCTTTAAATATATTATTTATTTATTCAAAATAATAATAATAAATAGTTTTTTTAATATTAATATTTCTTTTATATATCCTTTTTCATTAAAATAAAAAACAGCAATAATAATAATAATAATAATAATAATATCTCTTCTTATTCTAAACATTAGACGGGCCATCTTAATGTGCCTTAACCACACCCTCTTTTTGCTAACAACAACCAAAACATTGATGGATCCAATTCTAATGGGCTTGTATATTGCAATTTCAACCTCCCCCGTTTACTAATAACATTAACATTAAAAATGTGTTTTATTAATTAAAAACTTAACTATTATTTGAATAATTTTCCATTTTCGAATCACATGGGCCATAGGCAAACATGCCGTGCGAATAGGTTTACGGATACACGAGTCTTTCTAATTTAGAAAGCCCTGCTTTCCTGAATTAAAATAAACCCCCTAGTATTGGATGAAGATGGGCCATCAGATTCTGCTGTACCATCTTTAATTAAATATTTATTCTATTTTAAATCTTGAAATTATGTTCGTAGGGGTAGGGCAAATTTGGGGTACGACAACTGTTAATAATTAAAATTATATAATGAGGCTCAATAGTATATTTATTCACCATATTCACATTGTATTATGGTATAATAGATGTGAAAAATTTCAATGTTTTCTTCTTCTCGATCAACAAATTTCAGGTTACTTAATCACTAAGAAACTAAGTTAAAAGACTACTAATTAATGACACATATTTCATATACAATGCTAATAATTAAAATTATATAACGAGACTCGATAGCATATTTATTAACCATATTCACATTGTATTAGGTTATAGTAAATGTAAACAATTTCAATATTTTTCTTCTTTTTCATCACCAAATTTTAGTTTACTTCTTCAATAAGATACTAAGTTAAAAGACTATTAATTGATGGCACATATTTAATATACATAGGTAATAATTAAAATTATATAACGAGGCATGATAGTATATATATTGACAATATTCAAATTGTATTATGGTATAATAAATATGTAAACAATTTCCATATTTTTCTTCTTCTCCATCAGCAAATTTTATGTTACTTCATCAATAAGAAACTTAGTTAAAAGACTATTAATTAATGACTCATATTTCATATATATTGGTAATAATTAAAATTATGATATGAGGCTCGAAATTATATTTATTCACTATATTCATGTTATTATAGTATCATATATGTAAACAACTTCAATATTTTTCTTCTCCATCAACAAATTTTAGGTTACTTCTTCACTAAGAAACTAAGTTAAAAGACTGTTAATTAATGACACATATTTCATATACATTGGTAATAATTAAAATTATATAATGAGGCTTGATAGTTTATTTATTCACCATATTCACATTGTATTATGGTATAATATATGTAAATATTTTCAATATTTTCTTCTTCTCCATCACCAAATATTAGGTTAGTTAATCACTAAGATACTAAGTTCAAAGACTATTAATTGATGACAACTATTTAATATACATAAGTAATAATTAAAATTATAATATGAGGCTCAATAGTATTTTTTTTCACCATATTTACATTGTATTATGGTATAATAGATGTAAACAAATTCAATATTTTTCTTCATCTCTACCACCAAATTTTAGTTTACTTCTTTACTAAGATACAAAGTTTAAACACTACTAATTAATGACACGTATTTCATATACATTGTTAATAATTAAAATTATAATATGTGGCTCGACAGTGTATATATTCACCATATTCATATTATTATGGTATAATAGATATAAACAATTTCAATATTTTTCTTCTTTTCCATCACCAAATTTTAGGTTACTTCTTCACTAAGAAACAAAGTTAAAAGACTGTTAATTGATGACACATATTTCATACACAATGGTGATATTTAAAATTATTATATGAGGCTCAAAAATATACTTATTCACCATATTCACATTGTATTATGGTATAATAAATGTAACTGATTTCAATATTGTCTTCTTCTCCATCACCAAATTTTAGGTAACTTCATCACTAAGAAATTTGGTTAAAAGACTATTAATTAATGACTCATATTTCATATACATTGGTAATAATTAAAATTATATAACGAGGCTCGGTAGTATATTTAATCACCATATTCACATTGTACTATGTTATAATAGATGTTAAAAATTTAAATATTTTTCTTCATTTCCTTCACCAAATTTTAGGTTATTTCATCGGTAAGAAACCGAATTAAAATACTTTTAATTAGTCACACATATTTCATATACACTGGTAATAATTATAATTATAATATGAGGCTCGACATTATATTTATTCACCATATTCATCTTATTATAGTATCATAGATATAAACAATTTCAATATTTTTCTTCTTCTCTATCACCAAATCTTAGGTTATTTCTTCACTAAGAAATTAAGTTAAAAGATTGTTAATTGATGACACATATTTCATATACATTAATAATAATTAAAATCATATAACGAGGCTCGATAGTATATTTATTCACCATATTCACATTGTATTATGGAATAAGATATGTGAAAAATATCAATGTTTTCTTCTTATCCATCAACAAATTTTAGTTTACTTAATCACTAAGAAACTAAGTTAAAAGACAACTAATTAATGACACATATTTCATATACAATGGTAATAATTAAAATTATATAAAGAGGATTCATAGTATATTTATTGACCATATTTACATTGTATTATGGTATAGTACATGTAAACAATTTCAATATTTTTCTTATTTTCCATCACCAAATTTTAGTTTACTTCTTCACTAAGATACTATGTTAAAAGATTGTTAATTGATGACACATATTTCATATACATTGGTAGTAATTAAAATTATATAAAGAGGGTCGATAGTATATTTATTGAACATATTCAAATTGTATTATGTTATAACAAAAGTAAACAATTTCAATATTTTTCCTCTTCTCCATCACCAAATTTAAGGTTACTTCATCACTAAGAAACTAAGTTAAAAGACTATTAATTAATGACACATATTTCATATACATTGGTAATAATTGAATTTATATAACGAGGCTCAATAGTATATTTATTGATCATATTCAAATTGTATTATGGTATAATAAATTAAAGCAATTTTAATATTTTTCTTCTTCTCCACCTACAAATTTTAGGTTACTTCATCACTAAGAAACTAAGTTAAAAGACTATTAATTAATGACACATATTTCATTAACATTTTAATAATTAAAATTATATAAAGATGCTCGGTAGTATATTCATTCACCATATTTACATTGTATTATGGTATAATATATGTAAGAAAATTTAATATTTGTCTTCATCTCCTTCACCAAATTTTAGGTTACTTCATTGATAAGAAACTAAGTAAAAAGACTACTAATTAACGACATATATTTCATATACACTGTTAATAATTAAAATTATAATATAAGGCTCGACATTATATTTATTCACTATATTCACATTATTATGGTATAATAAATATAAACAATTTCAATATTTTTCTTCTTATCCATCACTATGTTTTAGGTTACTTCTTCACTAACAAACTAAGTTAAAACACTACTAATTAATGACACATATTTCATATACACAGTTGTAGCAACTGGATTTTTAATCAGAGCCGCCACTATTAGTTTTTATCCTAGGGAATGGAATTTAACAGAAATCCCTAATTCACCGACAGAGATTCTAGGTTTCGGACTTCATTAGACAAACGGAAGGTGTTAGGCACCTTTCATCTACCTTGTTCACAATGATACTTGGTATTAGGTTTAGGTTGCGGGTTAAATAAGGTTTTAAATTTTAATAGGGGAGCTCGCTACGATTTTAATCGCATTCCTTCATATTCTCTTATGAGGAATTAGAGTCCCAATTCGTAGTTCGTATGGGGTTGGTGTTTTTTAGGGGTTGCAAACGTATTTTGAATCACCTCGCATTTTGACCAGTTGTAGTAATTGCGGAGATTTTGGCTAAATGCGCGATTAGTCAAAATCCGTTTGAAACCCTTTTGCAAAAAAACAGTTGTTTAGATTGGTTTGTTGCGAAAAATAATTTGAGATTTGTTAGGTATTTTATACCGTGTTAACTGCAAAAAAACTTGATTAATGCATGATTAAAAAATATTTAATGCAAATATATAGGAAACTGATATATGCAATCTTGAATAAAAATAATTTACATGTTAATATATAAATAATAATAATAACATTTACATATAATAAATAATAATAAATAAAAACTTATAATAATAATATAATAATTATTATTATAAAAAAGAGAAACAAATAATAATACAAAAATAGAATTAAAATACAATCATTATAAAAATATAGAAAATAAATAAATACTAAGGGGCTGTAGTTTCTAATTAACCAGTAAATAAGAGGGGTGCTAAAAGGAGTTTGGGTTAGGCCCAAGATAGTTCAAACAGAGGGTGCAAGTTGTTATTCGTGTTTAGCAATTTAGGGAGAAGGGGGTGTTAAAAGGAACTGGGCTTAGGCTCGTTCCAGCTTTGGGGAGGGACGGCGTAATTGAGTTGTGAGGGAGCAAGATGCTTATCATGGAACTTAACCTAACGACCGTTTGATTGTTATCACGCGTACACGATTGAGGGTGTATAATAACTAAGGTGGGGATGATAGCGTGGGATTATTACGGGCCATATATCATTTTTGTTTTATTCATTTTTAGTATTTGGATTTAGTTACAGCTTTTCCATTTTCCTCTCACTCTCTTCCTTGCTGTATACACAAACCCTAGTTTTTTCTTACACAACCCTATCTCTTCCCTCCACCAGCGGCGCCTCCAAACAACCTTACCCCAAACCCAAATCCCCAATCAACAATCAAAAAAGAAAAATAACAAGTTGAGTTACCCTTCTCGAACCTCACTCTCAAACTTTACAATTATGTTGATAATTCTTCTTCTTTGTGTAGTTTACGAAGATGATTGACGATTTTGGTGATACGACGGTGGAGCGGTGGCTAGCGGTGGAGCAAAGATGGTGATGGAGATCAGGGTTTCAGATGTCGAAACCCCGATTGCGGCTTATTCATCCTCAACTCTTTGTTATGAATTTCTCTCTTCTTATATACTATTTTAGACAAATCCTCCTCTACTATAAAAAATTCGCCTCCCTTGTTCTTGTTGTTCTTCTTCTGTATTTATAGTTTTTTTTTTCGGAATTAGGGTGGGATTGGACAATTTTGTTGTTATAGTTAGAATAGATTTAGGAAGAAATTAGGGATTTCGAGTGATTTTGATTGATTATTGATTATTCTTTGATTACTATAATTTTGGATTTAATTTTTAATTTATGATTTAATCATGTATAGATTTTCTGAAGATCTGATTTTGTAGTGATAAGATTGATTTGGTTGATTTTCAGATTTGTTTTAGTTTTAGTTTTACTTGATAAAAGATACGATTTTCCCTTATAAATCTGAACAGTATCTGTTTGCAGCAAAAGTGTACGTTAATTTTGTGATGATGGGAACATTGTATGTTTCTTAATCAATTGGGCCAGCGCTGTTGCTAGCAAACATGGGCCCTGAGCTACCATTTTCCTGCTTAGCCCAATGCGTTGCTTTTTTTTTATTACAGCTAAAAAATAAGTTTTTTTCCAATTGGGCTTTGCAATTAATCTTCCCAACTCACATTTTGTCATTATAAAAAATTGTTCTTTTACTTAATCGGCCCACCACATTTTTCCAACATAACAACAACAATGACACTTAATCAGACAACAAACTTAAACTCATTTTATCAGTAATAAAAACATTTAGTTTTCTTTAAATATATTATTTATTTATTCAAAATATTAATAATAAATAGTTTTTTTAATATTAATATTTCTTTTATATATCCTTTTTCATTAAAACAAAAAACAACAATAATAATAATATCTCTTATTCTAAATATCAGATGAGCCATCTTAATGGGCCTTAACCACACCATCTTTTTGCTAACAATAACCAAAACGTTGATGGACCCAATTCTAATGGGCTTCTATATTGCAATTTCAACCTCCCCCTTTTACTAATAACATTAACACTAAAAATGGGTTTTATTAATTAAAAACTTAACTATTATTTGAATAATTTTCCATTTTCGAATCGCATGGTCCATAGGCCAACATGCCTTGCGAATAGGTTTACAGATACACGAGTCTTTCTGATTTAGAATGCCTCGCTTTCCTGAATTAAAATACACCCCCTAGTATTGGATAAAGATGGACCATCAGATACTATTGTACCATCTTTAATTAAATATTTCTTCTGTTTTAAATCTTAAAATTATGATCGTAAGGGTAGGGCAAATTTTTGGTACGACAACTGTTAATAATTAAAATTATAAATAAGGCTCGACATTATATTTATTCACCATATTCATATTATTATGGTATAATAGATGTAAATAATTTCAATATTTTTCTTCTTGTCCATCACCAGATTTTAGGTAACTTTTTCACTAAGAAACTAAGTTAAAAGACTATTAATTGATGACACATATTTCATACACATTGGTGATAATAAAAATTATTATATGAGGCTCAACAATATATTTATTGACCATACTCACATTGTATTATGATATAATAAATGCAAATAATTTCAATATTGTCTTCTTCTCCATCACCAAATTTTAAGTTACTTCATCACTAAGAAACTAAGTTAAGAGACTATTAATTAATGACACATATTTAATATACACGTTAATAATTAAAATTATATAACGAGGCTTGATAGTATATTTATTGACCATATTCAAATTGTATTATTGTATAATAAATGTAAACAATTTCAATATTTTTCTTCTTCTCCATCAGCAAATTTTAGGTTACTTCATCACTAAGAAACAAAGTTAAAAGACTATTAATTAATGACTCATATTTCATATACATTGATAATAATTTAAATTATATAATGAGGCTCGGCAGTATATTTATTCCCCATATTCACATTGTATTGTGGTATAATAGATGTAAACAATTTCAATATTTTTCTTCATCTCCTTCACAAAATTTTAGGTTACTTCATCAGTAAGAAATTAAGTTAAAAGACTATTAATTAATGACATATATTTCATATACACTGGTAATAATTATATAATATGAGGCTCGACATTATATTTATTCACCATATTCATATTATTATGGTATAATAGATGTAAACAATTTCAATATTTTTCTTCTTCTCCATCACCAAATTTTAGGTTACTTCTTCACTAAGAATATAAGTTAAAAGATTGTTAATTTATGACACATATTTCATATACATTAGTAATAATTAAAAGACAAAATACCCTTTTTAGTCTCTTAAGTTTACCTCGGGGTCAATTCTGGTCCCTTATCTTTAAAAAGTTTCAAAATGACCCTTTATATGTTCAAAAAGGTCCACGTTAGTCCTTTCTGTCCACTTTCTTGAAACGACATTAACTTTTACTTGGGTGGCATCTGATATGGCACTTGGTGATACGCGTGGCACGTGACTTGACAAACATTAATCTTCATGGTCATTAAATGATCATAAAAAAATATATGTGAAAACTAAGATTCAAACCCAAGCCATTTCAATAGAAGAGAATCATACTTACCACTGAGCCACTTCACAATTTTTGATTACAATTACATTTAAGTTTATTATCAAGCCATCATTATTATACTGTGTACATGCAGCATTATTATTATTTTGTTTTCTAGCTTCCAACTTGAGACCACCGATACAACCCAGCTATTGAAGGAAAAGCTTTGTGGAAATCTTTATGGGCTGGCTCTGTTAACAGTCTATGTTGGTGAGCACTCTAGGTGTTGCTACCTAAGACTAGATTCATGTAATATAGTAGCCCAATCATTAATTTTAACAACCTATTTTGATTCCAAGCGGTAAGTTTAGTCTTGCATTGCAATATGTTATTAAGAAATAACAAATTAAACTTTAATAATTTGAATTCTATAGCTGCTAGGATATACTTTATGTTACATTTATGCTTGTTAAATTGAGTTAATCATGCAAACAAGGACTTGGGTTGATTGGTAGCACTCTTTAGGGTGCTGTTTCTAAATGATTTATTCTGGAAGCATTTTTAGACTTTTTTAACTTCCGAAAATAGATCTAGCATTTTCAGACTTTTTGAAAATGCTAAAACACTATTTTTGTGGTTTCTGAAAAATGAAATCTCTCAAACTTGTCTTTCATTTCTATCTATCACAATTGTTAACTACATAAGTCTTCAATCTCCTTGTTATCAATTTAAAATGGACATAAATTTTAGAAAACGAAAAGTGTAAATATTTCTATTATGATTGAGAACTCATGCTCAATTCAATAGAGAAAAGAGAGAAAGAAAGATTAAAGAAGAGAAAGGAAAGAAGCATTTTATTTCATATGTTCAAGCTTATGCATTACACACCTATATATGCTAGCATTCTATTGCAAGCTATATATGTAACTAACTTCCATAACTAACAGCATAACTAACTGTATAACTAACAGCTAGTATAACTGCTGCTAACTACCTAACTGCAGAATTACTAACTGCATAACTAACAGCCTAGGTAGTTGAGATCCTCCCTCAAGTTGAACTGTGGTAGATATCTAACAAGTTCAACTTGGACATGAGCTCATAAAAAGGTTTAGGAAGTAGTGATTTGGTGAAGAAATCAGCATGTTGATTGCTTGAGGAGACAGGAATAAGCTTCATAGTGCCTGCCAAGAACCTTTCACGAACAATGTGACAGTCAATCTCGAGGTGTTTTGTTCTCTCGTGGAAAACCGGATTAGCTGCAATATGAAGAGCACTCTGGCTATCACAGAATAAAACTGGAAGTTTGGTACAAGTGATAGAGAGGTCTTTAAGAAGATACAGCAGCCACTGAAGCTCACACGTAGCTGAAGCAAGAGCACGGTATTCAGCTTCAGATGAAGATCGTGAAACTGTGTTTTGCTTCTTGGTTCGCCATGAAATGAGCGACTTGCCAATATAAAAACAGGATCCTGACACTGACTTTCGTGTATCAATACAACCTGCCCAATCTGCATCAGAAAAACCAATGAGATGAATGTGTGAATCCCTTGGGAAGAAAAGTCCTTGTCCTGGTGACTTCTTGAGGTAGCGCAAGACTCTGCAAGCAGCATTGTAATGAATCATGGAGGGCTTGGACAAAAACTGGCTCAGTTGCTGGGTGATGAATGTGATGTCAGGTCTGGTTGTGTTGAGATAGATGAGTCTCCCAATTAACCTTCGATAAGCTGGGACGTCATCAAAGACTGGTCCAATATCATTATGCAATTTGATGGCAGGATCTGATGGAGTGTTACTTGGTTTGGAACCAAGAAAACCTGTATCAGAAAGAAGATCAAGACAGTATTTTCTCTGACAAATAGAGATGCCCTTGGAAGAGTGAGCAATTTCCAAACCAAGGAAGTATTTGAGTCTTCCTAAATCCTTGATTTTGAAAGCCACATCAAGCACAGTCTTCATATGTTGGAATTCTGTCAAGGAATTACCTGCTAGAAGCACATCATCAACATATACAAGTATAATTGTAAATGAAGAAGAAGTACTTTTAACAAATAGTGAGTGATCTGATGTTGCCTGTTTGTAGCCATGTTGAATAAGCAGTGAGGTTAGTCTCTCATACCATTGCCTACTTGCTTGTTTCAGGCCATAGAGAGACTTAACCAATTTGCAGACTTGGTTGGATTTGGTGGTGTTCACACCAGGTGGTATTACCATATATACATCTTCATGAAGTGTGCCATGTAAAAAAGCATTGTTCACATCTAACTGATGTAAGTGCCAGTTATGAATAGAAGCTAAAGCCAAAACAAGGCGAATTGTTGTGAGTTTAGCAACTGGTGAGAATGTATCAGAATAGTCCAAGCCTTCAATCTGGTTGTAGCCTTTAGCTACAAGTCGAGCTTTGAATCTCTCTATGCTTCCATCAGACTTATACTTTATTTTGTAGACCCATCTGCAACCTATAGGCTTAACATTTGGTGGAAGATCCACTATTTGCCATGTGCCAGTATCTTCAAGAGCAGTAATCTCAGATTTCATAGCTTGAATCCAACTTGCAGATTTACAAGCCTCAGCATATGTTTTAGGTTCAGTTTGAGTGGTGATAGATAATGTGAATCGAGAATGGGAAGGAGACAAATGAGAATAAGAAACAGAATTAGAAATAGGATAAGCAATACCTGAGGATGAAGTGATGGGGTAGTCATTGCTGTTGAAGGAAGCACAAACATAGGCTCTGAGGTGAGATGGTTGGTGCCTTGTTCTGGAAGAAGCCCTTGTGGGGAGAATTTGATTGGTGGGTTGAGTGGAGAGAGAAGTAGGTACTGATGTGTTTAGTGTAGGTGTATTGTGAGGATTGGTTTGTGCTGGAACTAGAGTATCAACATGATTAGACAATTCAGGTTGCACAAGATCATTATTGTCAATACTCGTGTCATTGTGTGCAGGGTCAGCTGATGTGTTAAACACATTATCAGAAATGTCAGCAATATCAAATTCATTAGGATGAGTAGAGCTAGTAACTGGTGATGATGATTGTAAGGACTGTGTACTGAAATACTCCCATGAATTACTAAGAGATTCAGAAGAAGTATTGTAAGGCAGAATATGCTCATGATGTGTAATGTTCCTAGATATGAAAATGTCACTATTATTGAGATCTAGAAGTAAACAGCCTTTATATCCAACAGGGTAGCCTAAAAAAGACTGCCTTTCTAGCTCTGGTTTCTAATTTGGTTCTATGAGAAGTAAGAGTAGAAGCATAGCAAAGAGAACCAAATACTTTAATATGACTAATGTCAGGTACATTGTCATGCAATAGCTGATATGGTGATTTTTGTTGAAGTAAATTGGATGTGACTCTGTTAATGATGAAAGCAGCATAAGGGACTGCATATGACCAGAAGGATTTTGGTAAGTTTGATTGATATAATAGGGCTCTACCTACATTCAAGAGATGCTGATGTTTTCTTTCTACCCTACCATTTTGTTGAGGTGTCTCTACACATGACTTATGATGAATAATGCCCTTGGATGCATAAAATTGAGGGAGAGAAAATTCAGGTCCATTATCAGACCTTATGTACTTGGGACAGGTATGAAACTGATTCTCAATAAGAATGATAAAATTTTTAACATGGTCAGACACCTCTGCCTTGGATTTTAACAAGATTACCCAAACAAATCTACTAAAATCATCAAGAACAGTAAGAAAATACTTGTGACCTTTAATAGAAGTAATGGAAATAGGACCCCAAATGTCAAAATGAATGAGTTCAAATTTAGCATTTGCTCTAGAAGTGCTGATAGGAAATGAAATTTTCTTATGTCTAGCAAAATGGCAAATATCACAGACAGCCTTATTATCATTAACAAGTTGTGGATACAATTGATGCATTTTAGAAATTCTGTCATGAGATAAGTGACCTAATCTAAAATGCCACAAGGCTTGTGGTGGAATCACTTTACATGTGTTGGCAGAAGTTTTAGGCATAATGAGGTCATTGGAACAATCTGAGTTGGAAGTGTGTTTTCTTTTATCAGCAGACCAACCATCATCTAGCACTAGTTTGTACAATCCTTCTACTTGACTAGCCAAACCAATCATCCTCTGTGATTTCACATCCTGTATATAACATTGATCAGCATGAAAAGAAAGTTTGCAGTTAAGATATTGACACATTTTTGAAACTGACATGAGATTAAGAGAGAAGTCAGGAGTGTACAAAACATTTTGCAAAAAAAACTGTGGTGAAAAATTAACAGTGCCAGCTTGTTTAGCAATGACAATAGCACCATTAGGTAGACACACATTAACAGGTTTAATTTTATGTAAAGAACTAAACCAATGAAGAGAGGAGCATACATGATCATTGGCTCCTGAGTCAATGATCCAATAGTCAGGTTTTCTACTAGTGGAACAAGATGCTATGAGCACTTGAGAATTACCTGTAGACTCATATGTAGAAATGTGATTGGTGGTTGAATTAACATTGGTAGCAGAATTTGGCAACTGAGACAGTAAATTTGTTTGCTGCAACAAGTTAATCAACTGAGAGTATTGCTCTTGAGATATGCTAGCACATTGACTCCTAGAGGAATCTTCTTCACCAGTGGAAGCAGTTTGTTGGTTGTCACCAGTAGAGGAATTTGTGGCATTAGCAACAGTTTGCTTTTTACCATAATTTGGAGGAAAACCATGCTTCCTATAGCAAACTTCAACTGTGTGACCTGCTCTATTGCAATAAGTACACAGCCTATTGTCTCTGCGCGAGTTTTGGGAACTATTGTTACTATGACCAGAGTAATTGGCTTGCTTGCCACGATCACCTTGTCTTCTTGAGTCATAAGCATTTACCAAAGAATTAACTTCTTCCATAGGAGCAAAGGATTCAGGTTTTGAAAGTAAAGAGACGTTATGGCTCTCTTCTTGAATCACCATAGAATAGATTTTGTTGATGGATGGTAAAGGATCCATCAAAAGAACTTGAGTTTTGATGACAGAAAATTTGTCATTCAAACCAGTTAGAAATTGTATTACCTGATCTTCAATGCGAAATTCTCGAGCAGCTCTCAAGGCTTGGCAGCGACATTGTTGAGCACAAGTGCACGATGGTAGAGGGCGATAAGAGTTTAATTCCTCCCATAAGCCACGCAGTTCAGTGAAGTAATCAAGAACTGATTTCGACCCTTGCTTGAGGTTGTTAATCTCCATGCGCAGAGTTGAGACACGGATTCGATCAATCTTCGAAAACCGTTCCTGGAGGTCATTCCAGACTTCAAGAGCATTCTCCAAGAAAACGATAGTTTGAGCAATGGGTGATGTAACAGAGTTGAGAATCCATGAATGGACTAAGCAATTGCATCGTTCCCATGCACAGCGGTTGAGATCATCAATGTCAGGAATAGGAATAGTGCCATCAATGAAAGCAAGCTTGTTCTTAGCACCAAGCGCTCGTTTCATTGATCTAGACCAAGAAATATAATTGACACCAGTCAATTGAGGTGTGATGATCACAGAATTAGGGCCTTCACTAGGATGTACATAGTAGACTGAATCTATGTCACCATTGGTGACACGTTGAGTTGAGGAGGTGGGATTGGAACCGCGCGCCATAGATGAAAAAGAAGCACTGTAATAAGAAGAAGAAGGACTGGTTTATGGGAAAAGAAGAAGGATCACAGGTGTGGATCTTGAAGCGAATGATACCATATTATGATTGAGAACTCATGCTCAATTCAATAGAGAAAAGAGAGAAAGAAAGATTAAAGAAGAGAAAGGAAAGAAGCATTTTATTTCATATGTTCAAGCTTATGCATTACACACCTATATATGCTAGCATTCTATTGCAAGCTATATATGTAACTAACTTCCATAACTAACAGCATAACTAACAGCATAACTAACTGTATAACTAACAGCTAGTATAACTGCTGCTAACTACCTAACTGCAGAATTACTAACTGCATAACTAACAGCCTAGGTAGTTGAGAATTTCCAGAATTTAAACGTGGCCTAAAATTAATTAAACCTTCTTAGAGACTAGACTAGAATTATGAAAATCAGATTTAAACAAAAATTATGAAAACAAGTCGTTTGTTCCTTCACCCACTTGGTTCTTCTTAATTGACCATAGTGATAAAATGCAACATGCACAATTAAAATTAATCCACGCTCCTTGGACTTAATATTGATGAAGCATGAATAAAAGAGAGAGGGATCCAGATTGCCACACATTTGCCACAGTCAATAGTATTTGAGCTTCAATCATAATACGACATCGCTTTGATTTCAGAATCAACACAAAACACTGCCACTGTTGTTTTCTGTTGTCAATCACGTTCAATCGCGAGAAAAAGCGATTATTAACAAAAGTGTACTTCAAAGAAGTGATTTCAAATAAGTGATTCTTGTTTGGAATTGATTGTGTAATTTGCCACAGACTTTCAGGCTCCAACCACCGAATTACCTTTTTAGAAATGAATGCTTCTTTACACAAACGCTATTTGATTTATTTATTTTTCTATTTTTTTATTCTATTGTTGGTAAGAAAATAGTTCCAGTGACACAACTCCCACATTGTTCTATTTTTTTATGTACACAACACGCACATGTTTTTTTATCAATAATGATGTTGCACATACACAGTATAATATTGATGGTTTGATAATAAACTGAAATGTAATTATAATCAACAATTGTTAAGTGGCTCACTGGTAAATAAGTTTCTCTTCCATTGAAATTGCTTGGGTTAGAATCTTGGCTTCCACACATATTATTTAGAATTTTTCTGATCATTTAATAACCTTGAAGATTAATGTTTGCCAAGTCACAATGGGGAAGTTGGGGCGTCCGAAGAAAGCGGTGCCACCGTCGCCTCCATCCAGACCTAAATCTCTGTCCCCGCCACTCGTTTCGCAAGCTCCGCTTGAAGCTGGGTCATCTCTTTCGCATGGGCATGATACTGGCCACTCGTTTCGCAAGCTCCGCTTGAAGCTGGGTCATCTCTTTCGCATGGGCATGATACTTCCACACATATTATTTAGAATTTTTCTGATCATTTAATAACCTTGAGGATTAAAGTTTGCCAAGTCACAATGGAGAAGTTGGGGCGTCCGAAGAAAGCGGTGCCACCGTCGCCTCCATCCAGACCTAAATCTCTGTCCCCGCCACTCGTTTCGCAAGCTCCGCTTGAAGCTGGGTCATCTCTTTCGCATGGGCATGATACTGGCCACTCGTTTCGCAAGCTCCGCTTGAAGCTGGGTCATCTCTTTCGCATGGGCATGATACTGCAACCATTGTTAGAGGAAACAAGGATGGTGATACGATGTTGCGGAATGAGTAAAACTGTGATGTTACTGATAAGAAGGATGAAAATATACCAACTGCAAGTAGGAAGCTCTTGGTTGATGTTCTGAACATAACATAAATCCTTATAAGGGTATAGCCAAGAAATTTATCTCCCCCAAGATTGTGAATGGCGAAGTTGAAGTCTTGATTGTAGAAGAGGAAATTCGTGCAGAGGTCAAGTTCATGTAACCGTCTCCTGTCTTATATGCCTTAGGTGGGGAGCTAAGCATGAATGGGGTGAAAAACTTCATGACAAGAACATGGAATTTTGTCCAGCTGTCAAATATATACTATAATGAAGAGGGATATTTTATTCTACAATTCAAATCATTTAGAGAAAGGGACGAGGTTCTTATGAAGGGCCCTTTTACGCTCCGGAGTATGCCTCTTCTCATCCATGAATGGTGCCCTGATTTCAATTTGAAGGATGATATGTTGTGTACTCTTCCTCTATGGGTGAAGCTTCCCCAGCTGCCTATTTATCTTTGGGGGGATATCAGCCTTAACAAAATTGGAAGTGCATTAGGTAACCCTATTGTGACTGATGAGTGTACTGCTAACCGCCTGCGTGTTTCTTATGCGAGAATTCTTGTGGAGGTAGATGTCACAAAAGAGCTCCCTAATTCTATCACTATCTGTGATGATTCTTGGAACAAGATGGAACAAAGTATTGAATACGAATAGAGGTCTGCTTTCCGCAAAGTTTGTCAAAAGTTAGTCAATAACTGTGAAAACCTAAGGTACAAGTAAAACAGTGGAAGCCTAAGGCCAATATGCCTTTGGAGCCTAAACTTGTTGATGTATCTGTTAATAATAGTCTCCCTGTGGCCCAAGCTTCTTCTACTAGTCAACAAGGTGATGGTAATTGGTCTGCAGTAAAAAGGGGAAAGGATAAATGTAAGATGCAAACCTCTGAAAATCTCCTGATAAACAGTTCTGTGATAATGGATTTGATGCTCTAGAGATTTTGGATGATCTTCTTGAGCTCCAAAATCCTGGCTAATGCTAGTGTCTTGGAATGTTAGGGGATTTAATAAAACTGCTAAGCTTGGGGATAATAGCTCCCATCTCCTAGAGCTTAGGGATGATATTATTATTCTGGTGGAAACTCGTGTCAAAGCCCATCATGCTAATAAAATTAGAAAGCTACTGAATCTTGGTGATAATTTTATTAATAACTATAATTGCCATGACAATGGCAGGATCTGGGTCAATTGGAATAAAAATAATATTGATGTCAAGCTTGTTTCTTCTACTAGTCAAATGATTCAATGTGAGGTGTTGGACGTCCATGGTAAACATAGATTTCATCTGACTGCTATCTATGGATTTAATAAGCTGGAGCAAAGAAGGGTTTTGTGGCAGGATGTGGAGAAGATAAATCAACAAGGGCCATGGTGTCTTGTAGGGGACTTCAGCAATGTTCTTCATGGTAAAGATAGAATGTGAGGTTCCTTATTTACTGAGGGAAAATTCTAGGATTTAACAGACTTAATGCAGAACATGGATCTTGCTGAGATGGATAATACTGGAGAGTATTTCACCTGCTCCAATAAGCAATGTTTGGGGACCATTTACTCCAGGATAGACCATTTCCTGGCTAATCCCGCCTGGTTCCAAAATCACTTGAGCTATGCCCTTAAAATCCTGCCTTCCCTTGTTTCTGATCATCCCATGCTCTACCTTTGTGATCAAAATATGTCCCCTGGGCCTCACAAAAGATTTCATTTTATTAACTGTGTTGTTGAATCTACATGGTACAATGATGCTGTTAAATACTGTTGGAATAACTCGATGGTTGACATCCCTGGCTATGTTCTGTGGCACAAACTGAAGAGGTTAAGGCTGACTCTATGCAAGATCTACAAGCATTTCCTGTCATCAAAACACCACATTGCTTTAGTTAGGGATAACCTATCCAAAGCTCAGGATGATCTTGCAGGTGGCCTTATGAATACTGAAAAAATCTGGAAGGTTAAGAATTTCCCTGAAACCTTGCTGAAGTGGAATGATATTGATGAAGCCATCCTTAGGCAAAGAGCTAAAATTCAATGGCTTAAGGATGGGGATGGGTGCACTGCCTTCTTCCAAGCCTCTGTCAAATCCAAGCAAGCAACTAAAGCCCTGAACATGTTGCACAAGGATGATGGTTCTTATATAAGTTCTCAAAAGTCGATTGAAGAGGAAATCCTTAATTTTTATGGTTCTCTCATGGGAAAAGGTGATGACAGCCTAGATTGCATAGACATCAGGGCTATGAGGAATGGTGCTCAGCTTCAGAATGCACAAAGAGCATTTCTGGTGGCCCCTATATCTAATGATGAAATTTATGATGCTCCTAAGGGCATCAAAGATGTTACTGCCCCTAGTTTAGATGGTTACTCTACAAAATTTTCCAAAACCAGTTGGAATATTGTGAAAGAGGATGTTATAGCTAGTGTCAAGGAATTTTTTGATAGAGACAAACTCTACAAAGCCTTCAACTGTACCCTTGTGTCCCTTATCCCCAAGTCTGATTCTGCTTCCTCTGTCAAGGATTATAGGCCCATTTTAGTTTGCACTAGTGTTTATAAAATCATCTCTAGAATCATGACTAAAAGATTGAGTAGAGTTATGGGCAGTATCATTAGCCCGAATCAGGCTGCTTTCATCCCTGGGTAGCAAATCCATCACCATATCCTGCTAGCCTATGAACTTATAAACGGTTGCAGTAGGAAAGGTGGTCCTCCTCGTGTTATGATCCATTTAGATATGCAAAAAGCCTCCGACATGGTGAGCTGGAAGGTGCTGGAGCTGATTATGCAGGAGCTTGGTATCCCCAATACCTTCATCCATTGGATTATGACATTTATATCTAATACTTCTTATAGATTTTCTGTTAATGGTAGTACTACTGACTTATTGATTGCCAACAGAGGAATCCTTCAAGGGGATCCAATTTCTCCCTTTATTTTTTCTTTTATTATGGAATATCTCCACAGATGCTTGGCCCATATGTAGCTTAATCTGAATTTTAATCATCATTCTAAGTGTGATAAGCTCCAGCTGACTAACCTTATATTTGCAGATGATGTTCTCTTGTTTGCAAGAGGGGACAATATCTCTGTTGAGCTTCTCCTAAATGCCTTCAATAAGTTTTCTAAGTCCACGGGCATGATGGTAAATGCTAGTAAGAGAAAGATTTACTTTGGCTCAGTTGATTCTAGCACCAAAAATCAGATTCTATCTTGGTCTAAATTCAACGAGGGTTCGCTCCCTTTTAGATACCTTGGGGTTCCTCTTACGTGCGAGAAGCTTAGCTGCAATCATTACTTGATCCTAGTGGATAAAATCCTTTCCAGAATTAGACACTGGTCAGCGAGATTCCTCAGCTATGCAGGGCGATTTCAAATGGTGAAATCTATATCCTTTGTCATTGCTAATTTCTGGTTAATGTGTCTCCCTCTCCCCAAAGTGGTCCTTAAGAAAATTGATGGTATTTTCCGGTCCTTTATTTGGTTTGGGAAGGATGCTGCCAGCAGACGGAATTTGGTTGCTTGGGCTAAAGTCTGCAAGCCTATTAAGCAAGGGGGTTTATGTATAATAGATATGTGTATTTGGAATAATTGTGCTATGCTAAAATTTCTCTGGAATATTTGTTTTAAATCTGATAGTCTTTGGGTAAAGTGGGTCCATGCCTATCACTTGAAGTACGACAACATCATGGAGGCTAAGACAAAATCTTCTAGCTCCTGGATTATGTGTAAAATCTTGGACCAGAGGGCTTTCATTCAGTCTAATCCCCGTCTCTGGAATGACATGTCTTTCGAAGGTAATTTTAGCATGTGTTGCTGTTATCTATCGTTTGTTGATAATCATCAAGTTTCATGGAATAATTTGATGATGAACAACCCTGCCAGGCCCAGAGCTTTGGTGATTCTCTGGTTGGCTTGCCATAATAAGCTTTCTACTAAAAGTCGTCTTTATAGGTTTGGTTTCATCACGATTAGCAGCTGTTGTTTCTATTCTAAAACTGAAACTGCTTCTCACCTCTTCTTTGAATGTGTGAACATTAGAAGGATTTGGTGTGAGGTGCTTGATTGGATTCAGATTCATCATCATCTGCCTAAAGCTTTGGAGAATGAGCTTGCTTGGATCACCAAGAATGGCAAGGGTAAAGGGTGGAGAGTCTTCTTGTTTAGACTGGCCATTGTTGAAACTATATATGGTGCTTGTATGTATCGTAATAGTATTGGTTCGGGTTTGGATCTAAATCAAGTGATCAAAACTATCATAAATAACATTCTTTTTAGGGGTTGGCATTGTAAATCTTTGTAAAGTAGGATTGTTAGCCTAATGCTTCCTCAATTTCCTTTGTTGTTTTGGTTGGCTGGATCCTTGTGATCGCCGTGTATCCTTCTGTTTTTGGTATAATACAAGTCTTTATTCCAAAAAAACAAGTTTTCCAAGTAACGTGCCACGAGTATGACCAAGTGCCACATTAGATGCCACCCAAACAAAAGTTGACACTGTTTCAAAAAAATGGACAAAAAGGACTAACGTGGACATATTTGAACAATTAAACGATCATTTTAGAATTTTTAAAGATAAGGGACCAGAATGGACCCCGAGGTAAACTTAAGGGACCAAAAAGGATATTTTGCATAATTAAAATTATATAACGAGGCTCGATAGTATATTTATTCACCATATTCACATTGTATTATGGTATAATATATGTAAAAAAATTCAATATTTTCTTCTTCTCCATCAACAAATTTTAGGTTACTTAATCACTAAGAAACTAAGTTAAAAGACTACTAATTAATGACACATATTTCATATACAATTGTAATAATTAAAATTACACGACGAGGCTCGATAGTATATTTGTTGACCATATTCACATTGTACTATGGTATAGTAAATGTAAACAATTTCAATATTTTCTTCTTTTCCATCACCAAATTTTAGTTTACTTCTTCATTAAGATACTAAGTTAAAAGACTGTTAATTGATGACACATATTTAATATACATTGGTAATATTTAAATTTATATAATGTGGCTCGATAGTATATTTAGTGACCATATTTAAGTTGTATTATGGTATAACAAAAGTAAACAATTTAGATATTTTTCTTCTTCTCCATCACCAAATTTTAGGTTACTTCATCACTAAGAAACTAAGTTAAAAAACTATTAATTAATGACACAAATTTCATATACATTGGTAATTTATTAAAATTATATAACGAGGCTCTGTATTATATTTATTCACCATATTCACTTTGTATTATGGTATAATAGATGTAAACAATTTCCAAATTTTTCTTCATCTCTTTTCCCAAATTTTAGGTTACTTCATCGGTAAGAAATTAAGTTAAAAGACAGAAAATTAATGACACATATTTCATATACACTGTTAATAATTCAAATTATAATATGAAGCTCGACATTATATTTATTCAACATATTCATATGATTATGGTATAATAGATGTAAACAATTTCAATATTTTTCTTCTTCTCCATCAACAAATTTCAGGTTACTTCTTCATAAAGAAATTAAGTTAAAAGACTGTTAATTGATGACACATATTTCATATACATTGGTAATAATTAAAATTATATAAAGAGGTTCGACAGTATATTTATTCACCATATTCACATTGTATTACGGTATAATAAATGTAAACAATTTTAGTATTTCTCTTCTTCTCCATCACCAAATTTTAGTTTACTTCTTCACTAAGAAACTAAGTTAAAAGACTATTAATTAATGGCACATATTTCATATACATTAGTAATAATTAAAATTAAGATATGATGCTCGATAGTATATTTATTCAACATATTCAAATTGTATTGTGGTATAATATATGTAAAAAATTTAAATATTTTTCTTCATCTCCTTCACCAAATTTTAGGTTACTTCGTCGATAAGAAACTAAAGTTAAAAGACTGCTAATTAATGACACATATTTCATATAAAATGTTAATAATTATAATTATAATATGAGGCTCAACATTATACTTATTCACCATATTCATATTATTATGGTATAATAGATGTAAACAATTTCAATATTTTTATTCTTCTACATCACCAAATTTTAGGTTACTTCTTCTCTAAGAAACAAAGTTAAAAGACTATTAATTATTGACACATATTTCCTATACATTGGTTATAATTAAAATTATTTTATGAGGCTCAACAATATATTTATTCACCATATTTACATTGTATTTTGGTATTATAAATGTAAACAATTTCAATATTCTTCTTCATCTCCATCACCAAATTTTATATTACTTCATCACTAAGGCACAAAGCTAAAAGACTATTAATTAATGACACATATTTCATATACACTATTAAAAATTAAAATTATAATATGAAGCTCGACAGTATATTTATTTACCATATTCATATTATTATGGTATAATAGATTTAAAAATTTCAATATTTTTCTTCTTCTCCATCACCAAATTTTAGTTTACTTCTTCACTAAGATACTAAGTTAAAAGACTGTTAATTGATGACACATATTTAATATACATTGGTAATAATTAAATTTATATAACATGGCTCGATACTATATTTATTTACCATATTCAAATTGTATTACGGTATAATAAATGTAAACAATTTCAATATTTTTCATCTTCTCCATCACCAAATTTTAGGATACTTCATCACTAAGAAACTAAGTTAAAAGACTATTAATTAATTAAACATATTTAATATACATTGGTATTAAAATTCTATAACGAGGCTCTGTAGAATATTTATTCACCATATTCACATTGTATTATGGTATAATAGATGTAAACAATTTCAAAAAAATTCTTCATCTCCTTTCCCAAATTTTAGGTTACTTCATTATTAAGATATTAAGTTAAAAGACTATTAATTAGTGACACATATTTCCTATACATTGTTGATAATTCAGATTATAATATAAAGCTTGACATTATAATTATTCAACATATGTATATTACTATGGTATAATAGATGTAAACAATTTCAATATTTTTCTTCTTCTCCATCAACAAATTTTAGGTTAGTTCTTTACTAAGAAACTATGTTAAAAGACTGTCAATTGATGACACATATTTCATATACATTGGTAATAATTAAAATTATATAACAAGGCTTGATAGTATATTTATTCACATTATTCACATTGTATTATGGTATAATATATGTAAAAAATTTCAATATTTTATTCTTCTCCATCACCAAATTTTAGGTTAGTTAATCACTAAGAAACTAAGTTAAAAGACTGTTAACTGATGACACATATTTCATATACATTGCAAATAATTAAAATGATATAACGAGGCTCGATAGTATATTTATTAACGATATTCACATTGTATTATAGTATAATAAATGTAAACAATTTTAATATTTTTTGTCTTTTCCATCACCAAATTTTTGTTTACTTCTTCACTAAGATACTAAGTTAAAAGACTATTAATTAATGACACATATTTCCTATACACTATTGATAATTCAAATTATAATACGAGGCTCAATAGTATATTTATTCACCATATTCACATTGTATTATGGTATAATAGATGTAAAGAAATTCAATATTTTTCTTCATTTCTAAGTTAAAAGACTATTAATTAATGTCACATATTTTATATACATTGGTAATAATTAAAATTATAATATGAGGCACGATATTATATTGATTCACTATATTACAATTGTATTGTAGTATAATATATGTAAAAAAATTAAATATTTTTCTTCATCTCCTTCACCAAATTTTAGGTTACTTCATTGGTAAGAAACTAAGTTAAAATTGATGACACATATTTCATATACACTGTTAATAATTAATATTATAATATGAGGCTCGGAATTATATTTATTCACCATATTCATAATATTATGGTATAATAGATGTAAATAATTTCAATATTTTTCTTCTTGTCCATCAATAAATTTTAGGTTACTTTTATACAAAAACAAACTAAGTTAAACGACTATTAATTGATGACACATATTTCATACATACTGGTGATAATTTAAATTATTATATGAGGCTCAACAATATATTTATTCACCATATTCACATTGTATCATGGTATAATAAATGTAAATAATATCAATATTGTCTTCTTCTCCATCACCAAATTTTAGGTTACTTAATCATTAAGAAACTAAGTTAAGATACTATTATTTAATGACACATATTTAATAGACACTGTTAATAATTAAAAGTATATAACGATGCTTGATAGTATACTTATTGACCATATTCAAATTGTATTATGGTATAATAAATGTAAACAATTTCAATATTTTTTATCTTCTCCATCAGCAAATTTTAGGTTACTTCATCACTAAGAAACTAAGTTAAAAGACTGTTAATTAATGACTCATATTTCATATAGATTGGTAATAATTAAAATTATATAACGAGGATCGGTAGTATATTTATTCACCATATCCACATTGTATTGTGGTATAATATATGTAAAAAATTTCAATATTTTTCTTCATCTCCTTCACAAAATTTTAGGTTACTTCATCGGTAAGAAACTAAGTTAAAAGACTATTAATTAATGACACATATTTCATATACACTGGTAATAATTATAATTATAATATGAGGCTCGACTTTATATTTATTCACCATATTCATATTATAATGGTATAATAGATGTAAACAATTTCAATATTTTTCTTCTTGTCCATCACCAAATTTTAGGTTACTTCTTCACTAAGAATATAAGTTAAAAGATTGTTAATTTATGACACATATTTCATATACATTAGTAATGATTTAAATTATATAACGTGGCTCGATAGTAAAATTATTCACCATATTCACATTGTATTATGGTATAATTTATGTAAAAAATTTCAATATTTTCTTCTTCTCCATCAACAAATTTTAGGTTACTTAATCACTAAGAAACTAAGTTAAAAGACTACTAATTAATGACACGTATTTCATATACAATGGTAATAATTAAAATTATATTACGAGGCTGGATTGTATTTTTGTTGACCATATTCACATTGCACCATGGTATAGTAAATGTAAACAATTTTAATATATTTCTTCTTTTCAATAACCAAATTTTACTTTACTTCTTCACTAAGATACTAAGTTAAAAGACTATTAATAGATGACACATATTTAATATACATTGGTAATGATTAAATTTATATAATGTGGCTCGATAGTATATTTATTGACCATATTCAAATTGTATTCTGGTATAATAAATGTAAACAATTTCAATATTTTTCATCTTCTCCATCACCAAATTTTAGGTTACTTCATCGGTAAGAAATTAAATTAAAAGACTAATAATTAATGACACATATTTCCTATACATTGTTGATAACTTAAATTTTAATATGAAGCTCGACATTATATTTATTCAACATATGCATATTACTATGGTATAATAGATGTAAATAATTTCAATATTTTTCTTCTTCTCCGTCAACAAATTTTAGGTTACTTATTCACTAAGAAACTAAATTAAAAGAATGTTAATTGATGACACATATTTCCTATACATTTATGATAATTCAAATTATAATATGAAGCTCGACATTATATTTATTCAACATATGTATATTACTATGGTATAATAGATGTAAACAATTTCAATAGTTTTCTTCTTCTCCACCAGCAATTTTTGGTTAGTTAATCCCTAAGAAACTAAGTTAAAAGACTGTTAATCGATGACACATATTTCATATACATTGATAATAATTAAAATTATATAACAAGGCTCGATAATATATTTATTCACAGTATTCACATTTTATTATGGTATAATAAATGTAAACAATTTTAATATTTTTCTTCTTCTCCATCACCAAATTTTAGTTTACTTCTTCACTAAGATACTAAGTTAAAAGACTATTAATCAATGGCACATATTTCATATACATTGCTAATAATTAAAATTATTATACGAGGCTCAATAGTATATTTATTCACCATATTTACATTGTATTATAGTATAATATATGTAAAAAAAAATTATATTTTTCTTCATCTCCTTCACCAAATTTTAGGTTACTTCATTGGTAAGAAACAAAGTTAAAAGACTACTAATTAATGACACATATTTCATATACACTGTTAATAATTAAAATTATAATATGAGGCTCAACATTATATTTATTCACCATATTCATATTATTATGGTATAATAGATGTAAACAATTTCAATATTTTTCTTCTTGTCCATCACTAAATTTTTGGTTACTTTTTCACTAAGAAACTAAGTTAAAAGACTATTAATTGATGACACATATTTCATTCACATTGGTGATAATTAAAATTATTATATGAAGCTCAACAATATATTTATTCACCATATTCACATTGTATTATGGTATAATAAATGTAAATAATTTCAATATTGTCTTCTTCTCCATCACCAAATTTTAAGTTACTTAATCACTAAGAAACTAAGTTAAGAGACTATTAATTAATGACACATATTTCATATACATTGATAATAATTAAAATTATATAACGAGGCTCGGTAGTTTATTTATTCACCATATTCTCATTGTATTATGGTATAATAGATGTAAACAATTTCAATATTTTTCTTCATGTCATTCACCAAATTTTAGATTACTTCATCAGTAAGAAATTAAGTTAAAAGATTATTAATTAATGACACATATTTCATATACACTGGTAATAATTATAATTATAATATGAGGCTCGACTTTATATTTATTCACCATATTCATATTATAATGATATAATAGATGTAAACAATTTCAATATTTTTCTTCTTGTCCATCACCAAATTTTAGGTTACTTCTTCACTAAGAATATAAGTTAAAAGATTGTTAATTTATGACACATATTTCATATACAATTGTAATAATTAAAATTATATAACGAGGCTCGATAGTATAATTATTCACCATATTCACATTGTATTATGGTATAATATATGTAAAAAATTTCAAAAATTTTTTCTTCTCCATCAACAAATTTTAGGTTATTTAATCACTAAAAAACTAAGTTAAAAGACTACTAATTAATGACACATATTTCATATACAATGGTAAGAATTAAAATTATATAACAAGGTTGGATAGTATTTTTATTTAACATATTCACATTGTACTATGGTATAGTAAATGTAAACTATTTTATATTTTTCTTCTTTTCCATCACCAAATTTTAGTTTACTTCTTCACTAAGATACTAAGTTAAAAGACTACTAATTGATGGCACATATTTAATATACATTGATAATAATTAAATTTATATAACGTGGCTCGGAAGTATATTTATTGACCATATTAAAATTGTATTATGGTATAACTAAAGTAAACAATTTCTATATTTTTCTTCTTCTCCATCACCAAATTTTAGGTTACTTCGTCACTAAAAAATTAAGTTAAAAGACTATTAATTAATGTCACATATTTTATATGCATTGGTAATAATTAAAATTATCAAATGAGGCTCGATAGTATATTTATTAAACATATTTAAATTATATTGCGGTATAATATATGTAAAAAATTTCAATATTTTTCTTCATCTCCTTCACCAAATTTTATGTTATTTCATCGATAAGAAACTAAGTTAAAAGATAAATAATTAATGACACATATTTTATATACAATGTTAATAATTAAAATTATAATATGAGGCTCGACATTATACTTATTCACCATATTCATATTATTATGGTATAATAGATGTAAATAATTTCAATATTTTTTTTCTTCTATATCACCAAATTTTAGGTTACTTCTTCTCTAAGAAACTAAGTTAAAAGACTATTAATTGATGACACATTTTTTTCTATACATTGGTGATAATTAAAATTATATAACGTGGCTCGATAGTATCTTTATTCACCTTATTCACATTGTATCATGGTATAATAATTGTAATTAATTTTAATATTTTTCTTCATCTCTATCACCAAAGTTTAGTGTACTTCTTTACTAAGATACTAAGTTAAAAGACTATTAATTAATGTCACATATTTCATATACATTGGTAATAATTAAAATTATAATATAAGGCTCGATAATATATTTATTCACCATATTTAAATTGTATTATAGTATAATATATGTAAAAAATTTCAATATTTTTCTTCATCTCCTTCACCAAATTTTTGGTTACTTCTTTGGTATGAAATTATGTTTAAAGACTACTAATTAATGACACATATTTCATATACACAGTTGTAGCAACTAGATTTTTAATCAGAGCCGCCACTATTAGTTTTTATCCTAGGGAAGAGAATCTAACAGAAAACCCTAATTCGCCGACAGAGTTTCCAGGTTTCGGACTTCATTAGACAAAAGGAAGGTGTTAGGAACCTTTCATCTACCTTGTTCACAAGGATACTGGGTTTTAGGTTTAGGTTGCGGGTTAAACAGGGTTTTAAATTTTAATAGGGGAACTCACTTCGATTTTAATCGCATGCCTACGTATTCTCTTATGAGGAATCAAAGTTCCAATTCTTAGTTCGTATGAGGTTGGTGTTTTTTAGGGGTTGCAAACATATTTTGAATCACCTCGCATTTTGATCAGTTGTAGTAATTGCGGAGATTTTGGCTAAATGCGCGATTAGTCAAAATCCGTTTAAAACCCTTTTGCAAAAAAACAATTGTTTAGATTAGTTTGTTGCGAAAAATAGTTTGAGATTTGTTAGGTATTTTTTACCGTGTTAACTGCAAAAAAACTTGATTAATGCATGATTAAAAAATATTTAATGCAAATATATAGGAAACTGATATATGCAATCTTGAATAAAAATAATTTGCATGTTAATATATAAATAATAATAACATTTACATATAATAAATAAAAATTAAAAATAATTATTATTATAATTATTATAAAAAAGAGAAACAAATAATAATACAAAATCAGAATTAAAATATAATCATTATAAAAATTTAGAAAATAAATAAATACTAAGGGGGGTGTAGTTTCTAATTAACCAGTAAATAAGAGGGGTGCTAAAAGGAGTTTGGGTTAGGCCCAAGATAGTTCAGACAGGGGGGTGCAAGTTGTTGTTCGTGTTTAGCAATTTAGGGAGAATGAGGTGTTAAAAGAACTGGGCTTAGGCTGATTCCAGCTTTGGGGAGGGACAGCGTAATTGAGTGGTGAGGGAGTAAGATACTTATCATGGAACTTGGCCTAATGGCCGTTTGATTGTTATCACACATACATAATTATGGGAGTATAATAACTAAGGTGGGGGCGCTAGCGTGGGATTGTTACGGGCCATATATCATTTTTGTTTTATTCATTTTTAGTATTTGGATTTAGTTACAGCTTTTCCATCTTCCTCTCACTCTCTTCATTGCCGTATACATAAACCCTAGTTTTTTCTTACACAACCCATCTCTTCCCTAAACCGGCGGCGCCTCCAAACAACCTTACCTCAAACCCAAACCTTGAATCAACAATCAAAAAAATAAAAATAACTAGTTGAGTTAACCTTCTCAAACTTTACGATTATGTTGATAATTCTTATTCTTTGTGTAGTTTATGGAGATGATTGACGATTGTGGTGATATGGCGGTGGAGCGGTGGCTAGCGGTGGAGCAACGATGGTGATGGCGATTAGGGTTTTGTATGTCAAAACCTCGATCGCGGCTTATTCATGCTCAACTCTTTGTTCCTGAATTTCTCCTCTTCTTCTATACTATTGTAGACAACTCCACCTCTACTATAAAAAATCTTCCTCCCTTGTTCTTGTGGTTCTTCTTCTGTATTTATAGGTTTTTTCCGGAATTAGGGTGGGCTTGGACAATTTTGTTGTTATAGTTAGAATACATTTAGGAAGAAATTAGGCATTTTGAGTTATTTTGATTGATTATTGATTTTTCTTTGATTACTATAATTTTGGATTTAATTTGTAATTTCTGATTTAATCATGTATAGATTTTCTGGAGATCTGATCTTGTAGTGATAAGATTTGATTTGGTTTATTTTCAGATTTGTTTTAGTTTAAGTTTTACTTGATAAAAGATACGATTTTCCCTTATAAATCTGAACAATATCTGTTTGCAGCAAAAGTGTATGTTAATTTTGTGATTATGGGAACATTGTATGTTTCTTAATCAATTGGGCCAGCTTTGTTGCTAGCAAACATGGGCCCTGCACTACCATTTTCCTGCTTAGCCTAATGCGTTGCTTCTTTTTTTTCTTACAGCCAAAAAACGATTTTTTTTTCCAATTGGGCTTTGCAATTAATCAACCCAACTCACATTTTTTAATTACAAAAAAAAGTTCTTTTACTTAATCGGCCCACCACTTTTTTTCCAACATAACAATAACAATGACACTTAATCAGACAACAAACTTAAACTCATTTTATCAATAATAAAAACATTTAGTTTTCTTTAAATATATTATTTATTTATTCAAAATAATAATAATAAATAGTTTTTTTAATATTAATATTTCTTTTGTATATCCTTTTTCATTAAAACAAAAAACAACAACAATAATAATAATATCTCTTATTCTAAACATCAGATGGACCATCTTAATGGGCCTTAACCACACCCTCTTTTTGCTAACAACAACCAAAACGTTGATGGACCCAATTCTAATGGGCTTGTATATTGCAATTTCAACCTCCCCTTTTTAATAATAACATTAACACTAAAAATGGGTTTTATTAATTAAAAACTTAACTATTATTTGAATAATTTTCCATTTTCGAATCGCACGGGCCTGTTTACCTTGGGTTTTGGTAAACAACCGCTGATCCTCCAAATGGTTACTTATTTGGTTACTCGCAGGATCGATCAGATTGATCCTAGGACATAGGTTGATTTTGAAGTTTGATTAAGTTGGATAAGGCTTTAAATAAAAGGTTTCAAGTAAATTGCAAGAAGGAAAAACTTGGTAAAATAAACAGGGCTTAAAGTAAAAGGTTCGACAAGAATGTTAAAGGAGAAAGCAAGTAAATTTCTGGAAAAGTAAATGACTTTAATTGATAAAATTGGTGTTTCACACATACATTTCTCAACAATTCTTTCTCACACACTGGGTACTCGAATCTATATGAGTGACTTTGTATAGAATTGTGAACACACGCGAGAAACTACATGTCTACTCCTATTTATACTAAAACATCCCAAGTAACCGTCGGGCAGTTACACTGCTTCGAGATCAATCCACTTGGCACGTTCTCCACGCTCGACGCTCCAGATCCTTGCACGTTTGCACGTGGTAACTGCTGGAAACCGTTTTCCCTCCAAACGCTTGAATTTCAAACTGCTCCACTCTGAACCATCGAACACTTTCGTCAAGAGACATCTTCGACGAGAAACTCCTTCGACGTCGAAGGCAACCAGCCTTCTCCCTTTGAAGAAATCTTCTAAGTACTTTGCCATCTTTCGACGGGCACTTCGACAGACTTAGCCAGTCGAAAGCATCTTTCAACTTTTAATGGTTGACATTGATAAAACAAGAGTGTCTAATTTAGGAGCCAACAAATTGCCCCCCAAGAATGCCTTATTTCGACTCTGACAGAAAAAGGCATTCTTTGAAAACGCTATTCGACACTTGTCTTTTTATGCTTAGTCACAAATTAACTTGTGCACTTTTTGTTGTTTTCTACCAACTATTGGCAATCCCAAGAAAACCATCATTGATTTGATCCTAGGACGTCACTTTCAGTACGGCGTGCAGTACCAAACGTCATTTCAGAATTTGTCATTATGACAATTCTCAAAAACGAGGACGCACGCTGCGTCCCTCTATTTCTGCAGAAACGGCTAAATCAACAGGGGGATGCCACGCGTCCCACTAACTCCTGCAGCATTAAATGGCATTTAATGTCCTCGTTATTGGGGATTTCTCCCCACTACTATAAATAGTAGTAAGTACCCCATTGTGGGACTTTTTACGCCATCTAGCCTTTCAACCTTCTCTGTTTTCATACAAGCTTGTTATCTTTGCAGAAACTCTTCCTCTTTCACTTCGTCCTCAACCTCATTTCAAACTTAACACTAATCCATGGCATCTGGTTCTACTGCTCCCAGTGCTAACGCACCAACTGAACATGCTAAACCCAAGGTTTTCGTCACTGCTCCAGTAGTAAATTCTACAGGCAAACGAAGGGTTCCTGAACCTTCTGACATCGCCGTTCGCGATGCTTACTCGCGCCACTTGATGATCCCGGTTGGATACTCCAACCAGATCTTTGCAATGTCTGGCCCCATGAATCCAAGTATTTCTGAGGCTCTGAAGATCAAGAGCTATTTCCCGATAGTCAAGAAACTCAAACCAGTCGCATGCGCCAAGAAAGACGCAGAAGACAATGAAGACCCTGCACGTGAAAAAATCGACCTCCGCTTCTTCAACAGAGGTGTTAGGGTCTTCAGGTCTTGCCCTAACCTTACCTCCGATTATGTTGCTTGGCTAACGAAGATGGAGAAGCACCAAACTCCGATCTGGAAGGATATGGGAATCTTCGACCTAGTGATGCTGTCGAAGACAGGTTTGAACTACTCCCCAGAGATGCTGATAGCTTCACTGTTGTTCTGGGACTATTCCCACTTTACTTTTCATCTTCCTTGTGGGATGCTAACCCCCACACTCTTCGATGTGGCCGCTATTACTGGCCTTCGACCCACCGGGGATTACTTCGATCCGGAGGAGATGTCGGAGGACCAAATTGGCTTCTCTGAGACCAAACCAACATACACCACTTTCATCAACCATTTTCACGACAGGTCGACAGATGCTGTGTCGGATGTCGAACACATAGCGTTTCTAGCCTTATGGCTAACTCGCTTTGTGTTTTGCTCGAAGTCTCTACAGGTGACCAAAAAGATGGTCACTCTTGCTACTCAACTGCATCACCGCCAAAACATCTGTTTGGCAGAACTGATTCTGGCTAGCCTCTATGATTCGATCAGCAATGGGGCAACTCTTCTGAAACATATCGAAGACAGGGCCAGTTTGCTACTCGCTGGGCCTTTTTGGCTGCTCCAACTGTGGCTCAATGCCACTTTCGAGTCTTTCTTGCCCAAGAAGGTTCAGATAAATGAACAGGCTCCAGCGATAGCGAATAGACGCGTCGAAGGAACCAGGCTGGCTCTACTGACACCTACGGACGATGGACTGGAGTTTCAGCAAACCTTCACCAACTTCGTTCTAATGTTCGCTCGAAGGAAGGAATTTGTTTCAACTATGGCTCCATTTGCTCGACGACAGGTAGGTCCAGCATGGTTCACAAGGCCACATCCAAAGACGTCGAGTGGTCCTAATGTCGATGAGCATACAATACTTTGGGAGGTGTTCCTTACACCAAGGATCATGCCTCTTCGATTCAAGAGTTCTAAGACTCATTTGAGTCTGATTGCCTACCAACCAAATCTGGTATCTCGCCAGTTTGGTATTATCCAAACCCTACCTTCTCCGATTTTTCAAAGAGAGAAGTCCATGCTGTACTTCTGCAATGATTACACAGAAGAAGCTGCCATCAAGCATATCGGAAGATATGCTGGTCGAACAGTTCTCTCGTTGTTTGACTACCAGCTTAATTTTCTTTGTTCACCATCCTTCGAGGAGTGGTGGAGAAGCTATTATGCTGAGTACTTCTTCGACGAGAAGGACTTCATGGATGAGCTGCAGAAGTCTTTTGTCCTTGTGTTGGACAAAATAAAGAAATGTAAGTTCATTCTCTCACATTACTTTTTGTCTTTCTCTTCGACTGCTAGCCTGTTAACTTTTTATTTGCTTCCAGTTGTTCGAAAGCCTGTAGCCAAGAAGGCTACAGAAGGCCAACAAGGAGGATGCCCTTCAACAAAACCTCCGCCGCCGGCGAAGACTACAGCGCCGGCGAAGACCACAAGCAACCAACAGGGGGAAGGCTCTTCGAAGAAGCCTTCTATATTGGTAACCAGACTTTCTTCATTTTCCTTCTGGCTTTCGATTTTTGATTTTCGATGCAATTATTCAATCGAATTCCTATTGGTTTTCTAGGCACCTTCGCCCAAGAAACGGCCAGGACTGGTGGTCGAATCTGGGAGTGATGAAGAAAGTGATTCCCCTCCTGCCCCTCTAAAGAGGCGAAAGTTGACGAAGGATGCTTCTGTTCCTGCTCCTGCTCCTGAAGGTCGAACTGTCAGAATAAAGGTTGCTGTGAGAAAGCCTAGGCCACCTCCAGTGATCATCGAGGAGCCAACTGAGGAGGAACTAAACATTCTTCTTAACAAGCCTGTCGAAAGCGACAATTCCAGCCCTGGGGCTGAAGTTAATCCACAGGTAATCTCTTAGACCCTTTTATAATTTAGGTACAGATACCCATATTCGATTGTGTCTCTTTCGACATCTGAAGATTTGTCTTCTTTCCTTTTTCAGGACACCACTGAAAGTTCTCCGCCAAGGACCTCAGAAACGCTGGAATCTGCTGAACTTAGCAGGCCTCAGGAAAAAGGCTTGGGAAATGACGAAGCCCATACTGAGAATGAGGCCAATGCTGAAACAGTAGAAAAACCAACGGAGGAACCTCAAACGGAGGAACCACAGCCAGAAGCGGTTCAGGTGGTGGATCTGTCAGAAGAGAATCATGAAGAAAGGGACCAAGGCAATGATGGCGAAGAAAATCAAAATGCTGCCGACGAAGAGAACCAAGGTGGCACTGGCGAAGGACACCAGGGTGACGCTAGCGAAGAGCAACAAGATGACGCTGGCGAAGGGCCCCAGGGTGATGCTAGCGAAGAACCACAAGTCGACGCTGGTACTGCCCCAGTCCGAGTCGAAGAGCAACCAGTCGAGGCACTTAACATTCAACAGCCTCAAACCCAAGATAATACTGTTGCAAGGGTTACCTCCTCGAAGCACAGGTCAAAAGAGGACTTAGAACTCTTGAAACAAACTGACCCTGTTGGCTATCTCAATGCAATCATCGAGAGTAAGAGTTCGTCTGACGCTAGTCAGGAAATTCCTACCCTGTCGGGGAAGTCTACTGAAACTTCTCCCCTTGATGATGCTTTGGCGAAGGTTAAGGCCCAGTTCTTCAAGAGGGACTTGATGAAGACTTTAGAGGGGGACCCCACTGCTCCATCATGCTTAAAGGAGGTCTTGAATGCTGTCGACTTTGAAGCTGTAGCCCCAGAAGTTTCAAGCTTGATCATGGAGTTACACTCTATGATTGATCAAGTCTCAGTAGATTACAGGCGCCAAAGGGGTTTTAACAGTCAGCTTGAGGTGTTGTATGGCAAAAGCTCCTCTGCGTGGACTGCTGTCTCAGATTCGACTTCTCGAATTGCAGAGTTGTCGAAACAAAAAGCGTCTGCGCAGGAAGAAGTCGATGCCATTGATCGAGAGAATGCTTCCTTCCGGGCACAAATCGCAGAGATAGAGGCGAAGATAAACGCCAATACTGTACGCAAGGAGGAACTTCTTTCGACCATCTCAGACACCGAGAGCCAAACTGAGATCAAACAAGGCCTGGAATTCGCTGAGAGGGCCCAAAGCCTCGACGCTCAGATTGCCAAACTAGTGCAGGAAAACTCCTGGTGCAAGAAGAGGTTGGAGCTGCAGCAAGCCAAGTATCTTCGATTCAAGGACTCTCTTTCCTTTTGATTGATTCTCTTTTGTAACCATATTCTGTAATCGTTATTCGACAACAATTGCCATCTTGGCTGAAATTTATAAAATTTCTATTTTGGCATTTTTATGGTTAATTTAGTCTTGTTCTTTTATTATTTTATTTTTATCTCTTGAAGTATAGGTTTGTATTTTTTCAAGTACTTACCATTTACTCTCAAGAGCCTTTTATCTCCACCTAACTCTTCGACTTCATAGGCTCCACCAGAAAAAGTTTGGATAACTCTGAAGGGTCCTTCCCATTTGGGTGACCATTTCCCCATGCTTCGATCCCTTCGATCCATGGGAAGAATTACCTTCCAAACTAGTTCTTCAGGCAAAAAAACCTTAGGTTTTACCTTTCTATTATAAGAGTCTTCTACTCTTTTCTTCTGAAGCCTGAGTAGGTCGAGAGCGTGTAATCTCTCTTCGTCTAAATCCACCAATTCATCTAACATCATGTTCCAATAAACTTCAGAAGGAATATCATAATGCCTCTGAACCCTTGTAGATTGAAGACAAATTTCTGCTGGTAACACTGCATCATGGCCAAAAGTTAGCCTATACGGTGTTGTACCAGTGGCTTCTTTTGGGGACGTTCGACAAGCCCACAGAATCTGGTCTAACGTCTTATGCCAATTCTTTGGTTTCTTCCCAACATGTTTCTTTATCAAGCCAATCACCACTTTGTTAGCTTCTTCGAATTGACCATTCGCCTGTGCATAATAAGGCGTTGATGTTAGGAGTTTGAAACCTGTTTCCTGAGCAAATTCCTGCATCTTTCGACCAGTGAAAACTGACCCTTGATCAGTTGTTATTGTCTCAGGGATTCCATACCTAAAGATAATGTTCTTTTGAATAAATTCAATGACATTTTCTTGGTCCACATTGACTAAAGGGACGGCTTCGATCCACTTAGTAAAATAATCAATGCCTACCAATATGTATTTCTGACTCTTTGATGATGCTGGTCGAATCTCTCCAATGAGGTCCAACGCCCATCCTCTAAAAGGCCAAGGCTTCACTATCGAGTGAAGTTCGCTTGCTGGTACATGTTGGATGCCTGTATGGACTTGACACTCTTGACAACCCTTGGCGAACTCAACACAATCTTTCAGCATAGTGGGCCAATACAGTCCTTGTCGAAACAACAACCATTTCATCTTATGGCCTGCTTGGTGAGCCCCACATGCCCCAGCATGCGTCGTCGAAAGGGCTATGTATGCTTCAGTTTCACTTAAACATTTCAGCAACACCCCTTCAGGCGTCTTCTTGAATAACTCATTACCCATGAGTACATAACTCAACGCCCTGTATTTGATTTTTCGTTCTGTCGAAGCACCTGGATTTTGAAGATAATCCACAATGGGTTTCCTCCAATCTTGCTCTGACAAATTATCAATGAACGAAATCTCGAAGTTACTGTGATCAGCATATCCTAGTCTCGTCGATTCCAAGTCTGTTGGTGATAGACAAGTTGCTTTTATCTTCTCTCGAACTTCGATTGCTCTTTGTAATCTCGTTTTTGAAATCTTATACCCAGATGCAATTTGTGCCAAGTCATTGGCTATTTGATTTTCGACTCTGGGTATGTGTCGAATATTGATACTTTCAAATTTTTTCAATAAACGATTTGCTATCACAAAGTACATAATGAGATTTTCTCTTATGCATTTATATTCCTTTGTGACTTGCTTAATGACTAACTCTGAGTCTCCCATTATTTCGACTCGAGTTGCCCCCAATTCCAACAATATCTCAAGGCCAGTAATTAGAGCTTCATACTCAGCCTCATTGTTCGAACAAGAACCTGATATTTTGTACTTGAATGTTGTTGGAATTTTATCTGGAGAAATAATCAAGACTCCTACCCCTGTTCCATCTTTATGGCTGGAACCATCGAAGTAGAATTTCCAAGGTTCTATCTCCACATAATTAATATCCTCGACTTGAATTGAGTGGTCGACTATGAAATCTGCAACCACTTGTCCTTTTACTGCCTTAAGAGGCATAAAGGTCAAGGAGTATTCAGTTAATGCTAATGCCCATTTACCAATTCGACTATGCAAGATAGGTTTCGACAACATATATTTGAAAACATCAAAATGAGACGAAACATAAACATCAACTGGTTTTATATATTGCTTGAGTTTTGTACAAGAAAAATACAGACATAGACACAATTTTTCAACTTCGCCATATCTAGTTTCTGCATCATTCAAAACTTGACTGAGATAGTAAATAGGTCTTTCGACTCCATTCTCATCCTCTTGGGCTAACATACTTCCCAGAGTTTTGTCAGATGCAGCTATGTACAATCTCATACTCCTATTGCTACAAGGAGGCACCAAAATAGGTGGCTTAGTGAGGTACCCTTTGATTTTGTCGAAGGCTTCTTGTTGCTCCTGCCCCCATTCGAACCCCTCTTTATTCAGTCGAAGTAAGGGTGAAAAGGCCTGAGCTTTCCCACTTAGATTAGATATAAACCTCCTTAAGAAATTTATCTTGCCTAAGAGAGATTGCAATTCCTTCTTATTCGATGGCGCTTTCGCTTCCAGAATTGCCTTCGTCTTGTTCTGGTTGATTTCGATTCCTTTCTTGTGGACAACGAAGCCCAAGAAATCTCCAGCTTTCACACAGAACGCACACTTCAAAGGGTTCATCTTCAGACCATGTTCTCTCATTCTTTCGAATGATTGTCGAAGGTGGTCAATATGGTTCTTCCTGGAAACAGATTTTATAACAATATCATCAATATATACTTGCATAAAAGTGTTAATAAAATCATGGAAGATAGTATTCATTGCTCGCTGGTACGTTGCCCCAGCGTTTTTTAGGCCAAAAGGCATCACTACCCATTCGTAAGTGCCTAAGGCCCCAGGACATCGAAAAGCTGTTTTCGACACATCCTCTTCAGCAATGAATATTTGATTATATCCTGAATAACCATCGAGCATACTCAGGTATTCATAACCAGCGGCAGAATCGACTAGCATTTCCGCCACAGGCATAGGATATTCATCTTTGGGGGTGGCAGCATTCAAATCTCTGAAATCTATGCACACCCTTAACGTACCATTTTTCTTAATTACTGGCACAATATTTGCAATCCATTCGACATACCTTGTAACACGGATGAATTTGCATTTCAGAAGTCTTTCGACCTCCGTTTTGATCTTCGACAGTATTTCTGGAGCGAAGCGCCTTGGATTTTGCTTGATTGGCTTCTTTCCAGGTTTGATTGGCAACTGAAGTTCTACCAATCCTCTGTCGAGACCAGGCATTTCGTCATAATCCCATGCAAAACAGTCTTTAAACTCTTTCAGCAATTGGATTACTTCCAACCTAAGTTCTGGATCGATTTTGGCGCTGATGTAAGTTGGCCTTTTCTCTGATCCTTCGCCTAAGTTGATTTCTTCTAAAGGGTCTTGCGCTAACATTTTAATGTTGTTCGCCAAGGGATCCTTTTCGAAGCCCAAAGGCTCATCGTCATAGATAGCGTCGAGCCTCTGTTCCTGCATTTCTTCTGGCATGATATCAGGAGGTTTTGGATCGAAATCCTTTCCTGGGCCTGCAGCAGATAATTGTTGATCATTGGCCTGTGTGGCCATGTACTTTACTTCGGCTTCGAGAGCCGTTATCATCTTGGTTTCGGCTACATAAGCCGAAATTCGCTTCAAAAATTGTGACTCAGTCATTATCACTGAATTCACTTCCCCAACCAGTTGGTTGGATATCAGTTAACCCACTGAAGTCTATGTGGGACAAGTCTTCTCTGTCCCATTGGAAACCATGCTCAGGATGCAGGTATAGGGAACAAAAGGTGTTTGGCGCTGGCGCCATGTCGAAGTCAGGTGTTGGACATGGCCCTATGTGAGCCAAGTTTTTGTCGAAATCTGCCAAACCCAGGTGATTTACTTCGCCAAGGTAGTAGCTTTGATCTGCCTCTATGTTTTCGACCATCCCATCTGGACGCCATAGCAGCAGCCTTTGGTGCATCGATGAAGGCACAGCGCCTACACCATGAATCCATTCACGGCCTAACAAAAGATTGTAGTTAGGTTTGGCCGATATGACCATGAACATCGTTGGTCGAAGGATAGACCCAACTTTGATATCTAGCTGGATCACTCCCATAGTGGTCCCTATGCCGCCCTCATAGTTCGACAAGACCATGTTGTGAGGTTTAATTTCCTCATCCCTTTTGCCAATTTTCCTTAGCATAGAGTGAGGGATAATATTGATGGTTGCCCCACAATCGACCAATATTTTATTCACAGTAGTTTCTTCGAGCTTAGCCCTTATGAACAAAGGCTTGAGGTGATTCTTCATCGCCTCTGTATGTGGCTCGAAGAAGCCATTTTGTTCCTCAGTAGTGCCATTGTCCATGACAAAATAGCACACTGGCCTATGTTTGGCCATTTCTTGCTCTACCTCCCAGTCACTTGCTTCGACTTCTACCTGTCGATTGAATTCTCTGGGCAGCACTGAAACGATATTCACCATTATGTCCAAAGTATCGTCGGACTCAGCATCGTCTTCGTCTTCGACTTCACTTTGGTTAGGCCAAACTAGCCTGTTGGTAACTGGCTCTCTCTCTAGAGGCTTCCTTTGTTTCCTTTGAGGAACATTCGAACTAGTTTCTGCCTTGGGTTCGTTGGCAGCCTCCCTTTCAGCTTTTCGTCTCCTTTGATATCTCCTCCATTGAGATCGAGACATAGGGTTTTTACCCTTGTAGTTGCTGGACACTTGTGTAACCTTAGGTGCAACAACTTGAGGCTCTTTCTTTTGAGTCAAAGAGGAACCTCTTGGCACATCGAAAGAATGCCATTTCTCCTCACTTGGCCTTTTCCGGCCAGAGGTTTTGTACCAAGTGTCTACTGGCACATTTGTTGGAGGCCTAAAAGTCAATGGCCTCTTGTCTTGGTTAGAACCCCTTCTGGGATCATGTCGAAGGTCAGCATTCTCCCTTCTCTTATTCGCTGCTCTTACGCCCTGAATGTGCTCAGCAGCTTTTTTATCAAAGATCAAACTGCATCTTGGACACAGCATCACCTCTGATTTCTTTTTCTGGCATCTTTGTAGAAAATCTGCCAAGTTTTCGTTTTCCCGAGGGAAAGCAGTCTTATTAGCTTGCTCTTGCCTTATGGCCTCTTCTGATGCTTTTGGGTCAGAAAGTTCGACCATGTTGATATTCATTGTATCTTTGTTAGCAAGAGTTAACTGCTTCATTTGTATCTCCAGATTCTCCGTCTGGCCTTGAACAGTGGCCAAGTGGGAACTGGGTTTTGATCCAGTTTTTTGTGCTTCAGCGGCCTCCGACTTCGGGTTTTCGACCGCTTTCTGGACAACTTCAATTGTCTTCCTGGATAAATTTCCAGAAAAACTTCCAAAGATTGGCATGTTGATGTGGTCCTTTGAGACTTCGACCATGGTAATTCCTGGCTTCTTCGACTGGATCCTGGTTGCCTCTATCATGTTCACCTCAGAGGGTTCAGCATAGTGGGCTTCAGCCTTCAATGGATTGGAGTCGACAGCCATGGGGGATTTGTCAGCAAACTTCAATCTCCCTTCTTCAATAGCGTCTTGCACAAGATTCCTGAAAAGAAAACATTGAGAAGTTTTATGGCCCAAAAAATTATGATATTTGCAAAAACCTCTCTTCTTTCTTTGATCAAGAGGAGGCACTTTTACCCCTGGGGGTACTATCATTTGGCCATCTTTAACTAGCAAGTCGAATATTTCATCACATTTTGTGATGTCAAAACTATAAGTCTTTTTTGGGAACCTATCGTTGGTCCTTTCTGGACCAATGGGATTTTTCCCATTTGAGGGGACTAACAGTTTACAAGAGTATGGTGGCCCTTGTTTCAGTTCTGCTAAATCGACTTCTCCTTCTTCGACAGTTAAAGTATCGTCGAAGGATTCTAGATCTTCGTCATCCATCTCAACGTACGCTATCCTTTCTCTCTTGTGAGTTTTCGTTGCCTTAGCTTTTTCAGCTTTGAGGCGTTCGACCTGTCGAACTCTATCGGCCAGTTGGGCCATGTCTCTTAGGTACTGGGTGTCTAGCTTCTTCCTAATGGAATAATCTAAACCGCCTGCGGCTATTTCGACCAACTCATGTTCTGGCACTTGTGTAAAACATCTCGCCTTGAGCAACCTAAACCTATTCAGATATTCGTCTATAGGTTCAGTGAAACGTCTCTTCACACTGGCCAGTTCTTTCAGGCTTATCTTGGTTTGCCCCATGTAGAATTGTTCATGAAACAATCTTTCCAACTGGGTCCAATGATGGATCGAATTGGGGGGAAGAGTTGTAAACCAAGTAAAAGCATTCTTGGTTAAAGAACTTGGGAAGTACTTGATCCTTAGGTTTTCGTTATTCGAAATGTCTCCTGCTTCGATCAAGTATCTCGCCACATGCTCGACAGTAGATTCTGTCGTGTCCCCAGAGAACTTAGTAAATTTGGGGACTTTGCATCTAGGAGGTAAGTCCGTTTGTAACACGTATTCTGACAATGGAGATGTAAAGTTGGGCCTTCGAAAGCCCATGTTCATCCCATTCTGAGTCATGATCCGTTCGATCATGGTTGCCAGATTGTTTTCCAAACCCATGTTTTGGTATTGGATATGCTGAACCACTTCGTCAGCATTTTGGTTTCTGTTAACTAACCTTACCTCTGGGGTTATTACCCTAGGTTCCTCGACAGGTTGTTCCAATCGTGCCCTAAGGTTTTCTTCGACAGGCTGTTGAGCCTGGTTAATGGTGGTTTCTTCCTCTAAAAATATCCCCTGATTTCCCCTTATTTGCGCCCTTTGGGGCTGTCGAATAGGTGGGGGTACTCCAAAGAAGTCAGCCAAACGCGTCATTTGCGCTGTAACTTGCTGATTCGATTGAGTAGTATTTTGTATTAGAGGGTTTAGCACTGTACTCAAAGTTTGTGCCAAGATTTGCACCATATCATGGTTGCTTTCGTCCATTTGTTGCCTCAAGACTGCTGTCGAGGCATTTGTAAGGCCATGGGCTACTTGGGACGTTCCTCCTAAGAGTTGGGTCCTATTTCTATTCGCCATGCCTACTCCAGAGACTTGGAGTGGCGAAGAGGCACTCACTAAAGGGTCTGAAACAGTGGACGCAGCATTCGTCAGGCTTGCCACTTCAGAAGTTGGCATACCATAGAATGGAATAAATCCTGGGGGAACCAAAGGCCTTGTGCCTAAATTTCCCCTTGGTGGGGGAGTTCCCAAAGGTATCCTGGGGCCTGTTAACGAAGGTATTGGCCCCGTGGTTGTGACCGATACTGCTGGTGTCGAACCAACATTTGTCGCTTCACTTACGGTCATACTAACCGTTGCTCCCACACTCGTTTGTGGGATTTCGTTATTGTTTGGCGGATTCGTCATCTCTTCCCTTCTTCTGGCAGTATTGTTATCGTTAGTGTATATTCTACCACTTCTCAATAACATACAACTCGAAAAGGTGAGATTATTTTCAACAATCAACACACTGTCCCACCGGGTGTGCCAATTTGTTTACCTTGGGTTTTGGTAAACAACCGCTGATCCTCCAAATGGTTACTTATTTGGTTACTCGCAGGATCGATCAGATTGATCCTAGGACATAGGTTGATTTTGAAGTTTGATTAAGTTGGATAAGGCTTTAAATAAAAGGTTTCAAGTAAATTGCAAGAAGGAAAAACTTGGTAAAATAAACAGGGCTTAAAGTAAAAGGTTCGACAAGAATGTTAAAGGAGAAAGCAAGTAAATTTCTGGAAAAGTAAATGACTTTAATTGATAAAATTGGTGTTTCACACATACATTTCTCAACAATTCTTTCTCACACGCTGGGTACTCGAATCTATATGAGTGACTTTGTATAGAATTGTGAACACACGCGAGAAACTACATGTCTACTCCTATTTATACTAAAACATCCCAAGTAACCGTCGGGCAGTTACACTGCTTCGAGATCAATCCACTTGGCACGTTCTCCACGCTCGACGCTCCAGATCCTTGCACGTTTGCACGTGGTAACTGCTGGAAACCGTTTTCCCTCCAAACGCTTGAATTTCAAACTGCTCCACTCTGAACCATCGAACACTTTCGTCAAGAGACATCTTCGACGAGAAACTCCTTCGACGTCGAAGGCAACCAGCCTTCTCCCTTTGAAGAAATCTTCTAAGTACTTTGCCATCTTTCGACGGGCACTTCGACAGACTTAGCCAGTCGAAAGCATCTTTCAACTTTTAATGGTTGACATTGATAAAACAAGAGTGTCGAATTTAGGAGCCAACAGGGCCACAGGCCAACATGCCTTGAGAATAGGTTTACAGATACACGAGTCTTTCTGATTTAGAAAGCCCCACTTTCCTGAATTAAAATACACCCCTAGTCTTGGATAAAGATGGGCCATCAGATACTGCTATACCATCTTTAATTAAATATTTCTTCTGTTTTAAATCTTGAAATTATGATCGTAGGGGTAGGGAAAATTTTGGGTACGACAACTGTTAATAATTAAAATTATAAATGAGGCTCGACATTATATTTATTCACCATATTCATATTATTATGGTATAATAGATGTAAACAATTTCAATATTTTTCATCTTGTCCATCACCAGATTTTAGGTTACTTTTTCACTAAGAAACTAAGTTAAAAGACTATTAATTGATGACACATATTTCATACACATTGGTGATAATAAAAAATATTATATGAGGCTCAACAATATATTTATTCACAATATTCACATTGTATTATGGTATAATAAATGTAAACAATTTCAATATTTTTCTTCTTGTTCATCATCATATTTTAGGTTACTTCATCACTAAGAAACTAAGAGACTATTAATTAATTACACATATTAATATACATTGTTAATAATTAAAATTATATAACGAGGTTTGATAGTATATTTATTGACCATATTCAAATTGTATTATTGTATAATAAATGTAAACAATTTCAATATTTTTCTTCTTCTCCATCAACAAATTTTAGGTTACTTCATCACTAAAAAACAAAGTTAAAAGACTATTAATTAATGACTCATATTTCATATACATTGGTAATAATTTAAATTATATAATGAGGCTCGGCAGTATATTTATTCACCATATTCACATTGTATTGTGGTATAATAGATATAAATAATTTCAATATTTTTCTTCATCTCCTTCACAAAATTTTAGGTTACTTCATCAATAAGAAACTAAGTTAAAAGACTATTAATTAATGACAAATATTTCATATACACTGGTAATAATTATAATTATAATATGAGTTTCGACATTATATTTATTCACCATATTCATATTATTATGGTATAATAGATGTAAACAACTTCAATATTTTTCTTCTTTTCCATCACCAAATTTTAGGTTACTTCTTCACTAAGAATATAAGTTAAAAGATTGTTAATTTATGACACATATTTCATATACATTAGTAATAATTAAAACGGCGTCAACCTTTCTGTCCATTTTCTTGAAACAACGTCAACTTTTACTTGAGTGGCATCTAATGTGGCACTTGGTCATACACGTGGCTTGACAAACATTAATCTTCATGGTCAATAAATGATCAGAAAAATTCTAAAAAATATATGTGAAAACCAAGATTCAAACCCAAGCCATTTCAATGGAAGAGAAACATACTTACCATTGAGCCACTTCACAATTGTTGATTACAATTACATTTAAGTTTATTATCAAGCCATCATTATTATACTGTGTACATGCACCATTATTATTATTTTATTTTCTAGCTTCCAACTTGGGATCACCACTACAACCCAGCTATTGAAGGAAAATTTTTGTGGAAATCTTTATGGGCTGGCTTTGTTAACAGTCTACATTGGTGAGCACTCTAGGTGTTGCTACCCGAGACTAGATTCATGAAATATAGTATTCCAATCATTAAGTTTAATAACCTATTTTGATTCCAAGCAGTTAGTTTAGTCTTTCATTGCAATATGCTATTAAGAAATAACAAATTAAACCTTAATAATTTGAATATGTAGCTGCTAGGATATACTTTATGTTACATTTATGCTTGTTAAATTGAGTTAATTATGAAAACAAGGACTTGGGTTGATTGGTAGCACTCTTCAGGGTGCTGTTTCTAAATGATTTATTCTGGAAGCATTTTTAGACTTTTTTAACTTCCGAAAATAGATATAGCATTTTCAGACTTTTTGAAAATGCTAAAACATTGTTTTTGTGGTTTCTGAAAAATGAAATCTTTCAAACTTGTCTTTCATTTCTACCTATCACAATTGTTAACTACATAAGTCTTCAATCTCCTTGTTATCAATTTAAAATGGACATAAATTTTAGAAAACGAAAAGTGTAAATATTTCGAGAATTTAAACAAGGCCTAAAATTAATTAAAGCTTCTTAGAGACTAGACTAGAAACTGATGAAGCATGAATGAAAGAGATACAGATTGCCTATAGTCACAACTCAAAATAACATGCATTTTCCACAGTCAATAAGTTGAAGTTCAGGCTAATCATATTTTAAGCTGATCAAAATCAGATTTAAACAAAAATTATGAAAACAAGTCGTTTGTTCCTTCACCCACTTGGTTCTTCTTAATTGACAATAGTGATAAAATGCAACATGCATAATTAAAATTAATCCACGCTCCTTGGACTTAATATTGATTTCAGAATCCACACAAAACACTGCCACTGTTGTTTTCTATTGTCAATCACGTTCAATCGCGAGAAAAAACGATTATTAACAAAAGTGTACTTCAAAGAAGTGATTTCAAATAAGTGATTCTTGTTTGGAATTGATTGTGTAATTTGCCATAGACTTTCAGGCTCCAACCACCAAATTACCTTTTCAGAAATGGATGCTTCTTTATGCAAACGCTATTTGATTTATTTATTTTTCTATTTTTTTATTCTATTGTAGGTAAGAAAATAGTTCAAGTGACACAACTCCCACATTGTTCTATTTTTTTATGTACACAACACACACGTGTTTTTTTATCAATAATGATGGTGCATGTACACAGTATAATATTAATGGTTTGATAATAAACTGAAATGTAAATATAATCAACAATTGTGAAGTGGCTCACTGGTAAATAAGTTTCTCTTCCATTGAAATTGCTTGGGTTTGAATCTTGGCTTCCACAAATATTATTTAGAATTTTTCTGATCATTTAATAACCTTGAAGATTAATGTTTGCCAAGTCACAATGGGGAAGTTGGGGCGTCCAAAGAAACCGGTTCCATCGTCGCCTCCATCCAGACCTAAATCTCCATCCCCACTGCTCGTTTCACAAGCCCCGCTTGAAGCTGGGTCATCTCTTTCACGTGGGCATGATACTACAACCATTGTTATAGAAAACAAGGATGGTTATATGATGTTGCAGAAAGAGTAAAACTATGATGTTAATGATAAGAAGGATTAAAATATACCTACTGCAAGTAGGAAGCTCTAGGTTGATCTTCTGAATAATAACAGAAATCCTTCTAAGGGTAGATCCATGAAATTTATCGCCCCCAAGATTGTGAATTGCGAAGTTGAAGTCTTGATTGTAGAAGAGGACATTCGTGCAGAGGTCAAGTTCTGGGAACCGTCTCTTGTGTTATATGCCTTAGGTGGGGAGCTAAGCATGAATGGGGTGAAAAACTTCATGACAAGAACATGGAATTTTGTCCAACTGTCGGATATATACTATAATGAAGAGGGATATTTTATTATGCGATTCAATTCATTTAGAGAAAGGGATGAGGTTCTTATGAGGGGCCCTTATACGCTCTGGAGTATGCCTCTTCTCATCCGTGAACGATGTCCTGATTTCAACTTGAAGGATGATATATTATGTACTCTTCCTCTATGGGTGAAGCTTCCCCAGCTGCCTATTTATCTTTGGAGGGATATCAGCCTTAAAAAAATTGGAAGTGCATTGGGTAACCCTATTGTGACTGATGAGTGTACTGCTAACCGCCTGCGTGTTTCTTATGCGAGAATTCTTGTGGAGGTAGATGTCACAAAAGAGCTCCTTAAGTCTATCACTATCTGTGATGATTCTGCGAACAAGATGGAAGAAAGTATTGAATACAAATGGAGGCCTGCTTTCCGCAAAGTCTGTCAAAAGTTGGGCCATAACTGCAAAAAACCTAAGGTACAGGTAAAACAGTGGAAGCCTAAGGCTAATATGCCTTTGGAGCCTAAACTTGCTGATGTATCTGTTAATAATAGTCTCCCTGTGGCCCAAGCTGCTTTTACTAGTCAACAAGGTGATGGTAATTTGTCTGTAGTGAAAAGGGGCAAGGATAAAGGTAAGATGCAAACCTCTGAAAAATCTCCTAATAAACAATTATGTGATAATGGATTTGATGCTCTAGAGATTTTGGATGATCTTCTTGAGCTCCAAAATCCTGGGTAATGCTAGTGTTTTGGAATGTTAGGGGGTTTAATAAAACTGCTAAGCTTGGGGATATTAGCTCCCGTCTCCTAGAGCTTAGGGCTGATATTATTATTCTGGTGGAAACTCGTGTCAAAGCCCATCATGCTAATAAAATTAGAAAGCTGCTGAATCTTGGTGATAATTTTATTAATAACTATAATTGACATGAAAATAGCAGGATCTGGGTCAATTGAATAAGAATAATATTGATGTCAAGCTTGTTTCTGCTACTAGTCAAATGATTCACTGTTAGGTGCTAGACATCCTTGGTAAACATAGATTTCACCTGACTGCTATCTATGGATTTAATAAGCTGGAGCAAAGAAGGGTTTTTTGGCAGAATGTGGGGAAGATAAATCAACAGGGGCCATGGTGTCTTGTAGGGGACTTCAACAATGTTCTTCATGGTAAAGATAGAATTGGAGGTTCCTTAGTTATTGAGGGAGAATTCCAGGATTTAACAGACTTAATGCAGAACATGGATCTTGCTGAGATGGATAGTACTAGAGAGTATTTCACCTGGTCCAATAAGTAATGTTTGGGGACCATTTACTCCAGAATAGACCATTTCCTGGCTAATCCTGCCTGGTTCCAAAATCACTTGAGCTATGCCCTTAAAATCCTTCCTTCCCTTGTTTCTGATCATGCCATGCTCTACCTCTGTGATCAGAATATGTCCCCTGGGCCTCACAAAAGATTTCATTTTATTAACTGTGTTGTTGAATCTACAGGGTACAATGATGCTGTTAAAGACGGTTGGAATAACCCGATGGCTGGCATCCCTAGCTATGTTCTGTGGAACAAATTGAAGAGGTTAAGGCTGACTCAATGCAAGATCAACAAAAATTTACTGGCCTCGAAACACCATATTGCTTTAGCTAGGGATAACCCGTCCAAAGCTCGGGATGATCTTGCAGGCGACCTTATGAATACTGAGAAAATCTGGAAGGTTAAGAATTACACTGAAACCTTGCTGAAGTGGAATGATATTGATGAATCCATCCTTAGGCAAAGAGCTAAAATTCAATGGCTTAAGGATGGGGATGGGTGCACTGCCTTCTTCCATGCCTCTGTCAAATCCAAGCAAGCAACTAAAGCCCTGAACATGTTGTAGAAGGATGATGGTTCTTATATAACTTCTCAGAAGTCGATTGAAGAGGAAATCCTTAATTTTTATGGTTCTCTCATGGGAAAAGGTGATGACAGCCTGGACTGTATAGACATCAGGGTTATGAGGAATGGTGCTCTGCTTCAGAATGCACAAAGAGAATTTCTGGTGGCCCCTATATCTAATGATGAAATTTATGATGCTCCTAAGCACATCAAATATGTTGTTGCCCCTGGTTTAGATGGTTACTCTGCAAAATTTTCCAAAGCCAGTTGGAATATTGTGAAAGAGGATGTTATATCTACTGTCAAGGAATTTTTTGATTGGGGAAAACTCTACAAAGCCTTCAACTGTACCCTTGTGTCCCTTATCCCCAAGTCTGACTTTGCTTCCTCTGTCAAGGATTATAGGCCCATTTCAGTGTGCACTAATGTTTATAAAATCATATCTAGAATCATGACTAAAAGATTGGGTAGAGTTATGGGCAGTATCATTAGCATGAATCAGTCTGCTTTCATCCTTGGGCAGCAAATCCATCACCACATCCTACTAGCCTATGAACTAATAAAGGGTTACAGTAGGAAAGGTGGTCCTCGTCGTGTTATGATCAAGTTAGGTATGCAAAAAGCCTACGACATGCTGAGCTGGAAGGTGATGGAGCTGATTATGCAGGAGCTTTGTATCCCCAATACCTTCATCCATTGGATTATGACAACTATATCTAATACTTCATATAGATTTTCTTTTAATGGTAGTACTACTGACTTATTGATTTCCAGGAGAGGAATCCTTCAAGGGAATCCAATTTCTCCCTTTTTTTTCTTTTATTAGGGAATATCTCCACAGATGCTTGGCCCATATGTAGCTTAATCCGAATTTTAATCATCAGTCTAAGTGTGATAAGCTCCAGCTGACTAACCTTATGTTTGCAGATGATGTTCTCTAATTTGCAAGAGGGGACAATATCTATGTTGAGCTTCTCCTCAATGCCTTCAATAAGTTTTCTAAGTCCACGGGCATGATGGTCAATGCTAGTAAGAGAAAGATTTACTTTGGCTCAGTTGATTCTAGCACCAAAAATCAGATTCTATCTTGGTCTAAATTCAAGGAGGGTTCGCTCCCTTTTAGATACTTTGGGGTTCCTCTTACGTGCAATAAGCTTAGCTGCATTCATTACTTGATCCTGGTGGATAAAATACTTTCCAAAATTAGCCACTGGTTAGCGAGATTCCTCAGCTATGCAGGGCGAATTCTACTGGTAAAATCTATATCCTTTGCCATTGCTAATTTTTTGTTAATGTGTCTCCCTCTCCCAAAGCTGTCCTTAAGAAAATTTATGGTATTTGCCAGTCCTTTATTTGGTCTGGGAAGGATGCTGCCAACAAACGAAATTTGGTTGTTTGGGCTAAATTCTGCAAGCCTATTAAGCAAGGTGGCTTAGGTATCATTGATCTGTGTATTTGGAATAATTATGCTATGCTAAAATTTCTATGGAATATTTGTGTTAAATCTGACATTCTTTGGGTGAAGCGGGTCCATGCCTATTACTTGAAGTACACCAACATCATGGAGGCTAAGACAAAATCTTCTAGATCCTGGATTATGTGTAAAATCTTGGACCAGAGGGATTTCATTCAGTCTAATCCCCGTCTCTGGAATGACATGTCTTCTAAAGGTAATTTTAGCATGCGTTGCTGTTATCTATCGTTTGTTGATAATCATCTAGTTTCTTGGAATAAGTTGATGATGAACAACCCTGTCAGGACCAGAGCTTTGGTGATTCTCTGATTGGCTTGCCATAATAAGCTTGCTACTAAAAGTCGTCTTTGTAGGTTTGGTTTCATCACGGATAGCAGTTGTTGTTTCTGTTCTAAAACTGAAACTGCTTCTCACCTCTTCTTTGAATGTGTCAACATTAGGAGGATTTAATGTGAGGTGCTTGATTGGATTCAGATTCATCATCATCTGCCTAAAGCTTGGGAGGATGAGCTTGCTTGGATCACCAAGAATGGCAAGGGTAAAGGGTGGAGAGCCTTCTTGTTTAGACTGACCATTGCTGAAACTATATATGGTGCTTGGATGTATCGTAACAGTACTTGCTTTGGTTCAGGTTTGGATCTAAATCAAGTGATCAAAACTATCATATATAACATTGTTTTTAGGGGTTGACATTGTAAAGCTTTTCAAAGTAGGATTATTAGCCTAATGCTTCCTTAGTTTCCTTTGTTGTTTTGGTTGGCTGGATCCTTGTAATCTCCGTGTATCCTTTTGTTTTTGGTATAATACAGGGCTTTATTCCAAAAAAAAATGTTTGCCAAGTCACGTGCCACGCGTATGACAAAGCTCCACATTAGATGCCACCCAAGCAAAAGTTGACACTGTTTCAAAAAAATGGACAGAAAGGACTAACGTGGACCTTTATGAACAATTAAACGATCATTTTAGAACTTTTTAAAGATAAGGGACCAGATTGGACCTCGAGGTAAACTTAAGGGACCAAAAAGGATATTTTGCATAATTAAAATTATATAACGAGGCTCGATAGTATATTTATTCACCATATTCATATTGTATTATGGTATAATATATATAAAAAGACTCAATATTTTCTTCTTCTCTATCAACAAATTTTAGGCTACTTAATCACTAAGAAACTAAGTTAAAACATTACTAATTAATAACACAGATTTCATATACAATGGTAATAATTAAAATTATATGACGAGGCTCGATAGTATATTTGTTGACCATATTGACATTGTACTATGGTATATGAAATGTAAACAATTTCAATATTTTTCTTCTTTTCCATCACCATATTTTAGTTTACTTCTTCACTAAGATACTAAGTTAAAAGACTGTTAATTGATGACACATATTTAATATACATTGGTAATAATTAAATTTATATAACGTGACTCGATAATATATTTAGTGACCATATTCAAATTTTATTATGGTATAAGAAAAGTAAACAATTTAGATATTTTTCTTCTTCTCCATCACCAAATTTTAGGTTACTTCATCACTAAGAAACTAAGTTAAAAGACTATTAATTAATGACACATATTTTATATACATTTGTAATTATTAAAATTATATAACGAGGCTCTGTATTATATTTATTCACCATGTTCACTTTGTATTACGATATAATAGATGTAAACAATTTCCAAATTTTTCTTCATCTCTTTTCCCAAATTTTAGGTTATTTCATCGGTAAGAAATTAAGTTAAAAGACAGAAAATTAATGACACATATTTCATATACACTATTGTTAATTCAAATTATAATATTAAAGCTCGACAGTATATTTATTCAACATATTCATATTATTATGGTATAATAGATGTAAACAATTTCAATATTCTTCTTCTTCTCTATCAACAAATTTTAAGTTACTTCTTCACAAAGAAATTAAGTTAAAAGACTGTTAATTGATGACACATATTTCATATACATTGGTAATAATCAAAATTATATAAAGAGGCTCGATAGTATATTTATTCACCATATTCACATTGTATTACGGTATAATAAATGTAAACAGTTTTAATATTTCTCTTCTTCTCCATCACCAAATTTTAGTTTATTTCTTCACTAAGAAACTTAGTTAAAAGACTATTAATTAATGGAAAATATTTCAAATACATTAGTAATAATTAAAATTATAATATGATGCTCGATAATATATTTATTCAACATATTAAAATTTTATTGTGGTATAATATAGGTAAAAAATTTCAATATTTGTCTTCATCTCCTTCACCAAATTTTAGGTTACTTCGTCGATAAGAAGCTAAGTTAAAAGACTATTAATTCATGACACATATTTCATATAAAATGTTAATAATTAAAATTATATTATGAGGCTCGACATTATACTTATTCACCATATTCATATTATTATGGTATAATAGATGTAAACAATTTCAATATTTTCCATCTTCTACATCACCAAATTTTAGGTTACTTCTTCTCTAAGAAACTAAGTTAAAAGACTATTAATTGATGACAAATATTTCTTATACATTGGTGATAATTAAAATTATATAACGAGGCTTGATTGTATATTTATTCACCATATTTACATTGTATTTTGGTATAATAAATGTAAACAATTTCAATATTCTTCTTCATCTCCATCACCAAATTTTATATTACTTTATCACTAAGACACACAGTTAAAAGACTATTAATTAATGACACATATTTCATATACACTGTAAAAAATTAAAATTATGATATGAAGCTCGATTGTATATTTATTCACCATATTCATATTATTATGTATAATAGATGTAAAATTTTCAATATTTTTCTTCTTCTCCATCACCAAATTTTAGTTTACTTCTTCACTAAGGTACTAAGTTAAAAGACCGTTAATTGATGACACATATTTAATATACATTGGTAATAATTAAATTTATATAACATGGCTCGATAGTATATTTATTGACCATATTCAAATTGTATCATGGTATAATAAATGTAAACAATTTCAATATTTTCCATCTTCTCCACACCAAATTTTAGGTTACTTCATCACTAAGAAACTAAGTTAAAAGACTGTTAATTGATGATATATATTTCATATACATTGGAATTAATTAAAATTATATAACGAGGCTAGATTGTATATTTATTCACCATATTCACATTGTATTATGGTATAATAAATGTAAACAATTTTAATATTTTTCTTCTTCCTCATCACCAAATTTTAGTTTACTTCTTTACTAAGATACTAAGTTAAAAGACTTTTAATTAATGGCACATATTTCATATACATTGATAATAATTAAAAATATAATATGAGGCTTCATAGTATATTTATACACCATATTCACATTGTATCATGGTATAATAGATGTAAACAAATTCAATATTTTTCTTCATCTTTATCACCAATTTTTTTTTACTTATTTACTAAGATACTAAGTTAAAAGACTATTAATTAATGTCACATATTCCATATACATTGATAATAATTATAATTATAATATGAGGCTCGATAGTATATTTTTCCACCATATTCAAATTGTATTGTAGTATAATATATGTAAAAAAATTCAACATTTTTCTTCATCTCCTTCGCCAAATTTTAGGTTACTTCATTTGTAAGAAACTCAGTTAAAAGACTACTAATCAATGACACATATTTCATATACACCTTTAATAATTAAAATTATAATATGAGGCTCGACATTATATTTATTCACCATATTCATATTTCTATGGTATAATAGATGTAAACAATTTCAATATTTTTTTCTTGTCCATCACCAAATTTTAGGTTACTTTTTCACTAAGAAACTAAGTTAAAAGACTATTAATTGATGACACATTTTTCATACACATTGTTGATAATTAAAATTATTATATGAGGCTCAACAATATATTTATTCACCATATTCACATTGTATTATGGTATAAAAAATGTAAACAATTTCAATATTTTTTATCTTCTCCATCAGCAAATTTTAGGTTACTTCATCACTAAGAAACTAAGTTAAATGACTATTAATTAATGACTCATATTTAATATACATTGCTAATAATTAAAATTATATAACGAGACTCGGTAGTATAATTATTCACCATATTCACAGTGTATTCTTGTATAATAGATGTAAACAATTTCAATATTTTTCTTCATCTCCATCACCAAATTTTAGGTTTCTTCATCGGTAAGAAACTAAGCTAAAAAATTATTAATTAATGACACATATTTCATATACACTGGTAATAATTATAATTATAATACGAGGCTCAACTTTATATTTATTCACCATATTCATATTATAATGGTATAATAGATGTAAACAATTTCAATATTTTTTTTCTTGTCCATCACCAAATTTTAGGTTACTTCTTCACTAAGAATATAAGTTAAAAGATTGTTAATTTGTGACACATATTTCATATACATTAATAATAATTAAATTTATATAACAAGGATCGGTAGTATATTTTTTCACCATATTCACATTGCATTATGGTATAATAAATGTAAACAATTTCAATATATTTTATCTTCTCCATCAGCAAATTTTAGGTTACTTCATCACTAAGAAACTAAGTTAAAATACTATTAATTAATGACTCATATTTCATATACATTGGTAATAATTAAAATTATATAACGAGGCTCGGTTGTATATTTATTCACCATATTCACAGTGTATTGTTGTATAATAGATGTAAAATATTTCAATATTTTTCTTCATCTCCATCACCAAATTTTAGGTTACTTCATCGATAAGATACTAAGTTAAAAGACTACAAATTAATGACACATATTTCATATACAATGTTAATAATTAAAATTATGATATGAGGCTCGGCATTATACTTATTCACCTTATTCATATTATTATGGTATAATAGATGTAAACAATTTAAATATTTTTCTTCTTCTATATCAGCAAATTTTAGGTTACTTCTTCTCTAAGAAACTAAGTTAAAAGACTATTAATTGATGACACATATTTCCTACACATTGGTGATAATTAAAATTATTTTATGAGGCTCAACAATATATTTATTCACCATATTTACATTGTATTTTGGTATAATAAATGTAAACAATTTCAATATTCTTCTTCATCTCCATCACCAAATTTTATATTACTTCATCACTAAGACACACAGTTAAAAGACTATTAATTAATGACACATATTTCATATACACTGTAAAAAATTAAAATTATGATATGAAGCTCGATTGTATATTTATTCACCATATTCATATTATTATGTATAATAGATGTAAACTTTTCAATATTTTTCTTCTTCTCCATCACCAAATTTTAGTTTACTTCTTCACTAAGGTACTAAGTTAAGAGACCGTTAATTGATGACACATATTTAATATAAATTGGTAATAATTAAATTTATATAACATGGCTTGATAGTATATTTATTGACCATATTCAAATTGTATCATGGTATAATAAATGTAAACAATTTCAATATTTTCCATCTTCTCCATCACCAAATTTTAGGTTACTTCATCACTAAGAAACTAAGTTAAAAGACTGTTAATTGATGACATATATTTCATATACATTGGAAATAATTAAAATTATATCACGAGGCTTGATTGTATATTTATTCACAATATACACATTGTATTATGGTATAATAAATGTAAACAATTTTAATATTTTTCTTCTTCTCCATCACCAAATTTTAGTTTACTTGTTTACTAAGAAACTAAGTTAAAAGACTATTAATTAATGGCACATATTTCATATACATTGCTAATAATTAAAATTATAATATGAGGCTCAATAGTATATTTATACACCATATTCACATTGTATTATGGTATAATAGATGCAAACAAATTCAATATTTTTCTTCATCTCTATCACCAAATTTTAGTTTACTTATTTATTAAGATACTAAGTTAAAAGACTATTAATTAATGTCACATATTTCATATACATTGGTAATAATTAAAATTATAATATGAGGCTCAATAGTATATTTTTTACCATATTAAAATTGTATTGTAGTATAATATATGTAAAAAAATTCAACATTTATCTTCATCTCCTTCACCAAATTTTAGGTTACTTCATTGGTAAGAAACTAAGTTAAAAGACTACTAATTAATGACACATATTTCATATACACTATTAATAATTAAAATTATAATATGAGGCTCGACATTATATTTATTCACCATATTCATATTTCTATGGTATAATAGATGTAAACAATTTCAATATTTTTTTTCTTGTCCATCACCAAATTTTAGGTTACTTTTTCACTAAGAAACTAAGTTAAAAGACTATTAATTGATGTCACATATTTCATACACATTGCTGATAATTAAAATTATTATATGAGGCTCAACAATATATTTATTCATCATATTCACATTGCATTATGGTATAATAAATGTAAACAATTTCAATATATTTTATCTTCTCCATCGGAAAATTTTAGGTTACTTCATCACTAAGAAACTAAGTTAAAAGACTATTAATTAATGACTCATATTTCATATACATTGGTAATAATTAAAATTATATAACGAGGCTCGGTTGTATATTTATTCACCATATTTACAGTGTATTGTTGTATAATAGATGTAAAATATTTCAATATTTTTCTTCATCTCCATCACCAAATTTTAGGTTACTTTTTCGATAAGATACTAAGTTAAAAGACTACAAATTAATGAGACATATTTCATATACAATGTTAATAATTAAAATTATGATATGAGGCTTGGCATTATACTTATTCACCTCATTCATATTATTATGGTATAATAGATGTAAACAATTTAAATATTTTTCTTCTTCTATATCACCAAATTTTAGGTTACTTCTTCTCTAAGAAACTAAGTTAAAAGACTATTAATTGATGACACATATTTCCTACACATTGGTGATAATTAAAATTATCTTATGAGGCTCAACAATATATTTATTCACCATATTTACATTGTATTTTGGTATAATAAATGTAAACAATTTCAATATTCTTCTTCATCTCCATCACCAAATTTTGTATTACTTCATCACTAAGACACACAGTTAAAAGACTATTAATTAATGACACATATTTCATATACACTGTAAAAAATTAAAATTATGATATGAAGCTCGACAGTATATTTATTCACCATATTCATATTATTATGTATAATAGATGTAAAATTTTCAATATTTTTCTTCTTCTCCATCATCAAATTTTAGTTTACTTCTTCACTAAGATACTAAGTTAAAAGACCGTTAATTGATGACACATATTTAATATACATTGCTAATAATTAAATTTATATAACATGGCTCGATAGTATATTTATTGACCATATTCAAATTGTATCATGGTATAATAAATGTAAACAATTTCAATATTTTCCATCTTCTCCATCACCAAATTTTAGGTTACTTCATCACTAAGAAACTAAGTTAAAAGACTGTTAATTGATGACATATATTTCATATACATTGGAAATAATTAAAATTATATAACGAGACTTGATTGTATATTTATTCACCATATTCACATTGTATTATGGTATAATAAATGTAAACAATTTTAATATTTTTCTTCTTCTCCATCACCAAATTTTAGTTTACTTCTTTACTAAGATACTAAGTTAAAAGACTATTAATTAATGGCACATATTTCATATACATTGCTAATAATTAAAATTATAATATGAGGCTCAATAGTATATTTATTTTCCATATTCAAATTGTATCATGGTATAATAAATGTAAACAATTTCAATATTTTTCTTCATCTCTGTCACCAAATTTTAGTTTACTTATTTACTAAGATACTAAGTTAAAAGACTATTAATTAATGTCACATATTTCATATACATTGGTAAAAATTATAATTATAATATGAGGCTCGATAGTATATATTTTCACCATATTCAAATTGTATTGTAGTATAATATATGTAAAAAAATTCAACATTTTTCTTCATCTCCTTCACCAAATTTTAGGTTACTTCATTGGTAAGAAACTAAGTTAAAAGACTACTAATTAATGACACATATTTCATATACACTATTAATAATTAAAATTATAATATGAGGCTCGACATTATATTTATTCACCATATTCATATTTCTATGGTATAATAGATGTAAACAATTTCAATATTTTTCTTCTTGTCCATCACCAAATTTTAGGTTACTTTTTCACTAAGAAACTAAGTTAAAAAACTATTAATTGATGACCCATATTTCATACACATTGCTGATAATTAAAATTATTATATGAGGCTCAACAATATATTTATTCACCATATTCACATTGTATTATGGTATAATAAATGTAAACAATTTCAATATTTTTTATCTTCTCCATCAGCAAATTTTAGGTTACTTCATCACTAATAAACTAAGTTAAAAGACTATTAATTATTGACTCATTTCTTATACATTGGTAATAATTAAAATTATATAACGAGGCTCAGTATTATATTTATTCACCATATTCACAGTGTATTCTTGTATAATAGATGTAAACTTTTTCAATATTTTTCTTCATCTCCTTCACCAAATTTTAGGTTACTTCATCGATAAGATACTAAGTTAAAAGTCTACAAATTAATGACACATATTTCATATACAATGTTAATAATTAAAATTATGATATGAGGCTCGAAATTATACTTATTCACCATATTCATATTATTATGGTATAATAGATGTAAACAATTTCAATATTTTTCTTCTTCTATATCACCAAATTTTAGATGACTTCTTCTCTAAGAAACTAAGTTAAAAGACTATTAATTGATGACACATATTTCCTACACATTGGTGATAATTAAAATTATTTTATGAGGCTCAACAATATATTTATTCACCATATTTACATTGTATTTTGGTATAATAAATGTCAACAATTTCAATATTCTTCTTCATCTCCATCACCAAATTTTATATTACTTCATCACTAAGACACACAGTTAAAAGACTATTAATTAATGACACATATTTCATATACACTGTAAAAAATTAAAATTATGATATGAAGCTCGACAGTATATTTATTCACCATATTCATATTATTATGTATAATAGATGTAAAATTTTCAATATTTTTCTTCTTCTCCATCATCAAATTTTAGTTTACTTCTTCACTAAGATACTAAGTTAAAAGACTGTTAATTGATGACACATATTTAATATACATTGCTAATAATTAAATTTATATAACATGGCTCGATAGTATATTTATTGAACATATTCAAATCGTATCATGGTATAATAAATGTAAACAATTTCAATATTTTCCATCTTCTCCATCACCAAATTTTAGGTTACTTCATCACTAAGAAACTAAGTTAAAAGACTGTTAATTGATGACATATATTTCATATACATTGGAAATAATTAAAATTATATAACGAGGCTTGATTGTATATTTATTCACCATATTCACATTGTATTGTGGTATAATAAATGTAAACAATTTTAATATTTTTCTTCTTCTCCATCACCAAATTTTACTTTACTTCTTTACTAAGATACTAAGTTAAAAGACTATTAATTAATGACACATATTTCATATACATTGCTAATAATTAAAATTATAATATGAGGCTCAATAGTATATTTATACACCATATTCACATTGTATTATGGTATAATTGATGTAAACAAATTCAATATTTTTCTTCATCTCTGTCACCAAATTTTAGTTTACTTATTTACTAAGATACTAAGTTAAAAGACTATTAATTAATGCCACATATTTCATATACATTGGTAAAAATTATAATTATAATATGAGGCTCGATAGTATATATTTTCACCATATTCAAATTGTATTGTAGTATAATATATGTAAAAAAATTCAACATTTTTCTTCATCTCCTTCACCAAATTTTAGGTTACTTCATTGGTAAGAAACTTAGTTAAAAGACTACTAATTAATGACACATATTTCATATACACTATTAATAATTAAAATTATAATATGAGGCTCGACATTATATTTATTCACCATATTCATATTTCTATGGTATAATAGATGTAAACAATTTCAATATTTTTCTTCTTGTCCATCACCAAATTTTAGGTTACTTTTTCTCTAAGAAACTAAGTTAAAAAACTATTAATTGATGACACATATTTCATACACATTGCTGATAATTAAAATTATTATATGAGGCTCAACAATATATTTATTCACCATATTCACATTGCATTATGGTATAATAAATGTAAACAATTTCAATATATTTTATCTTCTCCATCAGCAAATTTTAGGTTACTTCATCACTAAGAAACTAAGTTAAAAGACTATTAATTAATGACTCATATTTCATATACATTGGTAATAATTAAAATTATATAACGAGGCTCGGTTGTATATTTATTCACCATATTCGCAGTGTATTCTTGTATAATAGATGTAAACTATTTCAATATTTTTCTTCATCTCCTTCACCAAATTTTAGGTTACTTCATCGATAAGATACTAAATTAAAAGACTACAAATTAATGACACATATTTCATATACAATGTTAATAATTAAAATTATGATATGAGGCTCGGCATTATACTTATTCACCATATTCATATTATTATGGTATAATAGATGTAAACAATTTCAATATTTTTCTTCTTCTATATCACCAAATTTTAGGTTACTTCTTCTCTGAGAAACTAAGTTAAAAGACTATTAAATGATGACACATATTTCCTACACATTGGTGATAATTAAAATTATTTTATGAGGCTCAACAATATATTTATTCACCATATTTACATTGTATTTTGGTATAATAAATGTAAACAATTTCAATATTCTTCTTCATCTCCATCACCAAATTTTATATTACTTCATCACTAAGACACACAGTTAAAAGACTATTAATTAATGACACATATTTCATATACACTGTAAAAAATTAAAATTATGATATGAAGCTCGACAGTATATTTATTCATCATATTCATATTATTATGTATAATAGATGTAAAATTTTCAATACTTTTTCTTCTTCTCCATCATCAAATTTTAGTTTACTTCTTCCCTAAGATACTAAGTTAAAAGACCGTTAATTGATGACACATATTTAATATACATTGGTAATAACTAAATTTATATAACGTGGCTCGATAGTATATTTATTGACCATATTCAAATTGTATCATGGTATAATAAATGTAAACAATTTCAATATTTTCCATCTTCTCCATCACCAAATTTTAGGTTACTTCATCACTAAGAAACTAAGTTAAAAGACTGTTAATTGATGACATATATTTCATATACATTGGAAATAATTAAAATTATATAACGAGGCTTGATTGTATATTTATTCACCATATTCACATTGTATGGTGGTATAATAAATGTAAACAATTTTAATCTTTTTCTTCTTCTCGATCACCAAATTTTAGTTTACTTCATTACTAAGATACTAAGTTAAAAGACTATTAATTAATGGCACATATTTCATATACATTGCTAATAATTAAAATTATAATATGAGGCTCAATAGTATATTTATACACCATATTCACATTGTATTATGGTATAATAGATGTAAACAAATTCAATATTTTTCTTCATCTCTATCACCAAATTTTAGTTTACTTATTTACTAAGATACTAAGTTAAAAGACTATTAATTAATGTCACATATTTCATATACATTGGTAATAATTAAAATTATAATATGAGGCTCGATAGTATATTTTTTCACCATATTCAAATTGTATTGTAGTATAATATATGTAAAAAAATTCAACATTTTTCTTCATCTCCTTCACCAAATTTTAGGTTACTTCATTGGTAAGAAACTAAGTTAAAAGACTACTAATTTATGACACACATTTCATATACACTATTAATAATTAAAATTATAATATGAGGCTCGACATTATATTTATTCACCATATTCATATTTCTATGGTATAATAGATGTAAACAATTTCAATATTTTTCTTCTTGTCCATCACCAAATTTTAGGTTACTTTTTCTCTAAGAAACTAAATTAAAAAACTATTAATTGATGACACATATTTCATACACATTGCTGATAATTAAAATTATTATATGAGGCTCAACAATATATTTATTCACCATATTCACATTGCATTATGGTATAATAAATGTAAACAATTTCAATATATTTTATCTTCTCCATCAACAAATTTTAGGTTACTTCATCACTAAGAAACTAAGTTAAAAGACTATTAATTAATGACTCATATTTCATATACATTGGTAATAATTAAAATTATATAACGAGGCTCGGTTGTATATTTATTCACCATATTCGCAGTGTATTCTTGTATAATAGATGTAAACTATTTCAATATTTTTCTTCATCTCCTTCACCAAATTTTAGGTTACTTCATCGATAAGATACTAAATTAAAAGACTACAAATTAATGACACATATTTCATATACAATGTTAATAATTAAAATTATGATATGAGGCTCGGCATTATACTTATTCACCATATTCATATTATTATGGTATAATAGATGTAAACAATTTCAATATTTTTCTTCTTCTATATCACCAAATTTTAGGTTACTTCTTCTCTGAGAAACTAAGTTAAAAGACTATTAAATGATGACACATATTTCCTACACATTGGTGATAATTAAAATTCTTTTATGAGGCTCAACAATATATTTATTCACCATATTTACATTGTATTTTGGTATAATAAATGTAAACAATTTCAATATTCTTCTTCATCTCCATCACCAAATTTTATATTACTTCATCACTAAGACACACAGTTAAAAGACTATTAATTAATGACACATATTTCATATACACTGTAAAAAATTAAAATTATGATATGAAGCTCGACAGTATATTTATTCATCATATTCATATTATTATGTATAATAGATGTAAAATTTTCAATACTTTTTCTTCTTCTCCATCATCAAATTTTAGTTTACTTCTTCCCTAAGATACTAAGTTAAAAGACCGTTAATTGATGACACATATTTAATATACATTGGTAATAACTAAATTTATATAACGTGGCTCGATAGTATATTTATTGACCATATTCAAATTGTATCATGGTATAATAAATGTAAACAATTTCAATATTTTCCATCTTCTCCATCACCAAATTTTAGGTTACTTCATCACTAAGAAACTAAGTTAAAAGACTGTTAATTGATGACATATATTTCATATACATTGGAAATAATTAAAATTATATAACGAGGCTTGATTGTATATTTATTCACCATATTCACATTGTATGGTGGTATAATAAATGTAAACAATTTTAATCTTTTTCTTCTTCTCGATCACCAAATTTTAGTTTACTTCATTACTAAGATACTAAGTTAAAAGACTATTAATTAATGGCACATATTTCATATACATTGCTAATAATTAAAATTATAATATGAGGCTCAATAGTATATTTATACACCATATTCACATTGTATTATGGTATAATAGATGTAAACAAATTCAATATTTTTCTTCATCTCTATCACCAAATTTTAGTTTACTTATTTACTAAGATACTAAGTTAAAAGACTATTAATTAATGTCACATATTTCATATACATTGGTAATAATTAAAATTATAATATGAGGCTCGATAGTATATTTTTTCACCATATTCAAATTGTATTGTAGTATAATATATGTAAAAAAATTCAACATTTTTCTTCATCTCCTTCACCAAATTTTAGGTTACTTCATTGGTAAGAAACTAAGTTAAAAGACTACTAATTTATGACACACATTTCATATACACTATTAATAATTAAAATTATAATATGAGGCTCGACATTATATTTATTCACCATATTCATATTTCTATGGTATAATAGATGTAAACAATTTCAATATTTTTCTTCTTGTCCATCACCAAATTTTAGGTTACTTTTTCTCTAAGAAACTAAATTAAAAAACTATTAATTGATGACACATATTTCATACACATTGCTGATAATTAAAATTATTATATGAGGCTCAACAATATATTTATTCACCATATTCACATTGCATTATGGTATAATAAATGTAAACAATTTCAATATATTTTATCTTCTCCATCAACAAATTTTAGGTTACTTCATCACTAAGAAACTAAGTTAAAAGACTATTAATTAATGACTCATATTTCATATACATTGGTAATAATTAAAATTATATAACGAGGCTCGGTTGTATATTTATTCACCATATTCGCAGTGTATTCTTGTATAATAGATGTAAACTATTTCAATATTTTTCTTCATCTCCTTCACCAAATTTTAGGTTACTTCATCGATAAGATACTAAATTAAAAGACTACAAATTAATGACACATATTTCATATACAATGTTAATAATTAAAATTATGATATGAGGCTCGGCATTATACTTATTCACCATATTCATATTATTATGGTATAATAGATGTAAACAATTTCAATATTTTTCTTCTTCTATATCACCAAATTTTAGGTTACTTCTTCTCTGAGAAACTAAGTTAAAAGACTATTAAATGATGACACATATTTCCTACACATTGGTGATAATTAAAATTCTTTTATGAGGCTCAACAATATATTTATTCACCATATTTACATTGTATTTTGGTATAATAAATGTAAACAATTTCAATATTCTTCTTCATCTCCATCACCAAATTTTATATTACTTCATCACTAAGACACACAGTTAAAAGACTATTAATTAATGACACATATTTCATATACACTGTAAAAAATTAAAATTATGATATGAAGCTCGACAGTATATTTATTCATCATATTCATATTATTATGTATAATAGATGTAAAATTTTCAATACTTTTTCTTCTTCTCCATCATCAAATTTTAGTTTACTTCTTCCCTAAGATACTAAGTTAAAAGACCGTTAATTGATGACACATATTTAATATACATTGGTAATAACTAAATTTATATAACGTGGCTCGATAGTATATTTATTGACCATATTCAAATTGTATCATGGTATAATAAATGTAAACAATTTCAATATTTTCCATCTTCTCCATCACCAAATTTTAGGTTACTTCATCACTAAGAAACTAAGTTAAAAGACTGTTAATTGATGACATATATTTCATATACATTGGAAATAATTAAAATTATATAACGAGGCTTGATTGTATATTTATTCACCATATTCACATTGTATGGTGGTATAATAAATGTAAACAATTTTAATCTTTTTCTTCTTCTCCATCACCAAATTTTAGTTTACTTCATTACTAAGATACTAAGTTAAAAGACTATTAATTAATGGCACATATTTCATATACATTGCTAATAATTAAAATTATAATATGAGGCTCAATAGTATATTTATACACCATATTCACATTGTATTATGGTATAATAGATGTAAACAAATTCAATATTTTTCTTCATCTCTATCACCAAATTTTAGTTTACTTATTTACTAAGATACTAAGTTAAAAGACTATTAATTAATGTCACATATTTCATATACATTGGTAATAATTAAAATTATAATATGAGGCTCGATAGTATATTTTTTCACCATATTCAAATTGTATTGTAGTATAATATATGTAAAAAAATTCAACATTTTTCTTCATCTCCTTCACCAATTTTTAGGTTACTTCATTGGTAAGAAACTAAGTTAAAAGACTACTAATTTATGACACACATTTCATATACACTATTAATAATTAAAATTATAATATGAGGCTCGACATTATATTTATTCACCATATTAATATTTCTATGGTATAATAGATGTAAACAATTTCAATATTTTTCTTCTTGTCCATCACCAAATTTTAGGTTACTTTTTCTCTAAGAAACTAAATTAAAAAACTATTAATTGATGACACATATTTCATACACATTGCTGATAATTAAAATTATTATATGAGGCTCAACAATATATTTATTCACCATATTCACATTGCATTATGGTATAATAAATGTAAACAATTTCAATATATTTTATCTTCTCCATCAACAAATTTTAGGTTACTTCATCACTAAGAAACTAAGTTAAAAGACTATTAATTAATGACTCATATTTCATATACATTGGTAATAATTAAAATTATATAACGAGGCTCGGTTGTATATTTATTCACCATATTCGCAGTGTATTCTTGTATAATAGATGTAAACTATTTCAATATTTTTCTTCATCTCCTTCACCAAATTTTAGGTTACTTCATCGATAAGATACTAAATTAAAAGACTACAAATTAATGACACATATTTCATATACAATGTTAATAATTAAAATTATGATATGAGGCTCGGCATTATACTTATTCACCATATTCATATTATTATGGTATAATAGATGTAAACAATTTCAATATTTTTCTTCTTCTATATCACCAAATTTTAGGTTACTTCTTCTCTGAGAAACTAAGTTAAAAGACTATTAAATGATGACACACATTTCCTACACATTGGTGATAATTAAAATTCTTTTATGAGGCTCAACAATATATTTATTCACCATATTTACATTGTATTTTGGTATAATAAATGTAAACAATTTCAATATTCTTCTTCATCTCCATCACCAAATTTTATATTACTTCATCACTAAGACACACAGTTAAAAGACTATTAATTAATGACACATATTTCATATACACTGTAAAAAATTAAAATTATGATATGAAGCTCGACAGTATATTTATTCATCATATTCATATTATTATGTATAATAGATGTAAAATTTTCAATACTTTTTCTTCTTCTCCATCATCAAATTTTAGTTTACTTCTTCCCTAAGATACTAAGTTAAAAGACCGTTAATTGATGACACATATTTAATATACATTGGTAATAACTAAATTTATATAACGTGGCTCGATAGTATATTTATTGACCATATTCAAATTGTATCATGGTATAATAAATGTAAACAATTTCAATATTTTCCATCTTCTCCATCACCAAATTTTAGGTTACTTCATCACTAAGAAACTAAGTTAAAAGACTGTTAATTGATGACATATATTTCATATACATTGGAAATAATTAAAATTATATAACGAGGCTTGATTGTATATTTATTCACCATATTCACATTGTATGGTGGTATAATAAATGTAAACAATTTTAATCTTTTTCTTCTTCTCCATCACCAAATTTTAGTTTACTTCATTACTAAGATACTAAGTTAAAAGACTATTAATTAATGGCACATATTTCATATACATTGCTAATAATTAAAATTATAATATGAGGCTCAATAGTATATTTATACACCATATTCACATTGTATTATGGTATAATAGATGTAAACAAATTCAATATTTTTCTTCATCTCTATCACCAAATTTTAGTTTACTTATTTACTAAGATACTAAGTTAAAAGACTATTAATTAATGTCACATATTTCATATACATTGGTAATAATTAAAATTATAATATGAGGCTCGATAGTATATTTTTTCACCATATTCAAATTGTATTGTAGTATAATATATGTAAAAAAATTCAACATTTTTCTTCATCTCCTTCACCAAATTTTAGGTTACTTCATTGGTAAGAAACTAAGTTAAAAGACTACTAATTTATGACACACATTTCATATACACTATTAATAATTAAAATTATAATATGAGGCTCGACATTATATTTATTCACCATATTCATATTTCTATGGTATAATAGATGTAAACAATTTCAATATTTTTCTTCTTGTCCATCACCAAATTTTAGGTTACTTTTTCTCTAAGAAACTAAGTTAAAAAACTATTAATTGATGACACATATTTCATACACATTGCTGATAATTAAAATTATTATATGAGGCTCAACAATATATTTATTCACCATATTCACATTGCATTATGGTATAATAAATGTAAACAATTTCAATATATTTTATCTTCTCCATCAGCAAATTTTAGGTTACTTCATCACTAAGAAACTAAGTTAAAAGACTATAAATTAATGACTCATATTTCATATACATTGGTAATAATTAAAATTATATAACGAGGCTCGGTTGTATATTTATTCACCATATTCGCAGTGTATTCTTGTATAATAGATGTAAACTATTTCAATATTTTTCTTCATCTCCTTCACCAAATTTTAGGTTACTTCATCGATAAGATACTAAATTAAAAGACTACAAATTAATGACACATATTTCATATACAATGTTAATAATTAAAATTATGATATGAGGCTCGGCATTATACTTATTCACCATATTCATATTATTATGGTATAATAGATGTAAACAATTTCAATATTTTTCTTCTTCTATATCACCAAATTTTAGGTTACTTCTTCTCTGAGAAACTAAGTTAAAAGACTATTAAATGATGACACATATTTCCTACACATTGGTGATAATTAAAATTCTTTTATGAGGCTCAACAATATATTTATTCACCATATTTACATTGTATTTTGGTATAATAAATGTAAACAATTTCAATATTCTTCTTCATCTCCATCACCAAATTTTATATTACTTCATCACTAAGACACACAGTTAAAAGACTATTAATTAATGACACATATTTCATATACACTGTAAAAAATTAGAATTATGATATGAAGCTCGACAGTATATTTATTCATCATATTCATATTATTATGTATAATAGATGTAAAATTTTCAATACTTTTTCTTCTTCTCCATCATCAAATTTTAGTTTACTTCTTCCCTAAGATACTAAGTTAAAAGACCGTTAATTGATGACACATATTTAATATACATTGGTAATAACTAAATTTATATAACGTGGCTCGATAGTATATTTATTGACCATATTCAAATTGTATCATGGTATAATAAATGTAAACAATTTCAATATTTTCCATCTTCTCCATCACCAAATTTTAGGTTACTTCATCACTAAGAAACTAAGTTAAAAGACTGTTAATTGATGACATATATTTCATATACATTGGAAATAATTAAAATTATATAACGAGGCTTGATTGTATATTTATTCACCATATTCACATTGTATGGTGGTATAATAAATGTAAACAATTTTAATATTTTTCTTCTTCTCCATCACCAAATTTTAGTTTACTTCATTACTAAGATACTAAGTTAAAAGACTATTAATTAATGGCACATATTTCATATACATTGCTAATAATTAAAATTATAATATGAGGCTCAATAGTATATTTATACACCATATTCACATTGTATTATGGTATAATAGATGTAAACAAATTCAATATTTTTCTTCATCTCTATCACCAAATTTTAGTTTACTTATTTACTAAGATACTAAGTTAAAAGACTATTAATTAATGTCACATATTTCATATACATTGGTAATAATTAAAATTATAATATGAGGCTCGATAGTATATTTTTTCACCATATTCAAATTGTATTGTAGTATAATATATGTAAAAAAATTCAACATTTTTCTTCATCTCCTTCACCAAATTTTAGGTTACTTCATTGGTAAGAAACTAAGTTAAAAGACTACTAATTTATGACACACATTTCATATACACTATTAATAATTAAAATTATAATATGAGGCTCGACATTATATTTATTCACCTTATTCATATTTCTATGGTATAATAGATGTAAACAATTTCAATATTTTTCTTCTTGTCCATCACCAAATTTTAGGTTACTTTTTCTCTAAGAAACTAAGTTAAAAAACTATTAATTGATGACACATATTTCATACACATTGCTGATAATTAAAATTATTATATGAGGCTCAACAATATATTTATTCACCATATTCACATTGCATTATGGTATAATAAATGTAAACAATTTCAATATATTTTATCTTCTCCATCAGCAAATTTTAGGTTACTTCATCACTAAGAAACTAAGTTAAAAGACTATTAATTAATGACTCATATTTCATATACATTGGTAATAATTAAAATTATATAACGAGGCTCGGTTGTATATTTATTCACCATATTCACAGTGTATTATGGTATAATAGATGTAAAATATTTCAATATTTTTCTTCATCTCCATCACCAAATTTTAGGCTACTTCATCGATAAGATACTAAGTTAAAAGACTACAATATAATGACACATATTTCATATACAATGTTAATAATTAAAATTATAATATGAGGCTCGACATTATGCTTATTCACCATATTCATATTATTATGGTATAAAAGATGTAAACAATTTCAATATTTTTCTTCTTCTATATCACCAAATTTTAGGTTACTTCTTCTCTGAGAAACTAAGTTAAAAGACTATTAAATGATGACACATATTTCCTACACATTGGTGATAATTAAAATTCTTTTATGAGGCTCAACAATATATTTATTCACCATATTTACATTGTATTTTGGTATAATAAATGTAAACAATTTCAATATTCTTCTTCATCTCCATCACCAAATTTTATATTACTTCATCACTAAGACACACAGTTAAAAGACTATTAATTAATGACACATATTTCATATACACTGTAAAAAATTAAAATTATGATATGAAGCTCGACAGTATATTTATTCATCATATTCATATTATTATGTATAATAGATGTAAAATTTTCAATACTTTTTCTTCTTCTCCATCATCAAATTTTAGTTTACTTCTTCCCTAAGATACTAAGTTAAAAGACCATTAATTGATGACACATATTTAATATACATTGGTAATAACTAAATTTATATAACGTGGCTCGATAGTATATTTATTGACCATATTCAAATTGTATCATGGTATAATAAATGTAAACAATTTCAATATTTTCCATCTTCTCCATCACCAAATTTTAGGTTACTTCATCACTAAGAAACTAAGTTAAAAGACTGTTAATTGATGACATATATTTCAAATACATTGGAAATAATTAAAATTATATAACGAGGCTTGATTGTATATTTATTCACCATATTCACATTGTATGGTGGTATAATAAATGTAAACAATTTTAATATTTTTCTTCTTCTCCATCACCAAATTTTAGTTTACTTCATTACTAAGATACTAAGTTAAAAGACTATTAATTAATGGCACATATTTCATATACATTGCTAATAATTAAAATTATAATATGAGGCTCAATAGTATATTTATACACCATATTCACATTGTATTATGGTATAATAGATGTAAACAAATTCAATATTTTTCTTCATCTCTATCACCAAATTTTAGTTTACTTATTTACTAAGATACTAAGTTAAAAGACTATTAATTAATGTCACATATTTCATATACATTGGTAATAATTAAAATTATAATATGAGGCTCGATAGTATATTTTTTCACCATATTCAAATTGTATTGTAGTATAATATATGTAAAAAAATTCAACATTTTTCTTCATCTCCTTCACCAAATTTTAGGTTACTTCATTGGTAAGAAACTAAGTTAAAAGACTACTAATTTATGACACACATTTCATATACACTATTAATAATTAAAATTATAATATGAGGCTCGACATTATATTTATTCACCATATTCATATTTCTATGGTATAATAGATGTAAACAATTTCAATATTTTTCTTCTTGTCCATCACCAAATTTTAGGTTACTTTTTCTCTAAGAAACTAAGTTAAAAAACTATTAATTGATGACACATATTTCATACACATTGCTGATAATTAAAATTATTATATGAGGCTCAACAATATATTTATTCACCATATTCACATTGCATTATGGTATAATAAATGTAAACAATTTCAATATATTTTATCTTCTCCATCAGCAAATTTTAGGTTACTTCATCACTAAGAAACTAAGTTAAAAGACTATTAATTAATGACTCATATTTCATATACATTGGTAATAATTAAAATTATATAACGAGGCTCGGTTGTATATTTATTCACCATATTCGCAGTGTATTCTTGTATAATAGATGTAAACTATTTCAATATTTTTCTTCATCTCCTTCACCAAATTTTAGGTTACTTCATCGATAAGATACTAAATTAAAAGACTACAAATTAATGACACATATTTCATATACAATGTTAATAATTAAAATTATGATATGAGGCTCGGCATTATACTTATTCACCATATTCATATTATTATGGTATAATAGATGTAAACAATTTCAATATTTTTCTTCTTCTATATCACCAAATTTTAGGTTACTTCTTCTCTGAGAAACTAAGTTAAAAGACTATTAAATGATGACACATATTTCCTACACATTGGTGATAATTAAAATTCTTTTATGAGGCTCAACAATATATTTATTCACCATATTTACATTGTATTTTGGTATAACAAATGTAAACAATTTCAATATTCTTCTTCATCTCCATCACCAAATTTTATATTACTTCATCACTAAGACACACAATTAAAAGACTATTAATTAATGACACATATTTCATATACACTGTAAAAAATTAGAATTATGATATGAAGCTCGACAGTATATTTATTCATCATATTCATATTATTATGTATAATAGATGTAAAATTTTCAATACTTTTTCTTCTTCTCCATCATCAAATTTTAGTTTACTTCTTCCCTAAGATACTAAGTTAAAAGACCGTTAATTGATGACACATATTTAATATACATTGGTAATAACTAAATTTATATAACGTGGCTCGATAGTATATTTATTGACCATATTCAAATTGTATCATGGTATAATAAATGTAAACAATTTCAATATTTTCCATCTTCTCCATCACCAAATTTTAGGTTACTTCATCACTAAGAAACTAAGTTAAAAGACTGTTAATTGATGACATATATTTCATATACATTGGAAATAATTAAAATTATATAACGAGGCTTGATTGTATATTTATTCACCATATTCACATTGTATGGTAGTATAATAAATGTAAACAATTTTAATATTTTTCTTCTTCTCCATCACCAAATTTTAGTTTACTTCATTACTAAGATACTAAGTTAAAAGACTATTAATTAATGGCACATATTTCATATACATTGCTAATAATTAAAATTATAATATGAGGCTCAATAGTATATTTATACACCATATTCACATTGTATTATGGTATAATAGATGTAAACAAATTCAATATTTTTCTTCATCTCTATCACCAAATTTTAGTTTACTTATTTACTAAGATACTAAGTTAAAAGACTATTAATTAATGTCACATATTTCATATACATTGGTAATAATTAAAATTATAATATGAGGCTCGATAGTATATTTTTTCACCATATTCAAATTGTATTGTAGTATAATATATGTAAAAAAATTCAACATTTTTCTTCATCTCCTTCACCAAATTTTAGGTTACTTCATTGGTAAGAAACTAAGTTAAAAGACTACTAATTTATGACACACATTTCATATACACTATTAATAATTAAAATTATAATATGAGGCTCGACATTATATTTATTCACCATATTCATATTTCTATGGTATAATAGATGTAAACAATTTCAATATTTTTCTTCTTGTCCATCACCAAATTTTAGGTTACTTTTTCTCTAAGAAACTAAGTTAAAAAACTATTAATTGATGACACATATTTCATACACATTGCTGATAATTAAAATTATTATATGAGGCTCAACAATATATTTATTCACCATATTCACATTGCATTATGGTATAATAAATGTAAACAATTTCAATATATTTTATCTTCTCCATCAGCAAATTTTAGGTTACTTCATCACTAAGAAACTAAATTAAAAGACTATTAATTAATGACTCATATTTCATATACATTGGTAATAATTAAAATTATATAACGAGGCTCGGTTGTATATTTATTCACCATATTCACAGTGTATTATGGTATAATAGATGTAAAATATTTCAATATTTTTCTTCATCTCCATCACCAAATTTTAGGCTACTTCATCGATAAGATACTAAGTTAAAAGACTACAATATAATGACACATATTTCATATACAATGTTAATAATTAAAATTATAATATGAGGCTCGACATTATGCTTATTCACCATATTCATATTATTATGGTATAAAAGATGTAAACAATTTCAATATTTTTCTTCTTCTATATCACCAAATTTTAGGTTACTTCTTCTCTAAGAAACTAAGTTAAAAGAACATTAATTGATGACACATATTTCCTACACATTGGTGATAATTAAAATTATTTTATGAGGCTCAACAATATATTTATTCACCATATTTACATTGTATTTTGGTATAATAAATGTAAACAATTTCGATATTCTTCTTCATCTCCATCACCAAATTTTATATTACTTCATCACTAAGACACACAGTTAAAAGACTATTAACTAATGACACATATTTCATATACATTGTAAAAAATTAAAATTATGATATGAAGCTCAAAGTATATTTATTCACCATATTCATATTATTATGTATAATAGATGTAAAAATTTCAATATTTTTCTTCTTCTCCATCACCAAATTTTAGTTTACTTCTTCACTAAGATACTAAGTTAAAAGACCGTTAATTGATGACACATATTTAATATACATTGGTAATAATTTAATTTATATAACGTGGCTCGATAGTATATTTATTGACCATATTCAAATTGTATCATGGTATAATAAATGTAAACAATTTTAATATTTTCCATCTTCTCCATCACCAAATTTTAGGTTACTTCATCACTAAGAAACTAAGTTAAAAGACTGTTAATTGATGACATATATTTAATATACATTGGAAATAATTAAAATTATATAACGAGGTTTGATTGTATATTTATTCACCATATTCACATTGTATGGTGGTATAATAAATGTAAACAATTTTAATATTTTTCTTCTTCTCCATCACCAAATTTTAGTTTACTTCTTTACTAAGATACTAAGTTAAAAGACTATTAATTAATGGCACATATTTCATATACATTGCTAATAATTAAAATTATAATATGAGGCTCAATAGTATATTTATACACCATATTCACATTGTATTATGGTATAATAGATGTAAACAAATTCAATATTTTTCTTCATCTCTATCACCAAATTTTAGTTTACTTATTTACTAAGATACTAAGTTAAAAGACTATTAATTAATGTCACATATTTCATATACATTGGTAATAATTAAAATTATAATATGAGGCTCGATAGTATATTTTTTCACCATATTCAAATTGTATTGTAGTATAATATATGTAAAAAAATTCAACATTTTTCTTCATCTCCTTCACCAAATTTTAGGTTACTTCATTGGTAAGAAACTAAGTTAAAAGACTACTAATTAATGACACATATTTCATATACACTATTAATAATTAAAATTATAATATGAGGCTCGACATTATATTTATTCACCATATTCATATTTCTATGGTATAATAGATGTAAACAATTTCAATATTTTTCTTCTTGTCCATCACCAAATTTTAGGTTACTTTTTCCCTAAGAAACTAAGTTAAAAAACTATTAATTGATGACACATATTTCATACACATTGCTGATAATTAAAATTATTATATGAGGCTCAACAATATATTTATTCACCATATTCACATTGCATTATGGTATAATAAATGTAAACAATTTCAATATATTTTATCTTCTCCATCAGCAAATTTTAGGTTACTTCATCACTAAGAAACTAAGTTAAAAGACTATTAATTAATGACTCATATTTCATATACATTGGTAATAATTAAAATTATATAACGAGGCTCGGTTGTATATTTATTCACCATATTCACAGTGTATTATGGTATAATAGATGTAAAATATTTCAATATTTTTCTTCATCTCCATCACCAAATTTTAGGCTACTTCATCGATAAGATACTAAGTTAAAATACTACAAATTAATGAAACATATTTCATATACAATGTTAATAATTAAAATTATAATATGAGGCTCGACATTATGCTTATTCACCATATTCATATTATTATGGTATAATAGATGTAAACAATTTAAATATTTTTCTTCTTGTATATCACCAAATTTTAGGTTACTTATTCTCTAAGAAACTAAGTTAACAGACTATTAATTGATGACACATATTTCCTACACATTGGTGATAATTAAAATTATTTTATGAGGCTCAACAATATATTTATTCACCATATTTACATTGTATTTTGGTATAATAAATGTAAACAATTTCGATATTCTTCTTCATCTCCATCACCAAATTTTATATTACTTCATCACTAAGACACACAGTTAAAAGACTATTAACTAATGACACATATTTCATATACATTGTAAAAAATTAAAATTATGATATGAAGCTCAAAGTATATTTATTCACCATATTCATATTATTATGTATAATAGATGTAAAAATTTCAATATTTTTCTTCTTCTCCATCACCAAATTTTAGTTTACTTCTTCACTAAGATACTAAGTTAAAAGACCGTTAATTGATGACACATATTTAATATACATTGGTAATAATTTAATTTATATAACGTGGCTCGATAGTATATTTATTGACCATATTCAAATTGTATCATGGTATAATAAATGTAAACAATTTTAATATTTTCCATCTTCTCCATCACCAAATTTTAGGTTACTTCATCACTAAGAAACTAAGTTAAAAGACTGTTAATTGATGACATATATTTCATATACATTGGAAATAATTAAAATTATATAACGAGGTTTGATTGTATATTTATTCACCATATTCACATTGTATGGTGGTATAATAAATGTAAACAATTTTAATATTTTTCTTCTTCTCCATCACCAAATTTTAGTTTACTTCTTTACTAAGATACTAAGTTAAAAGACTATTAATTAATGGCACATATTTCATATACATTGCTAATAATTAAAATTATAATATGAGGCTCAATAGTATATTTATACACCATATTCACATTGTATTATGGTATAATAGATGTAAACAAATTCAATATTTTTCTTCATCTCTATCACCAAATTTTAGTTTACTTATTTACTAAGATACTAAGTTAAAAGACTATTAATTAATGTCACATATTTCATATACATTGGTAATAATTAAAATTATAATATGAGGCTCGATAGTATATTTTTTCACCATATTCAAATTGTATTGTAGTATAATATATGTAAAAAAATTCAACATTTTTCTTCATCTCCTTCACCAAATTTTAGGTTACTTCATTGGTAAGAAACTAAGTTAAAAGACTACTAATTAATGACACATATTTCATATACACTATTAATAATTAAAATTATAATATGAGGCTCGACATTATATTTATTCACCATATTCATATTTCTATGGTATAATAGATGTAAACAATTTCAATATTTTTCTTCTTGTCCATCACCAAATTTTAGGTTACTTTTTCCCTAAGAAACTAAGTTAAAAAACTATTAATTGATGACACAAATTTCATACACATTGCTGATAATTAAAATTATTATATGAGGCTCAACAATATATTTATTCACCATATTCACATTGCATTATGGTATAATAAATGTAAACAATTTCAATATATTTTATCTTCTCCATCAGCAAATTTTAGGTTACTTCATCACTAAGAAACTAAGTTAAAAGACTATTAATTAATGACTCATATTTCATATACATTGGTAATAATTAAAATTATATAACGAGGCTCGGTTGTATATTTATTCACCATATTCACAGTGTATTATGGTATAATAGATGTAAAATATTTCAATATTTTTCTTCATCTCCATCACCAAATTTTAGGCTACTTCATCGATAAGATACTAAGTTAAAAGACTACAAATTAATGAAACATATTTCATATACAATGTTAATAATTAAAATTATAATATGAGGCTCGACATTATGCTTATTCACCATATTCATATTATTATGGTATAATAGATGTAAACAATTTAAATATTTTTCTTCTTGTATATCACCAAATTTTAGGTTACTTATTCTCTAAGAAACTAAGTTAACAGACTATTAATTGATGACACATATTTCCTACACATTGGTGATAATTAAAATTATTTTATGAGGCTCAACAATATATTTATTCACCATATTTACATTGTATTTTGGTATAATAAATGGAAACAATTTCGATATTCTTCTTCATCTCCATCACCAAATTTTATATTACTTCATCACTAAGACACACAGTTAAAAGACTATTAACTAATGACACATATTTCATATACACTGTAAAAAATTAAAATTATGATATGAAGCTCAAAGTATATTTATTCACCATATTCATATTATTATGTATAATAGATGTAAAAATTTCAATATTTTTCTTCTTCTCCATCACAAAATTTTAGTTTACTTCTTCACTAAGATACTAAGTTAAAAGACTGTTAATTGATGACACATATTTAATATACATTGGTAATAATTTAATTTATATAACGTGGCTCGATAATATATTTATTGACCATATTCAAATTGTATCATGGTATAATAAATGTAAACAATTTCAATATTTTCCATCTTCTCCATCACCAAATTTTAGGTTACTTCATCACTAAGAAACTAAGTTAAAAGACTGTTAATTGATGACATATATTTCATATACATTGGAAATAATTAAAATTATATAACGAGGCTTGATTGTATATTTATTCACCATATTCACATTGTATGGTGGTATAATAAATGTAAACAATTTTAATATTTTTCTTCTTCTCCATCACCAAATTTTAGTTTACTTCTTTACTAAGATACTAAGTTAAAAGACTATTAATTAATGGCACATATTTCAAATACATTGCTAATAATTAAAATTATAATATGAGGCTCAATAGTATATTTATACGCCATATTCACATTGTATTATGGTATAATAGATGTAAACAAATTCAATATTTTTCTTCATCTCTATCACCAAATTTTAGTTAGTTATTTACTAAGATACTAAGTTAAAAGACTATTAATTAATGTCACATATTTCATATACATTGGTAATAATTAAAATTATAATATGAGGCTCGATAATATATTTTTTCACCATATTCAAATTGTATTGTAGTATAATATATGTAAAAAAATTCAACATTTTTCTTCATCTCCTTCACCAAATTTTAGGTTACTTCATTGGTAAGAAACTAAGTTAAAAGACAACTAATTAATGACACATATTTCATATACACTATTAATAATTAAAATTATAATATGAGGCTCGACATTATATTTATTCACCATATTCATATTTCTATGGTATAATAGATGTAAACAATTTGAATATTTTTCTTCTTGTCCATCACCAAATTTTAGGTTACTTTTTCTCTAAGAAACTAAGTTAAAAAACTATTAATTGATGACACATATTTCATACACATTGCTGATAATTAAAATTATTATATGAGGCTCAACAATATATTTATTCACCATATTCACATTGCATTATGGTATAATAAATGTAAACAATTTCAATATATTTTATCTTCTCCATCAGCAAATTTTAGGTTACTTCATCACTAAGAAACTAAGTTAAAAGACTATTAATTAATGACTCATATTTCATATACATTGGTAATAATTAAAATTATATAACGAGGCTCGGTTGTATATTTATTCACCATATTCACAGTGTATTATGGTATAATAGATGTAAAATATTTCAATATTTTTCTTCATCTCCATCACCAAATTTTAGGCTACTTCATCGATAAGATACTAAGTTAAAAGACTACAAATTAATGACACATATTTCATATACAATGTTAATAATTAAAATTATAATATGAGGCTCGACATTATGCTTATTCACCATATTCATATTATTATGGTATAATAGATGTAAACAATTTAAATATTTTTCTTCTTGTATATCACCAAATTTTAGGTTACTTCTTCTCTAAGAAACTAAATTAAAAGACTATTAATTGATGACACATATTTCCTACACATTGGTGATAATTAAAATTATTTTATGAGGCTCAACAATATATTTATTCACCATATTTACATTGTATTTTGGTATAATAAATGGAAACAATTTCGATATTCTTCTTCATCTCCATCACCAAATTTTATATTACTTCATCACTAAGACACACAGTTAAAAGACTATTAACTAATGACACATATTTCATATACACTGTAAAAAATTAAAATTATGATATGAAGCTCAAAGTATATTTATTCACCATATTCATATTATTATGTATAATAGATGTAAAAATTTCAATATTTTTCTTCTTCTCCATCACCAAATTTTAGTTTACTTCTTCACTAAGATACTAAGTTAAAAGATTGTTAATTGATGACACATATTTAATATACATTGGTAATAATTTAATTTATATAACGTGGCTCGATAATATATTTATTGACCATATTCAAATTGTATCATGGTATAATAAATGTAAACAATTTCAATATTTTCCATCTTCTCCATCACCAAATTTTAGGTTACTTCATCACTAAGAAACTAAGTTAAAAGACTGTTAATTCATGACATATATTTCATATACATTGGAAATAATTAAAATTATATAACGAGGCTTGATTGTATATTTATTCACCATATTCTCATTGTATGGTGGTATAATAAATGTAAACAATTTTAATATTTTTCTTCTTCTCCATCACCAAATTTTAGTTTACTTCTTTACTAAGATACTAAGTTAAAAGACTATTAATTAATGGCACATATTTCATATACATTGCTAATAATTAAAATTATAATATGAGGCTCAATAGTATATTTATACACCATATTCACATTGTATTATGGTATAATAGATGTAAACAAATTCAATATTTTTCTTCATCTCTATCACCAAATTTTAGTTTACTTATTTACTAAGATACTAAGTTAAAAGACTATTAATTAATGTCACATATTTCATATACATTGGTAATAATTAAAATTATAATATGAGGCTCGATAGTATATTTTTTCACCATATTCAAATTGTATTGTAGTATAATATATGTAAAAAAATTCAACATTTTTCTTCATCTCCTTCACCAAATTTTAGGTTACTTCATTGGTAAGAAACTAAGTTAAAAGACTACTAATTAATGACACATATTTCATATACACTATTAATAATTAAAATTATAATATGAGGCTCGACATTATATTTATTCACCATATTCATATTTCTATGGTATAATAGATGTAAACAATTTCAATATTTTTCTTCTTGTCCATCACCAAATTTTAGGTTACTTTTTCCCTAAGAAACTAAGTTAAAAAACTATTAATTGATGACACAAATTTCATACACATTGCTGATAATTAAAATTATTATATGAGGCTCAACAATATATTTATTCACCATATTCACATTGCATTATGGTATAATAAATGTAAACAATTTCAATATATTTTATCTTCTCCATCAGCAAATTTTAGGTTACTTCATCACTAAGAAACTAAGTTAAAAGACTATTAATTAATGACTCATATTTCATATACATTGGTAATAATTAAAATTATATAACGAGGCTCGGTTGTATATTTATTCACCATATTCACAGTGTATTATGGTATAATAGATGTAAAATATTTCAATATTTTTCTTCATCTCCATCACCAAATTTTAGGCTACTTCATCGATAAGATACTAAGTTAAAAGACTACAAATTAATGAAACATATTTCATATACAATGTTAATAATTAAAATTATAATATGAGGCTCGACATTATGCTTATTCACCATATTCATATTATTATGGTATAATAGATGTAAACAATTTAAATATTTTTCTTCTTGTATATCACCAAATTTTAGGTTACTTATTCTCTAAGAAACTAAGTTAACAGACTATTAATTGATGACACATATTTCCTACACATTGGTGATAATTAAAATTATTTTATGAGGCTCAACAATATATTTATTCACCATATTTACATTGTATTTTGGTATAATAAATGGAAACAATTTCGATATTCTTCTTCATCTCCATCACCAAATTTTATATTACTTCATCACTAAGACACACAGTTAAAAGACTATTAACTAATGACACATATTTCATATACACTGTAAAAAATTAAAATTATGATATGAAGCTCAAAGTATATTTATTCACCATATTCATATTATTATGTATAATAGATGTAAAAATTTCAATATTTTTCTTCTTCTCCATCACAAAATTTTAGTTTACTTCTTCACTAAGATACTAAGTTAAAAGACTGTTAATTGATGACACATATTTAATATACATTGGTAATAATTTAATTTATATAACGTGGCTCGATAATATATTTATTGACCATATTCAAATTGTATCATGGTATAATAAATGTAAACAATTTCAATATTTTCCATCTTCTCCATCACCAAATTTTAGGTTACTTCATCACTAAGAAACTAAGTTAAAAGACTGTTAATTGATGACATATATTTCATATACATTGGAAATAATTAAAATTATATAACGAGGCTTGATTGTATATTTATTCACCATATTCACATTGTATGGTGGTATAATAAATGTAAACAATTTTAATATTTTTCTTCTTCTCCATCACCAAATTTTAGTTTACTTCTTTACTAAGATACTAAGTTAAAAGACTATTAATTAATGGCACATATTTCAAATACATTGCTAATAATTAAAATTATAATATGAGGCTCAATAGTATATTTATACGCCATATTCACATTGTATTATGGTATAATAGATGTAAACAAATTCAATATTTTTCTTCATCTCTATCACCAAATTTTAGTTAGTTATTTACTAAGATACTAAGTTAAAAGACTATTAATTAATGTCACATATTTCATATACATTGGTAATAATTAAAATTATAATATGAGGCTCGATAATATATTTTTTCACCATATTCAAATTGTATTGTAGTATAATATATGTAAAAAAATTCAACATTTTTCTTCATCTCCTTCACCAAATTTTAGGTTACTTCATTGGTAAGAAACTAAGTTAAAAGACAACTAATTAATGACACATATTTCATATACACTATTAATAATTAAAATTATAATATGAGGCTCGACATTATATTTATTCACCATATTCATATTTCTATGGTATAATAGATGTAAACAATTTGAATATTTTTCTTCTTGTCCATCACCAAATTTTAGGTTACTTTTTCTCTAAGAAACTAAGTTAAAAAACTATTAATTGATGACACATATTTCATACACATTGCTGATAATTAAAATTATTATATGAGGCTCAACAATATATTTATTCACCATATTCACATTGCATTATGGTATAATAAATGTAAACAATTTCAATATATTTTATCTTCTCCATCAGCAAATTTTAGGTTACTTCATCACTAAGAAACTAAGTTAAAAGACTATTAATTAATGACTCATATTTCATATACATTGGTAATAATTAAAATTATATAACGAGGCTCGGTTGTATATTTATTCACCATATTCATAGTGTATTATGGTATAATAGATGTAAAATATTTCAATATTTTTCTTCATCTCCATCACCAAATTTTAGGCTACTTCATCGATAAGATACTAAGTTAAAAGACTACAAATTAATGACACATATTTCATATACAATGTTAATAATTAAAATTATAATATGAGGCTCGACATTATGCTTATTCACCATATTCATATTATTATGGTATAATAGATGTAAACAATTTAAATATTTTTCTTCTTGTATATCACCAAATTTTAGGTTACTTCTTCTCTAAGAAACTAAATTAAAAGACTATTAATTGATGACACATATTTCCTACACATTGGTGATAATTAAAATTATTTTATGAGGCTCAACAATATATTTATTCACCATATTTACATTGTATTTTGGTATAATAAATGGAAACAATTTCGATATTCTTCTTCATCTCCATCACCAAATTTTATATTACTTCATCACTAAGACACACAGTTAAAAGACTATTAACTAATGACACATATTTCATATACACTGTAAAAAATTAAAATTATGATATGAAGCTCAAAGTATATTTATTCACCATATTCATATTATTATGTATAATAGATGTAAAAATTTCAATATTTTTCTTCTTCTCCATCACCAAATTTTAGTTTACTTCTTCACTAAGATACTAAGTTAAAAGATTGTTAATTGATGACACATATTTAATATACATTGGTAATAATTTAATTTATATAACGTGGCTCGATAATATATTTATTGACCATATTCAAATTGTATCATGGTATAATAAATGTAAACAATTTCAATATTTTCCATCTTCTCCATCACCAAATTTTAGGTTACTTCATCACTAAGAAACTAAGTTAAAAGACTGTTAATTCATGACATATATTTCATATACATTGGAAATAATTAAAATTATATAACGAGGCTTGATTGTATATTTATTCACCATATTCTCATTGTATGGTGGTATAATAAATGTAAACAATTTTAATATTTTTCTTCTTCTCCATCACCAAATTTTAGTTTACTTCTTTACTAAGATACTAAGTTAAAAGACTATTAATTAATGGCACATATTTCACATACATTGCTAATAATTAAAATTATAATATGAGGCTCAATAGTATATTTATACACCATATTCACATTGTATTATGGTATAATAGATATAAACAAATTCAATATTTTTCTTCATCTCTATCACCAAATTTTAGTTTACTTATTTACTAAGATACTAAGTTAAAAGACTATTAATTAATGTCACATATTTCATATACATTGGTAATAATTAAAATTATAATATGAGGCTCGATAGTATATTTTTTCACCATATTCAAATTGTATTGTAGTATAATATATGTAAAAAAATTCAACATTTTTCTTCATCTCCTTCACCAAATTTTAGGTTACTTCATTGGTAAGAAACTAAGTTAAAAGACTACTAATTAATGACACATATTTCATATACACTATTAATAATTAAAATTATAATATGAGGCTCGACATTATATTTATTCACCATATTCATATTTCTATGGTATAATAGATGTAAACAATTTCAATATTTTTCTTCTTGTCCATCACCAAATTTTAGGTTACTTTTTCTCTAAGAAACTAAGTTAAAAAACTATTAATTGATGACACATATTTCATACACATTGCTGATAATTAAAATTATTATATGAGGCTCAACAATATATTTATTCACCATATTCACATTGCATTATGGTATAATAAATGTAAACAATTTCAATATATTTTATCTTCTCCATCAGCAAATTTTAGGTTACTTCATCACTAAGAAACTAAGTTAAAAGACTATTAATTAATGACTCATATTTCATATACATTGGTAATAATTAAAATTATATAACGAGGCTCGGTTGTATATTTATTCACCATATTCAGTGTATTATGGTATAATAGATGTAAAATATTTCAATATTTTTCTTCATCTCCATCACCAAATTTTAGGCTACTTCATCGATAAGATACTAAGTTAAAAGACTACAAATTAATGACACATATTTCATATACAATGTTAATAATTAAAATTATAATATGAGGCTCGACATTATGCTTATTCACCATATTCATATTATTATGGTATAATAGATGTAAACAATTTAAATATTTTTCTTCTTGTATATCACCAAATTTTAGGTTACTTCTTCTCTAAGAAACTAAGTTAAAAGACTATTAATTGATGACACATATTTCCTACACATTGGTGATAATTAAAATTATTTTATGAGGCTCAACAATATATTTATTCACCATATTTACATTGTATTTTGGTATAATAAATGGAAACAATTTCGATATTCTTCTTCATCTCCATCACCAAATTTTATATTACTTCATCACTAAGATACACAGTTAAAAGACTATTAACTAATGACACATATTTCATATACACTGTAAAAAATTAAAATTATGATATGAAGCTCAAAGTATATTTATTCACCATATTCATATTATTATGTATAATAGATGTAAAAATTTCAATATTTTTCTTCTTCTCCATCACCAAATTTTAGTTTACTTCTTCACTAAGATACTAAGTTAAAAGACTGTTAATTGATGACACATATTTAATATACATTGGTAATAATTTAATTTATATAACGTGGCTCGATAATATATTTATTGACCATATTCAAATTGTATCATGGTATAATAAATGTAAACAATTTCAATATTTTCCATCTTCTCCATCAACAAATTTTAGGTTACTTCATCACTAAGAAACTAAGTTAAAAGACTGTTAATTGATGACATATATTTCATATACATTGGAAATAATTAAAATTATATAACGAGGCTTGATTGTATATTTATTCACCATATTCACATTGTATGGTGGTATAATAAATGTAAACAATTTTAATATTTTTCTTCTTCTCCATCACCAAATTTTAGTTTACTTCTTTACTAAGATACTAAGTTAAAAGACTATTAATTAATGGCACATGTTTCACATACATTGCTAATAATTAAAATTATAATATGAGGCTCAATAGTATATTTATACACCATATTCACATTGTATTATGGTATAATAGATGTAAACAAATTCAATATTTTTCTTCATCTCTATCACCAAATTTTAGTTTACTTATTTACTAAGATACTAAGTTAAAAGACTATTAATTAATGTCACATATTTCATATACATTGGTAATAATTAAAATTATAATATGAGGCTCGATAGTATAGTTTTTCACCATATTCAAATTGTATTGTAGTATAATATATGTAAAAAAATTCAACATTTTTCTTCATCTCCTTCACCAAATTTTAGGTTACTTCATTGGTAAGAAACTAAGTTAAAAGACTACTAATTAATGACACATATTTCATATACACTATTAATAATTAAAATTATAATATGAGGCTCGACATTATATTTATTCACCATATTCATATTTCTATGGTATAATAGATGTATACAATTTCAATATTTTTCTTCTTGTCCATCACCAAATTTTAGGTTACTTTTTCTCTAAGAAACTAAGTTAAAAAACTATTAATTGATGACACATATTTCATACACATTGCTGATAATTAAAAATTATTATATGAGGCTCAACAATATATTTATTCACCATATTCACATTGCATTATGGTATAATAAATGTAAACTATTTCAATATATTTTATCTTCTCCATCAGCAAATTTTAGGTTACTTCATCACTAAGAAACTAAGTTAAAAGACTATTAATTAATGACTCATATTTCATATACATTGGTAATAATTAATATTATATAACGAGGCTCGGTTGTATATTTATTCACCATATTCACAGTGTATTATGGTATAATATATGTAAAATATTTCAATATTTTTCTTCATCTCCATCACCAAATTTTAGGCTACTTCATCGATAAGATACTAAGTTAAAAGACTACAAATTAATGACACATATTTCATATACAATGTTAATAATTAAAATTATAATATGAGGCTCGACATTATGCTTATTCACCATATTCATATTATTATGGTATAATAGATGTAAACAATTTAAATATTTTTCTTCTTGTATATCACCAAATTTTAGGTTACTTCTTCTCTAAGAAACTAAGTTAAAAGACTATTAATTGATGACACATATTTCCTACACATTGGTGATAATTAAAATTATTTTATGAGGCTCAACAATATATTTATTCACCATATTTACATTGTATTTTGGTATAATAAATGGAAACAATTTCGATATTCTTCTTCATCTCCATCACCAAATTTTATATTACTTCATCACTAAGACACACAGTTAAAAGACTATTAACTAATGACACATATTTCATATACACTGTAAAAAATTAAAATTATGATATGACGCTCAAAGTATATTTATTCACCATATTCATATTATTATGTATAATAGATGTAAAAATTTCAATATTTTTCTTTTTCTCCATCACCAAATTTTAGTTTACTTCTTCACTAAGATACTAAGTTAAAAGACCGTTAATTGATGACACATATTTAATATACATTGGTAATAATTTAATTTATATAACGTGGCTCGATAGTATATTTATTAACCATATTCAAATTGTATCATGGTATAATAAATGTAAACAATTTCAATTTTTTTCATCTTCTCCATCACCAAATTTTAGGTTACTTCATCACTAAGAAACTAAGTTAAAAGACTGTTAATTGATGACATATATTTCATATACATTGGAAATAATTAAAATTATATAACGAGGCTTGATTGTATATTTATTCACCATATTCACATTGTATGGTGGTATAATAAATGTAAACAATTTTAATATTTTTCTTCTTCTCCATCACCAAATTTTAGTTTACTTCTTTACTAAGATACTAAGTTAAAAGACTATTAATTAATGGCACATATTTCACATACATTGCTAATAATTAAAATTATAATATGAGGCTCAATAGTATATTTATACACCATATTCACATTGTATTATGGTATAATAGATGTAAACAAATTCAATATTTTTCTTCATCTCTATCACCAAATTTTAGTTTACTTATTTACTAAGATACTAAGTTAAAAGACTATTAATTAATGTCACATATTTCATATACATTGGTAATAATTAAAATTATAATATGAGGCTCGATAGTATAGTTTTTCACCATATTCAAATTGTATTGAAGTATAATATATGTAAAAAAATTCAACATTTTTCTTCATCTCCTTCACCAAATTTTAGGTTACTTCATTGGTAAGAAACTAAGTTAAAAGACTACTAATTAATGACACATATTTCATATACACTATTAATAATTAAAATTATAATATGAGGCTCGACATTATATTTATTCACCATATTCATATTTCTATGGTATAATAGATGTATACAATTTCAATATTTTTCTTCTTGTCCATCACCAAATTTTAGGTTACTTTTTCTCTAAGAAACTAAGTTAAAAAACTATTAATTGATGACACATATTTCATACACATTGCTGATAATTAAAATTATTATATGAGGCTCAACAATATATTTATTCACCATATTCACATTGCATTATGGTATAATAAATGTAAACTATTTCAATATATTTTATCTTCTCCATCAGCAAATTTTAGGTTACTTCATCACTAAGAAACTAAGTTAAAAGACTATTAATTAATGACTCATATTTCATATACATTGGTAATAATTAATATTATATAACGAGGCTCGGTTGTATATTTATTCACCATATTCACAGTGTATTATGGTATAATAGATGTAAAATATTTCAATATTTTTCTTCATCTCCATCACCAAATTTTAGGCTACTTCATCGATAAGATACTAAGTTAAAAGACTACAAATTAATGACACATATTTCATATACAATGTTAATAATTAAAATTATAATATGAGGCTCGACATTATGCTTATTCACCATATTCATATTATTATGGTATAATAGATGTAAACAATTTAAATATTTTTCTTCTTGTATATCACCAAATTTTAGGTTACTTCTTCTCTAAGAAACTAAGTTAAAAGACTATTAATTGATGACACATATTTCCTACACATTGGTGATAATTAAAATTATTTTATGAGGCTCAACAATATATTTATTCACCATATTTACATTGTATTTTGGTATAATAAATGGAAACAATTTCGATATTCTTCTTCATCTCCATCACCAAATTTTATATTACTTCATCACTAAGACACACAGTTAAAAGACTATTAACTAATGACACATATTTCATATACACTGTAAAAAATTAAAATTATGATATGAAGCTCAAACTATATTTATTCACCATATTCATATTATTATGTATAATAGATGTAAAAATTTCAATATTTTTCTTTTTCTCCATCACCAAATTTTAGTTTACTTCTTCACTAAGATACTAAGTTAAAAGACCGTTAATTGATGACACATATTTAATATACATTGGTAATAATTTAATTTATATAACGTGGCTCGATAGTATATTTATTAACCATATTCAAATTGTATCATGGTATAATAAATGTAAACAATTTCAATTTTTTCCATCTTCTCCATCACCAAATTTTAGGTTACTTCATCACTAAGAAACTAAGTTAAAAGACTGTTAATTGATGACATATATTTCATATACATTGGAAATAATTAAAATTATATAACGAGGCTTGATTGTATATTTATTCACCATATTCACATTGTATGGTGGTATAATAAATGTAAACAATTTTAATATTTTTCTTCTTCTCCATCACCAAATTTTAGTTTACTTCTTTACTAAGATACTAAGTTAAAAGACTATTAATTAATGGCACATATTTCACATACATTGCTAATAATTAAAATTATAATATGAGGCTCAATAGTATATTTATACACCATATTCACATTGTATTATGGTATAATAGATGTAAACAAATTCAATATTTTTCTTCATCTCTATCACCAAATTTTAGTTTACTTATTTACTAAGATACTAAGTTAAAAGACTATTAATTAATATCACATATTTCATATACATTGGTAATAATTAAAATTATAATATGAGGCTCGATAGTATAGTTTTTCACCATATTCAAATTGTATTGTAGTATAATATATGTAAAAAAATTCAACATTTTTCTTCATCTCCTTCACCAAATTTTAGGTTACTTCATTGGTAAGAAACTAAGTTAAAAGACTACTAATTAATGACACATATTTCATATACACTATTAATAATTAAAATTATAATATGAGGCTCGACATTATATTTATTCACCATATTCATATTTCTATGGTATAATAGATGTATACAATTTCAATATTTTTCTTCTTGTCCATCTTCAAATTTTAGGTTACTTTTTCTCTAAGAAACTAAGTTAAAAATCTATTAATTGATGACACATATTTCATACACATTGCTGATAATTAAAATTATTATATGAGGCTCAACAATATATTTATTCACCATATTCACATTGCATTATGGTATAATAAATGTAAACTATTTCAGTATATTTTATCTTCTCCATCAGCAAATTTTAGGTTACTTCATCAATAAGAAACTAAGTTAAAAGACTATTAATTAATGACTCATATTTCATATACATTGGTAATAATTAATATTATATAACGAGGCTCGGTTGTATATTTATTCACCATATTCACAGTGTATTATGGTATAATAGATGTAAAATATTTCAATATTTTTCTTCATCTCCATCACCAAATTTTAGGCTACTTCATCGATAAGATACTAAGTTAAAAGACTACAAATTAATGACACATATTTCATATACAATGTTAATAATTAAAATTATAATATGAGGCTCGACATTATGCTTATTCACCATATTCATATTATTATGGTATAATAGATGTAAACAATTTAAATATTTTTCTTCTTGTATATCACCAAATTTTAGGTTACTTCTTCTCTAAGAAACTAAGTTAAAAGACTATTAATTGATGACACATATTTCCTACACATTGGTGATAATTAAAATTATTTTATGAGGCTCAACAATATATTTATTCACCATATTTACATTGTATTTTGGTATAATAAATGGAAACAATTTCGATATTCTTCTTCATCTCCATCACCAAATTTTATATTACTTCATCACTAAGACACACAGTTAAAAGACTATTAACTAATGACACATATTTCATATACACTGTAAAAAATTAAAATTATGATATGAAGCTCAAACTATATTTATTCACCATATTCATATTATTATGTATAATAGATGTAAAAATTTCAATATTTTTCTTTTTCTCCATCACCAAATTTTAGTTTACTTCTTCACTAAGATACTAAGTTAAAAGACCGTTAATTGATGACACATATTTAATATACATTGGTAATAATTTAATTTATATAACGTGGCTCGATAGTATATTTATTAACCATATTCAAATTGTATCATGGTATAATAAATGTAAACAATATCAATTTTTCCATCTTCTCCATCACCAAATTTTAGGTTACTTCATCACTAAGAAACTAAGTTAAAAGACTGTTAATTGATGACATATATTTCATATACATTAGAAATAATTAAAATTATATAACGAGGCTTGATTGTATATTTATTCACCATATTCACATTGTATGGTGGTATAATAAATGTAAACAATTTTAATATTTTTCTTCTTCTCCATCACCAAATTTTAGTTTACTTCTTTACTAAGATACTAAGTTAAAAGACTATTAATTAATGGCACATATTTCACATACATTGCTAATAATTAAAATTATAATATGAGGCTCAATAGTATATTTATACACCATATTCACATTGTATTATGGTATAATAGATGTAAACAAATTCAATATTTTTCTTCATCTCTATCACCAAATTTTAGTTTACTTATTTACTAAGATACTAAGTTAAAAGACTATTAATTAATGTCACATATTTCATATACATTGGTAATAATTAAAATTATAATATGAGGCTCGATAGTATATTTTTTCACCATATTCAAATTGTATTGTAGTATAATATATGTAAAAAAATTCAACATTTTTCTTCATCTCCTTCACCAAATTTTAGGTTACTTCATTGGTAAGAAACTAAGTTAAAAGACTACTAATTAATGACACATATTTCATATACACTATTAATAATTAAAATTATAATATGAGGCTCGACATTATATTTATTCACCATATTCATATTTCTATGGTATAATAGATGTAAACAATTTGAATATTTTTCTTCTTGTCCATCACCAAATTTTAGGTTACTTTTTCACTAAGAAACTAAGTTAAAAAAATATTAATTGATGACACATATTTCATACACATTGCTGTTAATTAAAATTATTATATGAGGCTCAACAATATATTTATTCACCATATTCACATTGCATTATGGTATAATAAATGTAAAACAATTTCAATATATTTTATCTTCTCCATCAGCAAATTTTAGGTTACTTCATCACTAAGAAACTAAGTTAAAAGACTATTAATTAATGACTCATATTTCATATACATTGGTAATAATTAAAATTATATAACGAGGCTCGGTTATATAATTATTCACCATATTCACAGTGTATTGTTGTATCATAGATGTAAAATATTTCAATATTTTTCTTCATCTCCATCACCAAATTTTAGGTTACTTCATCGATAAGATACTAAGTTAAAAGACTACAAATTAATGACACATATTTCATATACAATGTTAATAATTAAAATTATAATATGAGGCTCGACATTATGCTTATTCACCATATTCATATTATTATGGTATAATAGATGTAAACAATTTAAATATTTTTCTTCTTGTATATCACCAAATTTTAGGTTACTTCTTCTCTAAGAAACTAAGTTAAAAGACTATTAATTGATGACACATATTTCCTACACATTGGTGATAATTAAAATTATTTTATGAGGCTCAACAATATATTTATTCACCATATTTACATTGTATTTTGGTATAATAAATGTAAACAATTTCGATATTCTTCTTCATCTCCATCACCAAATTTTATATTACTTCATCACTAAGACACACAGTTAAAAGACTATTAACTAATGACACATATTTCATATACACTGTAAAAAATTAAAATTATGATATGAACCTCAAAGTATATTTATTCACCATATTCATATTATTATGTATAATAGATGTAAAAATTTCAATATTTTTCTTCTTCTCCATCACCAAATTTTAGTTTACTTCTTCACTAAGATACTAAGTTAAAAGACCGTTAATTGATGACACATATTTAATATACATTGGTAATAATTAAATTTATATAACGTGGCTCGATAATATATTTATTGACCATATTCAAATTGTATCATGGTATAATAAATGTAAACAATTTCAATATTTTCCATCTTCTCCATCACCAAATTTTAGGTTACTTCATCACTAAGAAACTAAGTTAAAAGACTGTTAATTGATGACATATATTTCATATACATTGGAAATAATTAAAATTATATAACGAGGCTTGATTGTATATTTATTCACCATATTCACATTTTATTATGGTATAATAAATGTAAACAATTTTAATATTTTTCTTCTTCTCCATCACAAAATTTTAATTTACTTCTTTACTAAGATACTAAGTTAAAAGACTATTAGTTAATGGCACATATTTCACATACATTGCTAATAATTAAAATTATAATATGAGGCTCAATAGTATATTTATACACCATATTCACATTGTGTTATGGTATAATAGATGTAAACAAATTCAATATTTTTCTTCATCTCTATCACCAAATTTTAGTTTACTTATTTACTAAGATACTAAGTTAAATAACTATTAATTAATGTCACATATTTCATATACATTGGTAATAATTAAAATGATAATATGAGGATCGATAGTATAGTTTTTCACCATATTCAAATTGTATTGTAGTATAATATATGTAAAAAAATTCAACATTTTTCTTCATCTCCTTCACAAAATTTTAGGTTACTTCATTGGTAAGAAACTAAGTTAAAAGACTACTTATTAATGACACATATTTCATATACACTATTAATAATTAAAATTATAATATGAGGCTCTACATTATATTTATTCACCATATTCATATTTCTATGGTATAATAGATGTAAACAATTTCAATATTTTTCTTCTTGTCTATCACCAAATTTTAGGTTACTTTTTCACTAAGAAACTACGTTAAAAAACTATTAATTGATGACACATATTTCATACACATTGTTGATAATTAAAATTATTATATGAGGCTCAACAATATATTTATTCACCATATTTACATTGCATTATGGTATAATAAATGTAAACAGTTTCAATATATTTTATCTTCTCCATCAACAAATTTTAGGTTACTTCATCACTAAGAAACTAAGTTAAAAGTCTATTATATAATGACTCATATTTCATATACATTGGTAATAATTAAAATTATATAACGAGGATCGGTTGTATATTTATTCACCATATTCACAGTGTATTATGGTATAATAGATGTAAAATATTTCAATATTTTTCTTCATCTCCAACACCAAATTTTAGGCTACTTCATGGATAAGATACTAAGTTAAAAGAACTCAAATTAATGACACATATTTCATATACAATGTTAATAATTAAAATTACAATATGAGGCTAGACATTATGCTTATTCACCATATTCATATTATTATGGTATAATAGATGTAAACAATTTAATATTTTTCTTCTTCTATATCACCAAATTTTAAGTTACTTCTTCTCTAAGAAACTAAGTTAAATGACTATTAATTGATGACACATATTTCCTACACATTGGTGATAATTAAAATTATTTTATGAGGCTCAACAATATATTTATTCACCATATTTACATTGTATTTTGGTATAATAAATGTAAACAATTTCGATATTCTTCTTCATCTCCATCACCAAATTTTATATTACTTCATCACTAAGACACACAGTTAAAAGACTATTAACAAATGACACATATTTCATATACACTTTAAAAAATTAAAATTACGATATGAAGCTCAAAGTATATTTATTCACCATATTCATATTATTATGTATAATAGATGTAAAAATTTCAATATTTTTCTTCTTCTCCATCACCAAATTTTAGTTTACTTCTTCACTAAGATACTAAGTTAAAAGACCGTTAATTGATGACACATATTTAATATACATTGGTAATAATTAAATTTATATAACGTGGCTCGATAGTATATTTATTGACCATATTCAAATTGTATCATGGTATAATAAATGTAAACAATTTCAATATTTTCCATCTTCTCCATCACCAAATTTTAGGTTACTTCATCACTAAGAAACTAAGTTAAAAGACTGTTAATTGATGACATATATTTCATATACATTGGAAATAATTAAAATTATATAACGAGGCTTGATTGTATATTTATTCACCATATTCACATTTTATTATGGTATAATAAATGTAAACAATTTTAATATTTTTCTTCTTCTCCATCACCAAATTTTAGTTTACTTCTTTACTAAGATACTAAGTTAAAAGACTATTAATTAATGGCACATATTTCATATACGTTGCTAATAATTAAAATTATAATATGAGGCTCAATAGTATATTTATACACCATATTCACATTGTATTATGGTATAATAGATGTAAACAAATTCAATATTTTTCTTCATCTCTATCACCAAATTTTAGTTTACTTATTTACTAAGATACTAAGTTAAAAGACTATTAATTAATGTCACATATTTCATATACATTGGTAATAATTAAAATTATAATATGAGGCTCGATAGTATATTTTTTCACCATATTCAAATTGTATTGTAGTATAATATATGTAAAAAAATTCAACATTTTTCTTCATCTCCTTCACAAAATTTTAGGTTACTTCATTGGTAAGAAACTAAGATAAATGACTACTAATTAATGACACATATTTCATATACACTATTAATAATTAAAATTATAATATGAGGCTCTAAATTATATTTATTCACCATATTCATATTTCTATGGTATAATAGATGTAAACAATTTCAATATTTTTCTTCTTGTCTATCACAAAATTTTAGGTTACTTTTTTACTAAGAAACTAAGTTAAAAAACTATTAATTGATGACACATATTTCATACACATTGCTGATAATTAAAATTATTATATGAGGCTCAACAATATATTTATTCACCATATTCACATTGTATTATGGTATAATAAATGTAAACAATTTCAATATTTTTTATCTTCTCCATCAACAAATTTTAGGTTACTTCATCACTAAGAAACTAACTTAAAAGACTATTAATTAATGACTCATTTCATATACATTGGTAATAATTAAAATTATATAACGAGGCTCGGTAGTATATTTATTCACCATATTCACAGTGTATTCTTGTATAATAGATGTAAACAATTTCAATATTTTTCTACATCTCCTTCACCAAATTTTAGGTTACTTCATCGATAAGATACTAAGTTAAAAGACTACAAATTAATGACACATATTTCATATATAATGTTATTAATTAAAATTATAATATGAGGCTCGACTTTATACTTATTCACCATAATCATATTATTATGGTATAATAGATGTAAACAATTTAAATATTTTTCTTCTTGTCCATCATCAAATTTTAGGTTACTTCTTCTCTAAGAAACTAAGTTACAAGACTATTAATTGATGACACATATTTCCTACACTTTGGTGATAATTAAAATTATTTTATGAGGATCAACAATATATTTATTCACCATATTTACATTGTATTTTTGTATAATAAATGTAAACAATTTCAATATTCTTCTTCATCTCCATCACCAAATTTTATATTACTTCATCACTAAGACACACAGTTAAAAGACTATTAACTAATGACACATATTTCATATACGCTGTAAAAAAATTAAAATTATGATATGAAGCTCAAAGTATATTTATTCACCATATTCATATTATTATGTATAATAGATGTAAAAATTTCAATATTTTTCTTCTTCTCCATCACCAAATTTTAGTTTACTTCTTCACTAAGATACTAAGTTAAAAGACCGTTAATTGATGACACATATTTAATATAAATTGATAATAATTAAATTTATATAACGTGGCTCGATAGTATATTTATTTACCATATTCAAATTGTATCATAGTATAATAAATGTAAACAATTTCAATATTTTCCATCTTCTCCATCACCAAATTTTAGGTTACTTCATCACTAAGAAACTAAGTTAAAAGACTGTTAATTGATGACATATATTTCATATACATTGGCAAAAATTAAAATTATATAACGAGGCTTGATTGTATATTTATTCACCATATTCACATTGTATTGTGGAATAATAAATGTAAACAATTTTAATATTTTTCTTCTTCTCCATCACCAAATTTTAGTTTACTTCTTTACTAAGATACTAAGTTAAAAGACTATTAATTAATGGCACATATTTCATATACATTGCTAATAATTAAAATTATAATATGAGGCTCAATAGTATATTTATACACCATATTCACATTGTATTATGGTATAATAGATGTAAACAAATTCAATATTTTTCTTCATCTCTATCACCAAATTTTAGTTTACTTATTTACTAAGATACTAAGTTAAAAGACTATTAATTAATGTCACATATTTCATATACATTGGTAATAATTAAAATTATAATATGAGGCTCGATAGTATATTTTTTCACCATATTCAAATTGTATTGTAGTATAATATATGTAAAAAAATTCAACATTTTTCTTCATCTCCTTCACCAAATTTTAGGTTACTTCATTGGTAAGAAACTAAGTTAAAAGACTACTAATTAATGACACATATTTCATATACACTATTAAAAATTAAAATTATAATATGAGGCTCGACATTATATGTATTCACCATATTCATATTTCTATGGTATAATAATGTAAACAATTTCAATATTTTTCTTCTTGTCTATCACCAAATTTTAGGTTACTTTTTCACTAAGAAACTAAGTTAAAAAATTATTAATTGATGACACATATTTCATACACATTGCTGATAATTAAAATTATTATATGAGGCTCAACAATATATTTATTCACCATATTCACATTGTATTATGGTATAATAAATGTAAACAATTTCAATATTTTTTATCTTCTCCATCAGCAAATTTTAGGTTACTTCATCACTAAGAAACTAACTTAAAAGACTATTAATTAATGACTCATTTCATATACATTGGTAATAATTAAATTATATAACGAGGCTCGGTAGTATATTTATTCACCATATTCACAGTGTATTCTTCTATAATAGATGTAAACAATTTCAATATTTTTCTACATCTCCTTCACCAAATTTTAGGTTACTTCATCGATAAGATACTAAGTTAAAAGACTACAAATTAATGACACATATTTCATATATAATGTTATTAATTAAAATTATAATATGAGGCTCGACTTTATACTTATTCACCATAATCATATTATTATGGTATAATAGATGTAAACAATTTCAATATTTTTCTTCTTGTCCATCACAAAATTTTAGGTTACTTCTTCTCTAAGAAACCAAGTTAAAAGACTATTAATTGAAGACACATATTTCCTACACATTGGTGATAATTAAAATTATTTTATGAGGCTTAACAATATATTTATGCACCATATTTACAATGTATTTTGGTATAATAAATGTAAACAATTTCAATATTCTTCTTCATCTCCATCACCAAATTTTATATTACTTCATCACTAAGACACACAGTTAAAAGACTATTAACTAATGACACATATTTCATATACACTGTAAAAAAATTAAAATTACGATATGAAGCTCAAAGTATATTTATTCACCATATTCATATTATTATGTATAATAGATGTAAAAATTTCAATATTTTTCTTCTTCTCCATCACCAAATTTTAGTTTACTTCTTCACTAAGATATTAAGTTAAAAGACCGTCAATTGATGACACATATTTAATATACATTGGTAATAATTAAATTTATATAACGTGGCTCGGTAGTATATTTATTTACCATATTCAAATTGTATCATGGTATAATAAATGTAAACAATTTCAATATTTTCCATCTTCTCCATCACCAAATTTTAGGTTACTTCATCACTAAGAAACTAAGTTAAAAGACTGTTAATTGATGACATATATTTCATATACATTGGCAAAAATTAAAATTATATAACGAGGCTTGATTGTATATTTATTCACCATATTCACATTGTATTGTGGAATAATAAATGTAAACAATTTTAATATTTTTCTTCTTCTCCATCACCAAATTTTAGTTTACTTCTTTACTAAGATACTAAGTTAAAAGACTATTAATTAATGGCACATATTTCATATACATTGCTAATAATTAAAATTATAATATGAGGCTCAATAGTATATTTATACACCATATTCACATTGTATTATGGTATAATAGATGTAAACAAATTCAATATTTTTCTTCATCTCTATCACCAAATTTTAGTTTACTTATTTACTAAGATACTAAGTTAAAAGACTATTAATTAATGTCACATATTTCATATACATTGGTAATAATTAAAATTATAATATGAGGCTCGATAGTATATTTTTTCACCATATTCAAATTGTATTGTAGTATAATATATGTAAAAAAATTCAACATTTTTCTTCATCTCCTTCACCAAATTTTAGGTTACTTCATTGGTAAGAAACTAAGTTAAAAGACTACTAATTAATGACACATATTTCATATACACTATTAAAAATTAAAATTATAATATGAGGCTCGACATTATATGTATTCACCATATTCATATTTCTATGGTATAATAATGTAAACAATTTCAATATTTTTCTTCTTGTCTATCACCAAATTTTAGGTTACTTTTTCACTAAGAAACTAAGTTAAAAAATTATTAATTGATGACACATATTTCATACACATTGCTGATAATTAAAATTATTATATGAGGCTCAACAATATATTTATTCACCATATTCACATTGTATTATGGTATAATAAATGTAAACAATTTCAATATTTTTTATCTTCTCCATCAGCAAATTTTAGGTTACTTCATCACTAAGAAACTAACTTAAAAGACTATTAATTAATGACTCATTTCATATACATTGGTAATAATTAAAATTATATAACGAGGCTCAGTAGTATTTTATTCACCATATTCACAGTGTATTCTTGTATAATAGATGTAAACAATTTCAATATTTTTCTACATCTCCTTCACCAAATTTTAGGTTACTTCATCGATAAGATACTAAGTTAAAAGACTACAAATTAATGACACATATTTCATATACAATGTTATTAATTAAAATTATAATATGAGGCTCGACTTTATACTTATTCACCATAATCATATTATTATGGTATAATAGATGTAAACAATTTCAATATTTTTCATCTTGTCCATCACAAAATTTTAGGTTACTTCTTCTCTAAGAAACCAAGTTAAAAGACTATTAATTGAAGACACATATTTCCTACACATTGGTGATAATTAAAATTATTTTATGAGGCTTAACAATATATTTATGCACCATATTTACAATGTATTTTGGTATAATAAATGTAAACAATTTCAATATTCTTCTTCATCTCCATCACCAAATTTTATATTACTTCATCACTAAGACACACAGTTAAAAGACTATTAACTAATGACACATATTTCATATACACTGTAAAAAAATTAAAATTACGATATGAAGCTCAAAGTATATTTATTCACCATATTCATATTATTATGTATAATAGATGTAAAAATTTCAATATTTTTCTTCTTCTCCATCACCAAATTTTAGTTTACTTCTTCACTAACATATTAAGTTAAAAGACCGTCAATTGATGACACATATTTAATATACATTGGTAATAATTAAATTTATATAACGTGGCTCGGTAGTATATTTATTTACCATATTCAAATTGTATCATGGTATAATAAATGTAAACAATTTCAATATTTTCCATCTTCTCCATCACCAAATTTTAGGTTACTTCATCACTAAGAAACTAAGTTAAAAGACTGTTAATTGATGACATATATTTCATATACATTGGAAATAATTAAAATTATATAACGAGGCTTGATTGTATATTTATTCACCATATTCACATTGTATTGTGGAATAATAAATGTAAACAATTTTAATATTTTTCTTCTTCTCCATCACCAAATTTTAGTTTACTTCTTTACTAAGATACTAATTTAAAAGACTATTAATTAATGGCACATATTTCATATACATTGCAAATAATTAAAATTATAATATGAGGCTCAATAGTATATTTATACACCATATTCACATTGTATTATGGTATAATAGATGTAACCAAATTCAATATTTTTCTTCATCTCAATCACCAAATTTTAGTTTACTTATTTACTAAGATACTAAGTTAAAAGACTATTAATTAATGTCACATATTTCATATACATTGGTAATAATTAAAATTATAATATGAGGCTCGATAGTATATTTTTTCACCATATTCAAATTGTATTGTAGTATAATATATGTAAAAAAATTCAACATTTTTCTTCATCTCCTTCACAAAATTTTAGGTTACTTCATTGGTAAGAAACTAAGATAAATGACTACTAATTAATGACACATATTTCATATACACTATTAATAATTAAAATTATAATATGAGGCTCTAAATTATATTTATTCACCATATTCATATTTCTATGGTATAATAGATGTAAACAATTTCAATATTTTTCTTCTTGTCTATCACAAAATTTTAGGTTACTTTTTTACTAAGAAACTAAGTTAAAAAACTATTAATTGATGACACATATTTCATACACATTGCTGATAATTAAAATTATTATATGAGGCTCAACAATATATTTATTCACCATATTCACATTGTATTATGGTATAATAAATGTAAACAATTTCAATATTTTTTATCTTCTCCATCAGCAAATTTTAGGTTACTTCATCACTAAGAAACTAACTTAAAAGACTATTAATTAATGACTCATTTCATATACATTGGTAATAATTAAAATTATATAACGAGGCTCGGTAGTATATTTATTCACCATATTCACAGTGTATTCTTGTATAATAGATGTAAACAATTTCAATATTTTTCTACATCTCCTTCACCAAATTTTAGGTTACTTCATCGATAAGATACTAAGTTAAAAGACTACAAATTAATGACACATATTTCATATATAATGTTATTAATTAAAATTATAATATGAGGCTCGACTTTATACTTATTCACCATAATCATATTATTATGGTATAATAGATGTAAACAATTTAAATATTTTTCTTCTTGTCCATCACCAAATTTTAGGTTACTTCTTCTCTAAGAAACTAAGTTACAAGACTATTAATTGATGACACATATTTCCTACACTTTGGTGATAATTAAAATTATTTTATGAGGATCAACAATATATTTATTCACCATATTTACATTGTATTTTTGTATAATAAATGTAAACAATTTCAATATTCTTCTTCATCTCCATCACCAAATTTTATATTACTTCATCACTAAGATACACAGTTAAAAGACTATTAACTAATGACACATATTTCATATACGCTGTAAAAAAATTAAAATTATGATATGAAGCTCAAAGTATATTTATTCACCATATTCATATTATTATGTATAATAGATGTAAAAATTTCAATATTTTTCTTCTTCTCCATCACCAAATTTTAGTTTACTTCTTCACTAAGATACTAAGTTAAAAGACCGTTAATTGATGACACATATTTAATATACATTGATAATAATTAAATTTATATAACGTGGCTCGATAGTATATTTATTTACCATATTCAAATTGTATCATGGTATAATAAATGTAAACAATTTCAATATTTTCCATCTTCTCCATCACCAAATTTTAGGTTACTTCATCACTAAGAAACTAAGTTAAAAGACTGTTAATTGATGACATATATTTCATATACATTGGCAAAAATTAAAATTATATAACGAGGCTTGATTGTATATTTATTCACCATATTCACATTGTATTGTGGAATAATAAATGTAAACAATTTTAATATTTTTCTTCTTCTCCATCACCAAATTTTAGTTTACTTCTTTACTAAGATACTAAGTTAAAAGACTATTAATTAATGGCACATATTTCATATACATTGCTAATAATTAAAATTATAATATGAGGCTCAATAGTATATTTATACACCATATTCACATTGTATTATGGTATAATAGATGTAAACAAATTCAATATTTTTCTTCATCTCTATCACCAAATTTTAGTTTACTTATTTACTAAGATACTAAGTTAAAAGACTATTAATTAATGTCACATATTTCATATACATTGGTAATAATTAAAATTATAATATGAGGCTCGATAGTATATTTTTTCACCATATTCAAATTGTATTGTAGTTTAATATATGTAAAAAAATTCAACATTTTTCTTCATCTCCTTCACCAAATTTTAGGTTACTTCATTGGTAAGAAACTAACTTAAAAGACTACTAATTAATGACACATATTTCATATACACTATTAAAAATTAAAATTATAATATGAGGCTCGACATTATATGTATTCACCATATTCATATTTCTATGGTATAATAATGTAAACAATTTCAATATTTTTCTTCTTGTCTATCACCAAATTTTAGGTTACTTTTTCACTAAGAAACTAAGTTAAAAAAATATTAATTGATGACACATATTTCATACACATTGCTGATAATTAAAATTATTATATGAGGCTCAACAATATATTTATTCACCATATTCACATTGTATTATGGTATAATAAATGTAAACAATTTCAATATTTTTTATCTTCTCCATCAGCAAATTTTAGGTTACTTCATCACTAAGAAACTAAGTTAAAAGACTATTAATTAATGACTCATTTCATATACATTGGTAATAATTAAAATTATATAACGAGGCTCAGTAGTATTTTATTCACCATATTCACAGTGTATTCTTGTATAATAGATGTAAACAATTTCAATATTTTTCTACATCTCCTTCACCAAATTTTAGGTTACTTCATCGATAAGATACTAAGTTAAAAGACTACAAATTAATGACACATATTTCATATACAATGTTATTAATTAAAATTATAATATGAGGCTCGACTTTATACTTATTCACCATAATCATATTATTATGGTATAATAGATGTAAACAATTTCAATATTTTTCATCTTGTCCATCACAAAATTTTAGGTTACTTCTTCTCTAAGAAACCAAGTTAAAAGACTATTAATTGAAGACACATATTTCCTACACATTGGTGATAATTAAAATTATTTTATGAGGCTTAACAATATATTTATGCACCATATTTACAATGTATTTTGGTATAATAAATGTAAACAATTTCAATATTCTTCTTCATCTCCATCACCAAATTTTATATTACTTCATCACTAAGACACACAGTTAAAAGACTATTAACTAATGACACATATTTCATATACACTGTAAAAAAATTAAAATTACGATATGAAGCTCAAAGTATATTTATTCACCATATTCATATTATTATGTATAATAGATGTAAAAATTTCAATATTTTTGTTCTTCTCCATCACCAAATTTTAGTTTACTTCTTCACTAACATATTAAGTTAAAAGACCGTCAATTGATGACACATATTTAATATACATTGGTAATAATTAAATTTATATAACGTGGCTCGGTAGTATATTTATTTACCATATTCAAATTGTATCATGGTATAATAAATGTAAACAATTTCAATATTTTCCATCTTCTCCATCACCAAATTTTAGGTTACTTCATCACTAAGAAACTAAGTTAAAAGACTGTTAATTGATGACATATATTTCATATACATTGGAAATAATTAAAATTATATAACGAGGCTTGATTGTATATTTATTCACCATATTCACATTGTATTGTGGAATAATAAATGTAAACAATTTTAATATTTTTCTTCTTCTCCATCACCAAATTTTAGTTTACTTCTTTACTAAGATACTAATTTAAAAGACTATTAATTAATGGCACATATTTCATATACATTGCAAATAATTAAAATTATAATATGAGGCTCAATAGTATATTTATACACCATATTCACATTGTATTATGGTATAATAGATGTAACCAAATTCAATATTTTTCTTCATCTCAATCACCAAATTTTAGTTTACTTATTTACTAAGATACTAAGTTAAAAGACTATTAATTAATGTCACATATTTCATATACATTGGTAATAATTAAAATTATAATATGAGGCTCGATAGTATATTTTTTCACCATATTCAAATTGTATTGTAGTATAATATATGTAAAAAAATTCAACATTTTTCTTCATCTCCTTCACAAAATTTTAGGTTACTTCATTGGTAAGAAACTAAGATAAATGACTACTAATTAATGACACATATTTCATATACACTATTAATAATTAAAATTATAATATGAGGCTCTAAATTATATTTATTCACCATATTCATATTTCTATGGTATAATAGATGTAAACAATTTCAATATTTTTCTTCTTGTCTATCACAAAATTTTAGGTTACTTTTTTACTAAGAAACTAAGTTAAAAAACTATTAATTGATGACACATATTTCATACACATTGCTGATAATTAAAATTATTATATGAGGCTCAACAATATATTTATTCACCATATTCACATTGTATTATGGTATAATAAATGTAAACAATTTCAATATTTTTTATCTTCTCCATCAGCAAATTTTAGGTTACTTCATCACTAAGAAACTAACTTAAAAGACTATTAATTAATGACTCATTTCATATACATTGGTAATAATTAAAATTATATAACGAGGCTCGGTAGTATATTTATTCACCATATTCACAGTGTATTCTTGTATAATAGATGTAAACAATTTCAATATTTTTCTACATCTCCTTCACCAAATTTTAGGTTACTTCATCGATAAGATACTAAGTTAAAAGACTACAAATTAATGACACATATTTCATATATAATGTTATTAATTAAAATTATAATATGAGGCTCGACTTTATACTTATTCACCATAATCATATTATTATGGTATAATAGATGTAAACAATTTAAATATTTTTCTTCTTGTCCATCACCAAATTTTAGGTTACTTCTTCTCTAAGAAACTAAGTTACAAGACTATTAATTGATGACACATATTTCCTACACTTTGGTGATAATTAAAATTATTTTATGAGGATCAACAATATATTTATTCACCATATTTACATTGTATTTTTGTATAATAAATGTAAACAATTTCAATATTCTTCTTCATCTCCATCACCAAATTTTATATTACTTCATCACTAAGATACACAGTTAAAAGACTATTAACTAATGACACATATTTCATATACGCTGTAAAAAAATTAAAATTATGATATGAAGCTCAAAGTATATTTATTCACCATATTCATATTATTATGTATAATAGATGTAAAAATTTCAATATTTTTCTTCTTCTCCATCACCAAATTTTAGTTTACTTCTTCACTAAGATACTAAGTTAAAAGACCGTTAATTGATGACACATATTTAATATACATTGATAATAATTAAATTTATATAACGTGGCTCGATAGTATATTTATTTACCATATTCAAATTGTATCATGGTATAATAAATGTAAACAATTTCAATATTTTCCATCTTCTCCATCACCAAATTTTAGGTTACTTCATCACTAAGAAACTAAGTTAAAAGACTGTTAATTGATGACATATATTTCATATACATTGGCAAAAATTAAAATTATATAACGAGGCTTGATTGTATATTTATTCACCATATTCACATTGTATTGTGGAATAATAAATGTAAACAATTTTAATATTTTTCTTCTTCTCCATCACCAAATTTTAGTTTACTTCTTTACTAAGATACTAAGTTAAAAGACTATTAATTAATGGCACATATTTCATATACATTGCTAATAATTAAAAATTATAATATGAGGCTCAATAGTATATTTATACACCATATTCACATTGTATTATGGTATAATAGATGTAAACAAATTCAATATTTTTCTTCATCTCTATCACCAAATTTTAGTTTACTTATTTACTAAGATACTAAGTTAAAAGACTATTAATTAATGTCACATATTTCATATACATTGGTAATAATTAAAATTATAATATGAGGCTCGATAGTATATTTTTTCACCATATTCAAATTGTATTGTAGTTTAATATATGTAAAAAAATTCAACATTTTTCTTCATCTCCTTCACCAAATTTTAGGTTACTTCATTGGTAAGAAACTAACTTAAAAGACTACTAATTAATGACACATATTTCATATACACTATTAAAAATTAAAATTATAATATGAGGCTCGACATTATATGTATTCACCATATTCATATTTCTATGGTATAATAATGTAAACAATTTCAATATTTTTCTTCTTGTCTATCACCAAATTTTAGGTTACTTTTTCACTAAGAAACTAAGTTAAAAAAATATTAATTGATGACACAAATTTCATACACATTGCTGATAATTAAAATTATTATATGAGGCTCAACAATATATTTATTCACCATATTCACATTGTATTATGGTATAATAAATGTAAACAATTTCAATATTTTTTATCTTCTCCATCAGCAAATTTTAGGTTACTTCATCACTAAGAAACTAAGTTAAAAGACTATTAATTAATGACTCATTTCATATACATTGGTAATAATTAAAATTATATAACGAGGCTCAGTAGTATTTTATTCACCATATTCACAGTGTATTCTTGTATAATAGATGTAAACAATTTCAATATTTTTCTACATCTCCTTCACCAAATTTTAGGTTACTTCATCGATAAGATACTAAGTTAAAAGACTACAAATTAATGACACATATTTCATATACAATGTTATTAATTAAAATTATAATATGAGGCTCGACTTTATACTTATTCACCATAATCATATTATTATGGTATAATAGATGTAAACAATTTCAATATTTTTCTTCTTGTCCATCACAAAATTTTAGGTTACTTCTTCTCTAAGAAACTAAGTTACAAGACTATTAATTGATGACACATATTTCCTACACTTTGGTGATAATTAAAATTATTTTATGAGGATCAACAATATATTTATTCACCATATTTACATTGTATTTTGGTATAATAAATGTAAACAATTTCAATATTCTTCTTCATCTCCATCACCAAATTTTTTATTACTTCATCACTAAGTTACACAGTTAAAAGACTATTAACTAATGACACATATTTCATATACGATGTAAAAAAATTAAAATTATGATATGAAGCTCAAAGTATATTTATTCACCATATTCATATTATTATGTATAATAGATGTAAAAATTTCGATATTTTTCTTCTTCTCCATCACCAAATTTTAGTTTACTTCTTCACTAAGATACTAAGTTAAAAGACCGTTAATTGATGACACATATTTAATATACATTGATAATAATTAAATTTATATAACGTGGCTCAATAGTATATTTATTTACCATATTCAAATTGTATCATGGTATAATAAATGTAAACAATTTCAATATTTTTTATCTTCTCCATCAGCAAATTTTAGGTTACTTCATCACTAAGAAACTAAGTTAAAAGACTATTAATTAATGACTCATATTTCATATACATAGGTAATAACTAAAATTATATAACGAGGCTCGGTAGTATATTTATTCACCATATTCACAGTGTATTCTTGTATAATAGATGTAAACAATATCAATATTTTTCTACATCTCCTTCACCAAATTTTAGGTTACTTCATCGATAAGATACTAAGTTAAAAGACTACAAATTAATGACACATATTTCATATACAATGTTAATAATTAAAATTATAATATGAGGCTCGACTTTATACTTATTACCCATAATCATATTATTATGGTATAATAGATGTAAACAATTTCAATATTTTTCTTCTTGTCCATCACCAAATTTTAGGTTACTTCTTCTCTAAGAAACCAAGTTAAAAGACTATTAATTGATGACACATATTTCCTACACATTGGTGATAATTAAAATTATTTTATGAGACTTAACAATATATTTATTCACCATATTTACAATGTATTTTGGTATAATAAATGTAAACAATTTCAATATTCTTCTTCATCTCCATCACCAAATTTTATATTACTTCATCACTAAGACACACAGTTAAAAGACTATTAACTAATGACACATATTTCATATACACTGTAAAAAAATTAAAATTACGATATGAAGCTCAAAGTATATTTATTCACCATATTCATATTATTATGTATAATAGATGTAAAAATTTCAATATTTTTCTTCTTCTCCATCACCAAATTTTAGTTTACTTCTTCACTAAGATATTAAGTTAAAAGACCGTTAATTGATGACACATATTTAATATACATTGGTAATAATTAAATTTATATAACGTGGCTCGGTAGTATATTTATTTACCATATTCAAATTGTATCATGGTATAATAAATGTAAACAATTTCAATATTTTCCATCTTCTCCATCACCAAATTTTAGGTTACTTCGTCACTAAGAAACTAAGTTAAAAGACTGTTAATTGATGACATATATTTCATATACATTGGAGATAATTAAAATTATATAACGAGGCTTGATTGTATATTTATTCACCATATTCACATTGTATTATGGTATAATAAATGTAAACAATTTTAATATTTTTCTTCTTCTCCATCAACAAATTTTAGTTTACTTCTTTACTAAGATACTAAGTTAAAAGACTATTAATTAATGGCACATATTTCATATACATTGCTAATAATTAAAATTATAATATGAGGCTCAATAGTATATTTATACACCATATTCACATTGTATTATGGTATAATAGATGTAAACAAATTCAATATTTTTCTTCATCTCTGTCACCGAATTTTAGTTTACTTATTTACTAAGATACTAAGTTAAAAGACTATTAATTAATGTCACATATTTCATATACATTGGTAAAAATTATAATTATAATATGAGGCTCGATAGTATATTTTTTCACCATATTCAAATTGTATGTAGTATAATATATGTAAAAAATTCAACATTTTTCTTCATCTCCTTCACCAAATTTTAGGTTACTTCATTGGTAAGAAACTAAGTTAAAAGACTACTAATTTATGAGACATATTTTCATATACACTATTAATAATTAAAATTATAATATGAGGCTCGACATTATATTTATTCACCATATTCATATTTCTATGGCATAATAGATGTAAACAATTTCAATATTTTTCTTCTTGTCCATCACCAAATTTTAGGTTACTTTTTCCCTAAGAAACTAAGTTTAAAAAACTATTAATTGATGACACATATTTCATACACATTGCTGATACTTAATATTATTATATGAGGCTCAACAATATATTTATTCACCATATTTACATTGTATTATGGTTAAAATAAATGTAAACAATTTCAATATTCTTCTTTATCTCCATCACCAAATTTTATATTACTTCATTACTAAGACACACAGTTTAAAAGACTATTAACTAATGACACATATTTCATATACACTGTAAAAAAAATTAAAATTATGATATGAAGCCCAAAGTATATTTATTAACCATATTCATATTATTATGTATAATAGATGTAAGAATTTCAATATTTTTATTCTTCTCCATCACCAAATTTTAGTTTACTTCTTCACTAAGATACTAAGTTAAAAGACCGTTAATTGATGACACATATTTATATACATTGGTAATAATTAAATTATATTACGTGGCTCGATAGTATATTTATTTACCATATTCAAATTGTATCATGGTATAATAAATGTAAACAATTTCAATATTTTCCATCTTCTCCATCACGAAATTTTAGGTTACTTCATCACTAAGAAACTAAGTTAAAAGACTGTTAATTGATGACATATATTTCATATACATTGGAAATAATTAAAATTATATAACGAGGCTTGATTGTATATTTATTCACCATATTCACATTGTATTATGGTATAATAAATGTAAACAATTTTAATATTTTTTCTTCTCTCCATCACCAAATTTTAGTTTACTTCTTTACTAAGATACTAAGTTAAAAGACTATTAATTAATGGCACATATTTTCATATACATTGCTAATAATTAAAATTATAATATGAGGCTCAATAGTATATTTATACACCATATTCACATTGTATTATGGTATAATTAGATGTAAACAAATTCAATATTTTTTCTTCATCTCTGTCACCAAATTTTAGTTTACTTATTTACTAAGATACTAAGTTAAAAGACTATTAATTAATGTCACATATTTCATATACATTGGTAAAAATTATAATTATAATATGAGGCTCGATAGTATATTTTTTCACCATATTCAAATTGTATTGTAGTATAATAGATGTAAACAATTTCAATATTTTTCTACATCTCCTTTACCAAATTTTAGTTTACTTCATCGATAAGATACTAAGTTAAAAGAACTCAAATTAATGACACATATTTTATATACAATGTAAATAATTAAAATTATAATATGAGGCTCGACATTATGCTTATTCACCATATTCATATTATTATGGTATAATAGATGGTAAACAATTTAAATATTTTTCTTCTTCTACATCACCAAATTTTAGGTTACTTCTTCTCTATGAAAACCTAAGTTAAAAGACTATTAATTGATGACTCATATTTCCTACACATTGGTGATAATTAAAATTATTTTATGAGGCTCAACAATATATTTATTCACCCATATTACATTGTATTTTGGTATAATAAATGTAAACAACTTCGATATTCTTCTTCATCTCCATCACCAAATTTTATATTACTTCATCACTAAGACACACAGTTAAAAGACTATTAACTAATGACACATATTTCATATACACTGTAAAAAATTAAAATTATGATATGAAGCTCAAAGTATATTTATTCACCATATTCATATTATTATGTATAATAGATGTAAAAATTTCAATATTTTTGTTCTTCTCCATCACCCAAATTTTAGTTTACTTCTTCACTAAGATACTAAGTTAAAAGGACCGTTAATTGATGACACATATTTAATATACATTGGTAATAATTAAATTCTATATAACGTGGCTCGATAGTATATTTATTGACCATATTAAAATTGTATCATGGTATAATAAATGTAAACAATTTCAATATTTTCCATCTTCTCCATCACCAAATTTTAGGTTACTTCATCAGTAAGAAAATAAGTTAAAAGACTGTTAATTGATGACATATATTTCATATACTTTGGAAATAATTAAAATTATATAACGAGGCTTGATTGTATTTTTATTCACCATATTCACATTGTATTGTGGAATAATAAATGTAAACAATTTTAATATTTTTCTTCTTCTCCATCACCAAATTTTAGTTTACTTCTTTACTAAGATACTAAGTTAAAAGACTATTAATTAATGGCACATATTTCATATACATTGTTAATAATTAAAATTATAATATGAGGCTCAATAGTATATTTATACACCATATTCACATTGTATTATGGTATTATAGATGTAAACAAATTCAATATTTTTCTTCATCTCTATCACCAAATTTTAGTTTACTTATTTACTAAGATACTAAGTTAAAAGACTATTAATTTAATGTCACATATTTCATATACATTGGTAAAAAATTATAATTATAATATGAGGCTCGATAGTATATTTTTTCACCATATTCAAATTGTATTGTAGTATAATATATGTAAAAATAATTCAACATTTTTCTTCATCTCCTTCACCAAATTTTAGGTTACTTCATTGGTAAGAAACTAAGTTAAAAGACTACTAATTAATGACACATATTTTATATACACTATTAAAAATTAAATTATAATATGAGGCTCGACATTATATTTATTCACCATATTCATATTTCTATGGTATAATAGATTTAAACAATTTCAATATTTTTCTTCTTGTCTATCACCAAATTTTAGGTTACTTTTTCACTAAGAAACTAATTTAATAAAATATTAATTGATGACACATATTTCATACACATTGCTGTTAATTAAAATTATTATAATGAGGCTCTAACAATATATTTATTCACCATATTCACATTGCATTATGGTATAATAAATGTAAACAGTTTTCAATATATTTTATCTTCTCCATCAGCAAATTTTAGGTTACTTCATCACTAAGGAAACTAAGTTTAAAAGACTATTAATTAATGACTCATATTTCATATACATTTGGTAATAATTAAAATTATATAACGAGGCTCGGTTATATATTTATTCACCATATTCACAGTGTATTGTTGTATAATAGATGTAAAATATTTCAATATTTTTCTTCATCTCCATCACCAAATTTTTGATTACTTCATCGATAAGATACTAAGTTAAAAGACTACAAATTAATGACACATATTTCATATACAATGTTTAATAATTAAAATTATAATATGAGGCTAGACATTATGCTTATTCCCATATTCATATTATTATGGTATAATAGATGTAAACAATTTAAATATTTTTCTTCTTCTATATCACCAAATTTTAAGTTACTTCTTCTCTAAGAAACTAAGTTTAGAAGACTATTAATTGATTGACACATATTTCCTACACATTGGTGATAATTAAAATTATTTTATGAGGCTCAACAATATATTTATTCACCATATTTACATTGTATTTTGGTATAATAAATGTAAACAATTTCGATATTCTTCTTCATCTCCATCGCCAAATTTTATATACTTCATCACTAAGACACACAGTTAAAAGACTATTAACTAATGACACATATTTCATATACACTGTAAAAAATTAAAATTATGATATGAAGCTCAAAGTATATTTATTCAGCATATTCATATTATTATGTATAATAGATGTAAAAATTTCTTTATTTTTCTTATTCTCCATCACCAAATTTTAGTTTACTTCTTCACTAAGATACTAAGTTAAAAGACCGTTAATTGATGACACATATTTAATATACATTGGTAATAATTAAATTTATATAACGTGGCTCGATAGTATATTTATTAACCATATTCAAATTGTATCATGGTATAATAAATGTAAAACAATTTCAATTTTTTCCATCTTCTCCATCACCAAATTTTAGGTTACTTCATCACTAAGAAACTAAGTTAAAAGACTGTTAATTGATGACATATATTTCATATACATTGGAAATAATAATTATAATTATATAACAAGGCTTGATTGTATATTTATTCACCATATTCACAATTTTATTAATGGTATAATAATGTAAACAATTTTAATATTTTTCATCTTCTCCATCACCAAATTTTAGTTTACTTCTTACTAAGATACTAAGTTAAATGACTATTAATTAATGGCACATATTTCATATACATTGCTAATAATTAAAATTTATAATATGAGGCTCAATAGGTAATATTTATACACCATATTCACATTGTATTATGGTATAATAGATGTAAACAAATTCAATATTTTTCTTCATCTCTATCACCAAATTTTAGTTTACTTATTTACTAAGATACTAAGTTAAAAGACTATTAATCTAATGTCACATATTTCATATACATTGGTAATAATTAAAATTATAATATGAGGCTCGATAGTATATTTTTTCACCATATTCAAATTGTATTGTAGTATAATATATGTAAAAAAATTCAACATTTTTCTTCATCTCCTTCACAAAATTTTAGGTTACTTCATTGGTAAGAAACTAAGTTAAAAGACTACTAATAATGACACATATTTCATATACACTATTAATAATTAAAATTATAATATGAGGCTCGACATTATATTTATTCACCATATTCATATTTCTATGGTATAAATAGATGTATACAAGTTCAATATTTTTCTTCTTGCCATCACCAAATTTTAGGTTACTTTTTCTCTAAGAAACTAAGTTAAAAAACTATTAATTGATGACACATATTTCATACACATTGCTGATAATTAAAAATTATTATATGAGGCTCAACAATATATTTATTCACCATATTCACATTGCATTATGGTATAATAAATGTAAAACTATTTCAATATATTTTATCTTCTCCATCAGCAAATTTTAGGTTACTTCATCACTAAGAAACTAAGTTAAAAGACTATTAATTAATGACTCATATTTCATATACATTGGTAATAATTAAAATTATATAACGAGGCTCGGTTGTATATTTATTCACCATATTCACAGTGTATTATGGTATAATAGATGTAAAATATTTCAATATTTTTCTTCATCTCCATCACCAAATTTTAGGCTACTTCATCGATAAGATACTAAGTTAAAAGACTACAAATTAATGACACATATTTCATATACAATGTTAATAATTAAAATTATAATATGAGGCTCGACATTATGCTATATTCACCATTATCATATTATTATGGTATATATAGATTGTAAACTATTTAAATATTTTTCTTCTTGTATATCACCAAATTTTAGGTTACTTCTTCTCTAAGAAACTAAGTTAAAAGACTATTAATTGATGACACATATTTCCTACACATTGGTGATAATTAAATTATTTTATGAGGCTCAACAATATATTTATTCACCATATTTACATTGTATTTTGGTATAATAAATGGAAACAATTTCGATATTCTTCATCCTCCATCACCAAATTTTATATTACTTCATCACTAAGACACACAGTTAAAAGACTATTAACTAATGACACATATTTCATATACACTGTAAAAAATTAAAATTATGATATGAAGCTCAAAGTATATTTATTCACCATATTCATATTATATGTATAATAGATGTAAAAATTTCAATATTTTTCTTCTTCTCCATCACCAAATTTTAGTTTACTTCTTCACTAAGATACTAAGTTAAAAGACCGTTAATTGATGACATATATTTATATACATTGGTAATAATTTAATTTATATAACGTGGCTCGATAGTATATTTATTAACCATATTCAAATTGTATCATGGTATAATAAATGTAAACAATTTCAATTTTTTCCATCTTCTCCATCACCAAAATTTTAGGTTACTTCATCACTAAGAAACTAAGTTAAAAGACTGTTAATTGATGACATATATTTCATATACATTGGAAATAATTAAAATTATATAACGAGGCTTGATTGTATATTTATTCACCATATTCACATTGTATGGTGGTTATAATAAATGTAAACAATTTTAATATTTTTCTTCTTCTCCATCACCAAATTTTATTTTACTTCTTTACTAAGATACTAAGTTAAAAGACTATTAATTAATGGCACATATTTCACATACATTGATAATATTTAAAATTATAAATATGAGGCTCAATAGTATATTTATACACCATATTCACATTGTATTATGGTATAATAGATGTAAACAAATTCAATATTTTTCTTCATCTCTATTCACCAAATTTTAGTTTACTTATTTACTAAGATACTAAGTTAAAAGACTATTAATTAATGTCACATATTTCATATACATTGGTAATAATTAAAATTATAATATGAGGCTCGATAGTATATTTTTTCACCAAATTCAAAATTGTATTGTAGTATATATATGTATATAAAAAATTCAACATTTTTCTTCATCTCCTACACAAAATTTTAGGTTACTTCATTGGGTAAGAAACTAAGTTAAAAGACTACTAATTAATGACACATATTTCATATACACTATTAATAATTAAAATTATAATATGAGGCTCGACATTATATTTATTCACCATATTCATATTTCTATGGTATAATAGATGTATACAAGTTCAATATTTTTCTTCTTGTCCATCACCAAATTTTAGGTTACTTTTTCTCTAAGGAAACTAAGTTAAAAAACTATTAATTGATTGACACATATTTCTTACACATTGCTGATAATTAAAATTATTATATGAGGCTCAACAATATATTTATTCACCATATTCACATTGCATTATGGTATAATAAATGTAAACTATTTCAATATATTTTATCTTCTCCATCAGCAAATTTTAGGTTACTTCATCACTAAGAAACTAAGTTAAAAGACTATTAATTAATGTCTCATATTTCATATACATTGGTAATAATTAAAATTATATAACGAGGCTCGGTTGTATATTTATTCACCATATTCACAGTGTATTATGGTATAATAGATGTAAAATATTTCAATATTTTTCTTCATCTCCATCACCAAATTTTAGGCTACTTCATCGATAAGATACTAAGTTAAAAGACTACAAATTAATGACACATATTTCATATACAATGTTAATAATTAAAATTATAATATGAGGCTCGACATTATGCTTATTCACCATATTCATATTATTATGGTATAATAGATGTAAACAATTTAAATATTTTTCTTCTTGTATATCACCAAATTTTAGGTTACTTCTTCTCTAAGAAACTAAGTTAAAAGACTATTAATTGATGACACATATTTCCTACACATTGGTGATAATTAAAATTATTTTATGAGGCTCAACAATATATTTATTCACCATATTTACATTGTATTTTGGTATAATAAATGGAAACCAATTTCGATATTCTTCTTCATCTCCATCACCAAATTTTATATTACTTCATCACTAAGACACACAGTTAAAAGACTATTAACTAATGACACATATTTCATATACACTGTAAAAAATTAAAATTGATGATATGAAGCTCAAAGTATATTTATTCACCATATTCATATTATTATGTATTAATAGATGTAAAAAATTTCAATATTTTTCTTCTTCTCCATCACCAAATTTTAGTTTACTTCTTCACTAAGATACTAAGTTAAAAGACCGTTAATTGATGACATATATTTAATATACATTGGTAATAATTTAATTTATATAACGTGGCCTCGATAGTATATTTATTAACCATATTCAAATTGTATCATGGTATAATAAATGTAAACAATTTCAATTTTTTCCATCTTCTCCATCACCAAATTTTAGGTTACTTCATCACTAAGAAAACTAAGTTAAAAGACTGTTAATTGATGACATATATTTCATATACATTGGAAATAATTAAAAATATATAACGAGGCATGATTGTATATTTATTCACCATATTCACATTGTATGGTGGTATAATAAATGTAAACATTTTTATATATTTTTCTTCTTCTCCATCACCAAATTTTATTTTACTTCTTACTAAGATACTAAGTTAAAAGACTATTAATTAATGGCACATATTTCACATACATGATAATAATTAAAATTATAATATGAGGCTCAATAGTATATTTATACACCATATTCACATTGTAATTATGGTATAATAGATGTAAACAAAATTCAATATTTTTCTTCATCTCTATCACCAATTTTTAGTTTACTTATTTACTAAGATACTAAGTTAAAAGACTATTAATTAATGTCACATATTTCATATACATTGGTAATAATTAAAAATTATAATATGAGGCTCGATAGTATATTTTTTCACCATATTCAAATTGTATTGTAGTATAATATATGTAAAAAAATTCAACATTTTTCTTCATCTCCTTCACAAAATTTTAGGTTTACTTCATTGGTAAGAAACTAAGTTAAAAGACTACTAATTAATGACACTATTTCATATACACTATTAATAATTAAAATTATTATATGAGGCTCGACAATTATATTTATTCACCATATTCATATTTCTATGGTATAATAGATGTATACAAGTTCAATATTTTTTCTTCTTGTCCATCACAAATTTTAGGTTACTTTTTCTCTAAGAAACTAAGTTAAAAAACTATTAATTGATGACACATATTTCATACACCATTGCTGATAATTAAAATTATTATATGAGGCTCAACAATATATTTATTCACCATATTCACATTGCATTATGGTATAATAAATGTAAAACTATTTCAATATATTTTATCTTTCTCCATCAGCAAATTTTAGGTTACTTCATCACTAAGAAACTAAGTTAAAAGACTATTAATTAATGTCTCATATTTCATATACATTGGTAATAATTAAAATTATATAACGAGGCTCGGTTGTATATTTATTCACCATATTCACAGTGTATTATGGTATAATAGATGTAAAATATTTCAATATTTTTCTTCATCTCCATCACCAAATTTTAGGCTACTTCATCGATAAGATACTAAGTTAAAAGACTACAAATTAATGACACATATTTCATATACAATGTTAATAATTAAAATTATAATATGAGGCTCGACATTATGCTTATTCACCATATTCATATTATTATGGTATAATAGATGTAAACAATTTAAATATTTTTCTTCATGTATATCACCAAATTTTAGGGTTACTTCTTCTCTAAGAAACTAAGTTAAAAGACTATTAATTGATGACACATATTTCCTACACATTGGTGATAATTAAAATTATTTTATGAGGCTCAACAATATATTTATTCACCATATTTACATTGTATTTTGGTATAATAAATGGAAACAATTTCGATATTCTTCTTCATCTCCATCACCAAATTTTATATTACTTCATCACTAAGACACACAGTTAAAAGACTATTAAACTAATGACACATATTTCATATACACTGTAAAAAATTAAAATTATGATATGAAGCTCAAAGTATATTTATTCACCATATTCATATTATTATGTATAATAGATGTAAAAAATTTCAATATTTTTCTTCTTCTCCATCACCAAATTTTAGTTTACTTCTTCACTAAGATACTAAGTTAAAAGACCGTTAATTGATGACATATATTTAATATACATTGGTAATAATTTAATTTATATATCGTGGCTCGATAGTATATTTATTAACCATATTCAATTTGTATCATGGTATAATAAATGGTAAACAATTTCAATTTTTTCCATCTTCTCCATCACCAAATTTTAGGTTACTTCATCACTAAGAAACTAAGTTAAAAGACTGTTAATTGATGACATATATTTCATATACATTGGAAATAATTAAAATTATATAACGAGGCTTGATTGTATATTTATTCACCATATTCACATTGTATGGTGGTATAATAAATGTAAACAATTTTAATTATTTTTCTTCTTCTCCATCACCAAATTTTATTTTACTTCTTTACTAAGATACTAAGTTAAAAGACTATTAATTAATGGCACATATTTCACATACATTGATAATAATTAAAATTATAATATGAGGCTCAATAGTATATTTATACACCATATTCACATTGTATTATGGTATAATAGATGTAAACAAATTCAATATTTTTCTTCATCTCTATCACCAAATTTTAGTTTACTTATTTACTAAGATACTAAGTTTAAAAGACTATTAATTAAAGGTCACATATTTCATATACATTGGTAATAATTAAAATTATAATATGAGGCTCGTTAGTATATTTTTTCACCATATTCAAATTGTATTGTAGTATAATATATGTAAAAAAATTCAACATTTTTCTTCATCTCCTTCACAAAATTTTAGGTTACTTCATTGGTAAGAAAACTAAGTTAAAAGACTACTAATTAATGACAACATATTTCATATACACTATTAATAATTAAAATTATAATATGAGGCTCGACATTATATTTATTCACCATATTCATATTTTCTATGGTATAATAGATGTATACAAGTTCAATATTTTTCTTCTTGTCCATCACCAAATTTTAGGTTACTTTTTCTCTAAGAAACTAAGTTAAAAAACTTATTAATTGATGACACATATTTTCATACACATTGCTGATATTAAAATTATTATATGAGGCTCAACAATATATTTATTCACCATATTCACATTGCATTATGGTATAATAAATGTAAACTATTTCAATATATTTTATCTTCTCCATCAGCAAATTTTAGGTTACTTCATCACTAAGAAACTAAGTTAAAAGACTATTAATTAATGTCTCATATTTCATATACATTGGTAATAATTAAAATTATATAACGAGGCTCGGTTGTATATTATTCACCATATTCACAGTGTATTATGGTATAATAGATGTAAAATATTTCAATATTTTTCTTCATCTCCATCACCAAATTTTAGGCTACTTCATCGATAAGATACTAAGTTTAAAGACTACAAATTAATGACACATATTTCATATACAATGTTAATAATTAAAATTATAATATGAGGCTCGACATTATGCTTATTCACCATATTCATATTATTATGGTATAATAGATGTAAACAATTTAAATATTTTTCTTCTTGTATATCACCAAATTTTAGGTTACTTCTTCTCTAAGAAACTAAGTTAAAAGACTATTACATTGATGACACATATTTCCTACACATTGGTGATATATTAAAATTATTTTATGAGGCTCAACAATATATTTATTCACCATATTTACATTGTATTTTGGTATAATAATGGAAACAATTTCGATATTCTTCTTCATCTCCATCACCAAATTTTATATTACTTCATCACTAAGACACACAGTTAAAAGGACTATTAACTAATGACACATATTTCATATACACTGTAAAAAATTAAAATTATGATATGAAGCTCAAAGTATATTTATTCACCATATTCATTATTATTATGTATAATAGATGTAAAAATTTCAATATTTTTCTTCTTCTCCCATCACCAAATTTTAGTTTACTTCTTCACTAAGATACTAAGATAAAAGACCGTTAATTGATGACATATATTTAATATACATTGGTAATTAATTTAATTTATATAACGTGGCTCGATAGTATATTTATTAACCATATTCAAATTGTATCATGGTATAATAAATGTAAACAATTTCAATTTTTTTCCATCTCTCCATCACCAAATTTTAGGTTACTTCTTCACTAAGAAACTAAGTTAAAAGACTGTTAATTGATGACATATATTTCATATACATTGGAAATTAATTAAAATTATATAACGAGGCTTGATTGTATATTTATTCACCATATTCACATTGTATGGTGGTATAATAAATGTAAACAATTTTAATATTTTTCTTCTTCTCCATCACCAAATTTTATTTTACTTCTTTACTAAGATACTAAGTATAAAAGACTATTTAATTAATGGCACATATTTCACATACATTGATAATAATTAAAATTATAATATGAGGCTCAATA